>VONZ01000451.1:0-600894 GCA_012976165.1 Labeo catla | reverse complement strand
TTTTTGGAAATTTTCTACAAAAATAGTCCACTGTTTTAAAAAAATTAATTTTTGCCATTTTTTTGGGCAAAAATGATCCATTGTTCTGAAATTTCATTAAAATTTTACTGACAAAACTGGTCACTTTTTTTCAAATTCTTGTTGAAATTTTGGGTCAAAAATGGTCCACAGTTTTGAAATTTTGTTTACATTTTTAAGCCAAATTTGTCCTTTTTTTTAATTCTTATTGAAATTTTGTGGGCAAAAATGGTCCCATGTTTTGAAATATTTACATTTTTCAGGCAAAATTGATCAATTCTTTTAGAATATTCACTGAAATTTTGGATTTCATCATTTTTCCCCCTAATTATTCATTGAAATTTTGTTTAAAAATTTCAAGCAAAATTGACCTTTTTTTTTTTCCCACAGAATTTTCATCAAAATTTTGCAAGCAAAAATAGTCCACTGTTTTGAAATTTTGTTAAAAATATTCACGCAAAATTGGTTCTTTATTTCAAATTTTCATCCTTATTTCATCATTTTTTTCAGAAATTTTGTTGAAATTTTGTCTGCAAAAATTGTCTATTGTTTTGAAATATTAAAAAGTTTTCAGTCAAAAAGCTCCATTGTTAATAAGTTTTTTTGTCAATCCCTTACGAAAATAACCATGGTTTTATTATAGTAAAAGTGTAGTAAGTATGTTTTTGGTGTATTGATCACTATTTGTATGACCACAGTTTTACTACAAATACCATGGTTAAACTATGGTAAGTGTAGCAAAACCACGGTTAATTTGTGGTTACCATGATTTAACTATAGAAACCATGGTTTTATATGTAGTAAAACCATGGTTATATAGCAATCCATAACACAGAAATCACTTTTTTAAAAACAGGTTATGTTTGTCAACATTGTGAATCTTCGCCTGAACTAAGAGCGAAATTCTCAGCCTCACGTGAAATTCTCAACTGCACAGATTCCTATTAAAATGACAGCATTTTGTATGCGAAAATTTGGCAAACTATGGAAAATGTGGGCCCATACAAAAATAAACATTCATAGGACAATTGACGACTGTAACTTCTTGATCAATAGAAGAAGTGCAATTTACCAAATGCATAAAATATGTTGTAACATATTAACGAAACGTTCATTATTTTTCATTGGTTTCACCAATTCACCAGTTGGGAACCACTAGACTACAGTATCTAATGTTACTCTGTACTCTGGAGTCAGAACATAAGGTAGCAATTAAAGCTTAGTCACAAATAAACGCTCTAGAAACTCTGAATATACACTAACAAAACCACTTGGGAGTGTCTTGAAGTCTTGAAATAGAGCGACAATAAAAGAACAAAGAAACAATTTTGTTGTGCTTGTGGATTTTTTCTTCTACAAACAAGTTTTTTCTAAAGCATACAGCAACGTGATGGCAGATGCCATCCAGACCCACTGGCCTGCCAGAGGAACAGGGGTCAGAGGTCGGCAGTGGTATGTTAGGGGCGAATTAGTGATTAAAACAAGCCTACATGCTGGTAAACAAAGGAGAACGCCGTTAGTGGTGTTAATGGAGAAAGACGCACACTGAAGTGTGAAAACCTATTGAACGGGAAGGAATAGTGAGAGAAGACACAGGTAAGCGTGTTGTACTGGTAACCAGAGACTGTTTGCTACGAGAAATACAGGAGCTGGAGAAGAAAGGGTTAGTAAAGGAAACGGGAGAGAAAGGGCTTCCAGATTTCAGTGGTAAAGGAATTTCAGTGTTATTTTTGAGGGTTAAAGGGTATCCGTAACTCCGGAACAATGAATCTTATTTACATTATTATGCACATTCCAGCTCCGTTTTGGTACTACATCTTGCGTCGTAATACCACACGGCAATGACACTCAACTTCTTCCATTTAAGAAAGAAATAAACAACAAAATGTACTGCAAGCATTTCTAGGGCACCGTCCCTTTTCTCCCTTTCCGTTTTGCTTTGTTCTCCGTAAAACCGGAGCGAAACTGAGAGGATGGGGTTAGGGTTAGAGTTAGAGAGTGCCAACAGAAACAACGCAGACATAAAGCTATGGCAGGCTATACAGATTGTTTGCCTTGGTGGGGAAATGCCATCAACCTTCTTAAACCTAGAGACCTGATAACCATCTCTGAGAGGGATAAAAGACAGATAAGACCGATGAGTAGACAAAAAAAACCAGGACAGTACGGCTCGGGCGTCTCGTGCTAGGATGTACTGTAGCGACCCGAACAAACGACCACAAAAACGCGTTCGAATTTCTTTTCATTAGAGAGAAACCCAGCAAATATCTGTGGTCAGAGCCTGGCTCAGGCTCTGTGTTCTCTAACATGGATCCAATTTCCCTTTGCCGCCCACAACTGAAAGAAACGAGAGCATGACCCTATTTTCCGTTGTGTTTGGATTTCACCGTCTTTCCACGTTGCACATTCTTACTGCTGCCTCTCTAAATTACACAAATTAGTCATAATATAACGTACATTTCAAATGCATACTTATCAAGTTAATCAAAGTGTTGACAAAATATGATCAGAAGTTTCATTAAACAGAAATCTGTTGATAGAAGGGATGATTTTGAATTAAAGATGAGATGATTAGATGATTACCTGTGAGAGGCGACTGTTAATTACCCAACAGAAATCCCCCAATTAACTTTGCCCCAGAAAGGATTTCTCCAAGGTTGAGCAGTTAATTTATTAAATCAGAGTCAATTGATTAGTAAAGGAACCCCATACTGCCACATTCTGGCCATTACTGGCACACCAAGGGGGGAAAAACAACTAAATACCAACTAACTGTTATGGAACTGTTAGGGTAGGGCTGGACAATATTTTGATACAGATTATTGAGATGACTTTACGACACTTTCATTCGGCCATTAAGTTTTCAAAGAGGTTTAGTTTTGTAATTAAGATTCAATTTAATTTATTTGAAATTCAATTCAAACTGCCCATTTCATTTAACTATGATTCAACAATTTATCACCTTAAAAGTGTCCTGTGTGGCACTTTGCAATTATTAAAAGCTTAATAAACAAACCTAAAGGTAAATGCTTATTTGTTACTCTGCATTGCTACATACAATTGAAGTCAAAAGTTTACATACACCTTGCAGAATCTGTAAAGTATTTTACCAAAATAAAAGGGCTCATACAAAAATGCACGTTATTTTTTATTTAGTGATAGTGATAGTTGTTCATGAGTCCCTTGTTTGTCCTGAACAGTTAAACTGCCCGCTGTTCTTCGGAAAAATTCTTCAGGTCCCACAAATTTTTTGCTTTTTCAGCATTTTTGTGTATTTGAAACCTTTCCAACAATGACTGTATGATTTTGAGATCCAACTTTTCACACTAAGAACATCTGAGGGACTCGTATGCAACTATTACAGAAGGTTTAAACGCTCACTGGTGCTCCAGAGAAAAAAAACAAGTCATTAAGAGCCGGGGGGTGAAAACTTTTTTGAATTTGAAGTTCAGGGTAAATTTAACTTATTTTGTCTTCCGAGAAACATGTATCTTTTGTAGCTTCTGAAAGGCAATACTAAATGAAAAAAATATATTTAAGCAAAATAAGAAAAATGTAAACATCTTCATTCTCTTCAAAAGTTTTCACCCCCAGCTCTTAATGCATCATGCTTCCTTCTGGAGCATCAGTGAGCGTTTGAACCGTCTGTAATAGTTGCATATGAGTCCCTCAGTTGTCCTCAGTGTGAAAAGATGGATCTCAAAATCATACAGTCATTGTTGGAAAGGGTTCAAATACACAAAAAGGCTGAAAAACCAAAGAATTTGTGGGACCTGAAGGATTTTTCTGAAGAACAGCAGGCAGTTTAACTGTTCAGGACAAACAAGGGACTCATGAACAACTATCACACAGACACACACACAAAAACACAACTGTGGATCATTCAGGTAACAACACAGTATTAAGAATCAAGTGCATGTAAACTATTGAACAGGCTCATTTTTATAAATTTAACTATTATTTTCTCTCATGGACTATATGTAAACATCTTTCATGTGAAATATCTTATTCAGGTCAGTACTAAATAAAAAATAACATGCATTTTGTATGATCCCTCTTATTTTGTGAAATAATTAACATTTTACAAATTCTGCAAGGTGTGTTTAAACTTTTGACTTCAAATGTAGCACATAAACTTCAATTCTTAAATTAAATATTTTTCATTAAGTATGTGCCCAAATTCGAGTACCGTGTTCAGAAAGGAAATGACGTGTACTACGGAACCACTACAGGGAATAAATATGAGATGGGAGGAAAATATATTTCAATTCTTTCTCTCACTATTATATCACTGGGTAATTATTCTGTATATAAATTGCAGAAATCAGGGAGGTGCTATTAATATGCAGGGCACTGAAATTGCTTTTGAATACGTGCTCACTTTTTACTTTCACTTTTAAAATTCCGATCAGGCCTACTCTGTGCATACTACGGAGCGGCAGTACTTACCACACATTTTACAAGATTATATGTTCATCAGTGGTGCTCAGGATCTGCAAATCATTTTCCATCGTCCTATTAGTCATCGCTCCTTACTCTGTTCATGTGGTTAATTGAAATTTTATGCAAGCTACTGAAATGTAACAGGTTACCACTAGCAAGCGGCTAACCATGTCTCTTTAGTTGCTCCGCAGAACACGTTATTCATTTTCAGTGCCTTTCCAAGTACGGATTCACTATCCAGGCACATCTGTACTATTTAGTAAAAAACAGAAAACATGTCTTGATTATAATAATTAGATGTCTGTTGTGTTACTTTTGAATCTATCTGGCAAAATGGGTGTTTGGATGCAGTGATATTAAATATAGCCCAGTCCTACCTCAGACATGCTGTTAGTATAAAGGAGATCATATTTTGAGTGGAAGATCATTGTGATTAGCTCTTAATGGCAAATGCATTGAAAAACCAATTAAAAATCATTAAAAATTCACACCACACACACACCATGTTATCTTGCGATTGGCTCTCTAGTATGATTGGATGTTTTCTTGGCCCCGCCCACCCACCAAATGGTGACGTAGAGGCTGATTCTCCACAAGGCAAACTCTGCTCACCCAGCTCGGGCCGCCAGGACTCACATCCAGCAACAGGACAACCGAGGCCTCCATTTCACTCCATTATGTCATTTAAACAAAAAAAAGTTCTTTCATCCACAAAAACACACTGATATATAAAATTAAGGGTGCACTGTGACATTGTCTGAAAGGAATGGTTAGTAATGTTCTCTCGGTTTAATTACAATAATTACCGAATGTTAGATGATGCCACTAATTACAGTGGGCATTTATGGTGGATTTAATGTCAGTCACTGATTACACGTAACTGTAATTGACTAGCCATGATTGAATTTTTTATTCCAGGCCACCATTATTTTTTCCACCAGACTATACCTTCTCGGCTTCGCCTTCTCTCAGGCCCCCTAGCTGCAGAGTGAAAGAAAAACCATCAGCTTTATAACTCTCACCAGCAGGTTTACACACAGACGTCCCACCCGCACTAGTAATTATGAGTTGGTTGACCTGTTCTGGCCTCAGTTCTCCTGACTGGACGAGCGCTGGTGACCTCTAACTGGGTGTGGCTTGTAGGTTTGTGGTACTTACCAGTATTTCACCCTGCAGTGATAAGGAAGGACGGGGGTGGGGGCGAGTTTGGGGAAAAGAAATGAGACAGAGACACAGGAAACAAGCAAAGCAAGGGAAGACAGTGCAGGAGGACGGTTAAGAGAGGAACGTTTTTCAAATGAAAATGAAAGGGTTTGAAAGGAACAAGAGTGTGATGGGGTGAGTCAAAGAACAGAGAAAAGTCACAGTGAGGAAAAAGTTGGAAGCAGTCATAGTGAGAGAGAGAGAGAGAGAGAGAGAGAGAGAGAGAGAGGGAGAGAGAGAGGGAGAGAGGGAGAGAGAGCAACAGAACAAAGTTACATGCAATTAGATTAACTGACAGAACCACAAATCAGAATTATCTACTAGGTCGTGTCATTGTCACGGCTGGATCCATGCACATTCTGAATTACACTTCAAATAGAAAGAGGAAGTTTGCATTAAATTAGGGCAAGACTGAAACAAAAAACAATGCATTGATTACTCATTTGTCATGCGTCAGTGTTACTAGCAGCTAGTCCTGCTGTGATGCTAGTGAAAGCGGAGCTTCTCAAAAGCGGGAGGAAATGAAAGGGAATGTCCCTGTCTAATAACACAGTGTACTTTCAAGTTGCTTATGTCATTTCCACTGAAACCTTCATAGATGATAAGACCATTTCAGGCTCTTTTATGTTTCTAACTACATTAGAAAAACGCTCTTTAGTGACGAGCAATGCTCAAATGAAATGGTACACATAAATGCTAACACTGTGTCTGTGACGTGTGAAGTGACAGAATTCCAGGTGTTAGTACAAATTGTAGCATGATGCTTCACAATATCAGCCATTCAGAACATAGAGCTGCTCAGTCATGACGTAAGTTATGTCATTTATGTTGTTCAAATCCAGGATTTAAGACTACAAGCTAAACAACTTCATATAATTTCACAGATTACTCTCGGTGGGGATGCAAATAGAAAAAAACGAAAAAATAACTTTTTGTGGTCGGCAAAGGCAAAAACTCAGGTTTAAAGGGACAGTTCACCCAAAAACGAAAATTAGCCCTTCATTTTAGGTGTATATATAACTGGTCGTACATGGAAGCAGCTCCGGGCGGATGACGTAGGACGTTGGCGTTGTGCATGCACTTGTGAGTCTCATAAAAACCAACATTTGTTTACAGGAGCAAAGAGAGCATCATTTCCTCACTTCAGCAAAGAAAGAACAATCTCCTCTTGGTATATATTGATATCCTCTGACATTTTTCTTTACAAATCCTTGTTTTGTACTTCTAATTAGTGACCGCTGTTTTGTTTTGGTTTCGTGTTTGCGACGCGCTTGCGTTTGGCGCTTCTCACTGGCGCATGCGCAACACCGACATCCTATGTCGTCCACCCGGACCTGCTTCCGTGTACGACTAGTTGGTGCAAACTAGATTAAAGTGATTATTATGTTTTAAATATGGATATTTTTACCTTACAAAAATGCATTGATTCACTACAGGAGGCCTTTACTCATGCCCCGGAGCCAGAGGCACTTTCTGTGATGAATGGATGCACTTTATTGGACTTGTTTTGAACTGTTGAAGAAAAACACCCACCCATTGCAATTAAAGAGCTTAAGAGAGCTAGGATAATTTTTAATATAACTCCAATTTCATTCGCATGAAAAAAGGAAGACATATCTACCTAAGATGCCTGGAGGGTGAGTAAATAATGGGCTAATTTTCATTTTGGGGTGAACTAACCAATTAAATGGAAGCCTTAGATTTTAGCGCTCATTGCATAATGTCACACTTGATAAATAACATTGATTGATAACATTTATAAGTGATACAGAGCTTGGGGAAACAAAATGTTCAGTTTTTAAATCACATGGGGTAGATTTAAAGGGATGATGTGGAAGGGGTTCCTCAGGGCTCAGTATTAGGCCCTTTCATGTTTAACTAAAATAGTGAAGAGCATGATGGTGTTGAAACGAAGGGTGCCTATGTGGATTTAAGAGCATGTGGAAGTAGAGAAAAGCATACCTGGTTGGGAATGGCCCTCTTCTTGCTGACAATATTCCTTTGCTGGGCGCTGCAGGTAGAGAAAACAGAGAGAAAACACAGATTATGCACTGATTGCATGGTGGTGTCTGTATTGTAAGAATAGCACAGCAGTAAAGTGATTTGTGATTTGTGTAAACCTCCTTGGCACTCTGGGTGGAAGCAATCCTGCTCTTAGGCACGAAGGAGGAAAGGGGCGGGAGAAAAACTGAGATGGGTGGTCTGATTAACATCTATCTAAATGTGACTGGGTGATTAAGGGGGCGCTAGCGCACCTGTTGTTGCCGTACCCTGGTATGGTACCGTCATCCATCCGTCTGAAGTCAAGACTGAAAGTGACGGCATGAGAACCGTTAACAGAGATGCCCTGACAAACTCACAACATGCGTATGGGGACACGCAGGCTCAGACAGGCTTGATGCATTTCACATGCCATCAGTCTTTAGTTATACACTAGATTTCTGAGGTCAAAGACATGCACTAATAATTTTAGTGCATTTAAAGTTGCGTCTAATGCATTAGCCATAATCAGGGCTCTGCATTGTGACCATTTCAGTCACATTTGTGACTGAAAACTACTTTAGGAGCACCAGCACGACTGACTAATCAGCATATGTGTGTTTGTGCTGAGGGGAGCTTCAAAGGTTTCTACGTGTTTTTGCAACATGGAGTAATGTATCGGAGACATATTTCATGAATCCTTTCATAAAGTGAAGGGAGGGTGTAAATAAGAGATTTATTATGCAGTGTAGAGAACTTGGTTGATTATAATGGAACTTTGTAAGATCACGATAAACTAAGATGAGTTTCAAATGATTTTTAAGGGAGTTCGTGATATTGAGTTAATACAAGTTAAATAAACAAGAAGATAATATTAAGTGACTGACTAAAACACTATTGCCTGATTTTGCTCTATTTTGTCATCAAAAATAATTTGAAACAAGTCTCAGCTGTGCCGCTGTGCATCTCCATTCAAACTGTGATGTTTCGTTTATGAATGAACATGCGTTTTTCAACGAATCTAGTGAGTCAATACAATCCCCTTTTCATAAATGCAGTCACTTGCTTTATTCCTGAATGAATCAGCTGTTCGAACAAATCAAATGAGTGAATGATTCAGTAATTAAAATCAGTGACTTGCTGCTGCCTACTGGCAGTTTTGGTTTCATTTTTAAAGCATCTTTTCAGTTATTGAAATCATTTAATATTTCTATTCAAAATTTTACATTTAAAACATTAATCTCAACATGAATTTATGAATTTGAATGCACTCATGCCACCTCTGAGCCTCATTTAACACAAAAATACACCTACAAGCCACTTTTGAGTTATTCTGTGCCACCTCTGTAGTACAAATTAATTTTGTTAGTATTGATTTCATTTGATTGGTAATTTTTTTTATCAGTTTTTTTGATTATTGATTAGAAGGTGCTCCTAACAAGAAAAGTAAGCATAGAGCCCTGATAATGCACAGGCGTGGGGACCTAATATGATCCTCTGCACTGACAGTAAACAGGAGACAGAGTCCAAACATGACCTCCAGAGATTCTTTACCAAGTTAAAATATCTTGAAAGCATCTACAAAAATCTATATACATCTAAATACTGCTGTTGATGCCGAAAGAACAGTACAGAGAAGATAATGTAGCATGGGGATGTCAGATGTACGGATGAGTCTGTACCACGTTAATATAAAAAAAAAAAAAAAAAAAAGGAGGAAGTGGGATTTTAATGTTTTTGGGAAAAAAAAATAAAGAAACTAAAAAATATTTAAAATATTAATATTGTGAAATATTGTTGCAATTTAAAATAGCTATTTTCCATTTTAATATATTTTAAAATGTTATTTATTCCGGTGATGCAAAGCTAAATTTCCAGCATCACTATGCAAGTCTTCAGCATCACATGATCCTTCAGAAGTCATTCTAATATGCTGATTTGCTGCTCAAAAAACCTTTTTTTATACACATTGTAAATTATGACATTTTTGCTGCTCAATATTTTTGTGGAAACCATGAAAAAAAAAAAAAATTATATATATATATATATTTTTTTTTCTTTGAATAATCATAAAAAATAGAAATCTTCTGTAATATTTTAAATGTCACTTCTGACCACATTAAATTAAAAATTGTGAAGTCTTAGAATTGATCATAACTGTTTAAGGCTTAATGGCTATATAAAACTGTTTTAATATTTAAAGTTAATGTTTATGCAAAAAATAAAAAAATAAATACAAATAAAGTGCTGCAGGCTGATGAGCACATTTCTAAGCAAAAACTACAGGAAAAGGAAAAACATACCATATTCTACTTTGCTCTTAGAATTAAATGTGGTTTCAGATAAACGTGGAAAATGTCAACTGTGAATGCTTGCTTTACATGTTGATCACATGGCCCCTTCCTGTCTAAATGAGTCAGAACAAACTGCACTGCAGACCAGGCTTGCAGACAGTCAAAAGTCCAAATATGCAAAAAGCACTGCTAAGGTTAGGGGTCAAGCTTTAGTGAGAAATGAAACCTAGAATGTGCTTCACTGGATGCTGACATACTTTGCAAATCCAATGAAGTCCTCATGGTTGGTGTTAATGTATGACAGCTCAACGTCAATCAGCAGAAGGACCTGGTAAAGAAAACAAGTTAGCACATAAAAAAGAAGGTAAAACCGGATCTTTTCTCGCCAGTCTCGCACCTGGTCCTTGGTCTTGCCTTCTCTCTCTCTGACGTAAGTAGTGACAATCCTCTCTGTCTCTTCTCGCAGTCTGGGGTAAGAGCCTAGCTGTGGGGAAAAACACCAGACAGATGCAGTCTACAGCGTGTATACGTACACACAGCCACACGCACACGTGTGTAAACACACTCGCACACATTCTGCGATGTGAAAGCGGTAGGAGCTAACCACGATCAGACCTTTTCACACAGGTTGATGTGACGACTAGTTTTCGCTAAGCCATCATGCACAAGAGGAACCAATGCAAGATAAAGCAGGCACGCACACATATGCAGATTTGAGTATTTCAGGAAGTTTTGCAGGTAAGACAGCATTCACTCCCAGCCAGGAATGAACAGTGAATCAATAAATTAAGTTCTAAGTGAAGTAAAACAAATTTAAGGGAAGCTAGGGATGGGAATCGAGAACCGGTTGTGAATATGATTTTAAAATACTACAGCCAAACTATAATGATATTTTGTTCCACTGGTGGTTATTAGATCCATTTATCCACCGATGTGCGACTCAGTCTCAAACTCATTGCCCTAATGACTCACTAATTCAGGCTTACTTACAGGATAAGTTCACTCCCAAATTAGTTTCCTGATAATTTACTCACCCCCATGTCATCCCAGACTCCCACTGAAGTCCACTATATGGAGAAAAATCCTGGAATGTTTTCCTTAAAAACCCTTATTTCTTTGAAGAACACGAACATGTTGCATGACAGAGGGGTGAGTAAATTATCAGGAAATTTTCATTCAGGAGTGAACTAATGCTTTAAGAAATGTCAAGTCATTATTTTTGGACTTGAAATTATGTCATTGCCAGCAAAAGTGCTTTGCAATACAGTATGAACAGTTAAACCCAACAATTTATCTTTTATTTTTCAAGTACATAGTAGTTAAAGATACCAAATGTCAACTGGGACCTGTTGTACTTTACATTTGTGAGACATCAGTTTAATTACTTTTTGGTTGATCATATGAAAATGTGTAGAACACGTGAAACATACACACTAAAAACATTATACATTTTGTTTTGATAAAGAATACATTTTACAAATGTAAAAGCAAAGCTCTGTTTAGTATTTTAATTTATAAGAATTATAATTTTTTAAATTCGTAATAATTTATGTAAAAATATATGGTCACACTTTTTTTTAAAAGGGGTCATCGGATGCCCGTTTTCCACAAGTTGATATGATTCTTTAGGGTCATAATGAAAAGTCTATAATATACTTTGGTTAAAAATTCTCAGTGGTAGTGTAAAACAACACCCTTTTTACCTCGACAAAATCAGCTCTGCAAAATTCATCCTGTTGTGGTCGAGGTTGTTTAAATGTTAATGAGCTCTGCTTGCCCCGCCCCTCTCTTCTCTCTGTGGAAAGACTAGCCTGTTTACTTTAGCCGCATTTAGCCGATAAACTTGCTAACTAGCATGTTATTAGGAAAGGCGATCGCAAAGATTCATAAAAAAACCCTTATATAAGTGAAGCTGGATCACGAATGATTCGGGCGAACATAGACGGATATATGTACATCGGGAGGTGCATTCCCTTTACAAACAAACGTGATCCACTGCATCTTCAGCGGCTCAGATGTCGGGAGTAAATGACGACCACTATGTTCATTATTACATCCAGCAACACAACACCTCAAGCACTCAATCAGAGATATTCTTGTCTAACTAACATCCCTGCTCCGGCATCAAATCAAAGTGGGCGGATTGTTACAGCTAATTTAAGGCGGGTCTGAGGTAAGACACTCATGTCAATCAACTATAATTGGAGCGGCCTCTGTCAGTGCCAGATTTGTACATACACTGCTAACACACATTAATGTTCAAACAACATGTAAAAGTGAACTTTGCATCCGATGACCCCTTTAAGGTCCAGTTCTCACTATTAACTATTAACTTTGACTTTTGCCTCAATTAACTCTTAACTACTGCTTATTACTAGTTAGTAACGTAGCTTTTAGGTTTAGGTATTGGGTAAGTTTAAGGATATATAATATGGTTATGCAGAATATGTGCTTTCTAAGTAGTAATAAACAGCCAATACGCTAGTAGTAGTCATGCTAATAAGCAACTAGTTAATAGTGAGGATAATTCCCCGTACTAAAAAGTTACCGAATCTATGGTATAACAGTATATGTGACCCTGGACCACAAAACCAGTCATAAGGATCCATTTGAAATAGAGATTTATGAATAAGTAGCCTTTCCATTGATGTATGGTTTGTTAGGATATGAAAATATTTGAAAATGTGGAATCTGAGGGTGCAAAAAAATCTAAATATTGAGAAAATTTGTTGAAAGTTGTCCAAATGAAATTCTTAGCAATGCATATTCCTAATCAAAAATTAAGTTTTGATATATTTACAGTATGAAATTTACAAAATATCTTAATGGAACATGATCTTTACTTAATATCCTAATGATTTTTGGCATAAAAGAAATATTTATCATTTTGACCCATACAATGTATTGTTGGTTATTGCTACAAATATACCTATCAAATATACTTTCTCAAATGTACCACAAAAAAAAATATAATAATAATTTATTGGAAATGGAACTAAAGCAAGAATTGGTACACTCCTTACGATTCCCATTCCTAGTTATTACACAAAAAATCTGATATGACAACAGAATTTCATGTGAAATGCAGGAAATATTTGCACTTTGAGATTAAATTCCCACCAATAACCTTCCAAAACCGAGAGTGAATTAGTGAAAAAGATTTAAGAAAGGAAAGAAAGTTACATTTCCAAAAGAATGTGTTAACAGTGGAGAGGAAGGTCAGAATCAAGACAGAGTATTGCGCTGCAGTTTCACCTATGACCACAAGATGGCAGGTGACGAGTTCTTTGTTGCTATGACAACAGCAGCAGCCTTTTGTGTCTGAGGTAGGAGGCAAAGCGTCTGTCTCTGTGTGTCTTTTACTTCTACAGTCAGTGGTTCAGGCTAACTGATGCTCTACTAAAGCAACAAAGAGTGAAAGAAGGTGAAATGCCACTGACAAACACTGGAACTGGGGCCCTAAAGTTGACTGAGCTTGAAAACAGCCAATTTTTTCAAACAATCAGGATGGGTTTCACTGGATTCACATGGGATGTGATAATGTAAGGAAAACAAAACACCAACTTCGTACGAGTCACATGGGAACATTCCAGACACACACTATGGGTGTGAAGGAGACGGCGTGGTTGATTCATACAGGTGGAAAGCTGATTGGGCAGATGCGCGGCAGCACGTGAAAAATGAAGGGATGAGGAGTTTTTACAACGCCGCCTTTTCTCAATCCACTCCTGTTACCTTGTTGGCACTTTTCCTGATGAGGGTGGTGAGTTCGGACACCACCAGGTCCACACATTTCAGGCTGGGCTCTTTCAGTTTGCGGATCTGTTTTTTCACTATAGTCTCAAAGGCCAGATCAGGGGTGAACAACCCCGTTCTGAGGGGGGCAGGGGTGATGCCAGTGGGCAGGGGGAAGAAGAAGTGTTGAGGTGTTAAAAAAGGACAGGAAAAGAGAAAGAGGGGGAAGAATAAACAGAGAGGAAACTTTTAGTTGATTAATCATTGCTTATCTATGAACAGATACGAACTAGGTCCAAAAGGGGGAGCCACAGGTTTTCACATCCATGAATTATGTATTTTTGTGCAGCACAATAAACAGACTCTAGAAAAGCTTGTTCATTTGAAACTTTCAAATCCAATATAACTAGTGTAAAGTTTTGAAATTTTCCACACCAAAAATATTCACACCAAGTCCGATGCTACAAAGTATAAATGTTACAATCCATAAAATAAAATAAAATAACAGATTTATTGTTTTGGTTTAAATCTTTTTCATAATGCTTGATTCTGTTAAATTTGCAATGAAACTGCAGTTTTCCCTATTGTAACGTGTACAAACAAATGGATCACAATTAGTTCTATAATATGCATTTCTAAAATAAATTTTCATTTCATGCAGACTTTTAAATGTAGAGAAAACACCAAAAAAATCTGTAGTCTGGGTTCAAAAAAAAAAAGGGGGAAAAAAAATTGGTGGCACAAAATATTATATAACGACAAAAAAATATGTGGAAAATATAGATATAATACACAACCATCCCAATTTTTGAACAGATGACTCTTACAACTCTACTGAAACAAAATAACTCTTGAATCTTAAAGAGACTTTCAAACCAATAAGCTGTTCATTTAAATTTGTGAAAAAGCCTCATAATGTAGTCTCTAATTATGAAATTACATATACAGATGTACTTAATCCTACTTAAACTAGTCAAAAAATAATAGTTCAGCTAAACGCCTTTAATATATACATTTAAACTATAATACATTTTCATTTAAACGCAAATAACATACAATTAAGTATCCAAAAACATTGCATTCACTTTTAACTTAAATGGATAGTTCACCCAAAAATGTAAATTCTGTCATTAATTACTCACCCTCATGTTGTTCCAAACCTGTAAGACCTTTGTTCATCTTTAGAGCACAAATTAAGATATTTTTGATGAAATCCGAGAGCTTTCTGACCCTGCATAGACAGAAACGCAACTGACACGTTCAAAGCCCAGAAAGAGAGCAAGGACATTAATTAAAATAGAGCCAAAAAGCTCTCGGATTTCATCAAAAATATCTTAATTTGTATTCCAAAGATGAACAAAGGTCTTATGGGTTTGGAACGACATGAGAGTGAAGAATTAATGACAGAATTTTTATTTTTGGGTGCACTTATTTCTGTAACAACTATGCTTTTTTGTAAGTACGCTACATTAATGTGTACTTAATTTGACTAATCACTGCCTCAAATGAACTGGAATCATTAAAACAGTTAAACGATCTTACCCTTACTTAATATGCAAGCATTTTCTGCATAAATTTCAGACTTGGTGTGAATGGACCTCAAAAAGCCCTTACATTTTAATTTGACCCTTGAATACAGAGGCGCTCAGAATGTTGCAGCACCCCTGGCTCGACCCTTTTAGACCACAGATGACCAGAGAGTGAACTTCTCCGCTCATCTCCTTATCACAAGACCGTCACAACACCCCAAAACACGACAGCAGAGCCAGCGCACACGGCAGTTGGGGGGGCCGAGGGGGTCACACCGACACGCAAATGCGTTTAACCTCTGACTCTCCCTCCACTGAAAGCCCCGTCTGTTTGTCTCAGGTGTCGTGTGACCCCCTCACAGGAAGCCCCCCTGTGGCCAGGCTGGGGTACTGCAGTACCTTGTTGGTGCACTGCCTGACTGTGTTGATGAGCTCCTGAATAACCAGATCGATACATTTCAGACAGGGCTCTTTCAGCTTAATGATCTGCTTTTTCACGATGGCTTCAAACGCCAGATCTGGAGTGAACAGCCCAGTTCTGAGAACGCACAGGACAGACAGACAGCAGGACGTAAGAGGACGGAGACAAACAGTGAGGAGAAAGAAAAACAACAAAAGTGCCAAAAAATAACTCAAAGACAGATACTTGAGGCAATGACATTGAAATAGAAGTGAAACCATGTGAAATTAGGATACTTGAAGGTGGAGGGGAAGAAGAGGATAAAGACAACGGTTTAGCTCACAAAGACTAAAACAAACAAAAAATAAAGTGAGTTCTAAATAATATACAGACAGATGAGTGTGGCTCGCTGTGGGGAAAAAGAAGTCAGTTAGACATTTCAGAGACAACAAGGTTTTGCTTAAAATCAACTTAAGCCATGCCCTCATGACACATGCACATGCGGTCGCAAAGAAACATTTGAGGGTCTCACAAGAGAGAGACAGATCGCAGCTTAACTGATGCTCACTTTGATTTTAGATGTTTTAAGCCTGGGTCTAAACCAAAGGAGACGAGGGTTGAGTTTGAGTCTACATTCTCCTGTATCAATCAAGTCAAAGACTATTTTTTTTCATGGTTATGATCTTGGTCCTTGAGTCCAAGATCACAATTTCATTGCCTTGGTTCTTGAATAAATTTTTTAAGACTATATTTTCATACTCTTGGTCCAAGACCAAATTTTCATGGTCTTAGTTTTGGTCCTCAAGTCCAAGATCACATTTTCATGCTCTTGGTCTTTGGGTCTGTGATCAAGACCATATTTTCATGGTCTTAGTCTTGGTCCTTGAGTCCAAGATCACAGTTTCATGCTCTTTGTCCTCAATTCTGAGTCCAAGATTATATTCTTATGGTCTTTGTCCTCGCGTCTGAGTTTAAGATCATAGTTTCATGCTATTGGTCTTTGGGTCTGTGTTCAAGACCATATTTCATTGTCTTGGTCCTGGTCCTTGAGTCCAAATCATATTTTCAAGGTCTTGGTCCTGGAGTCAGAGTTTAAGATAACATTTTCATGCTTGTGGTCCTCAATTCTGAGTCCAAGATCACATTTTCATGGTCTTGGTACTTGAGTCTGAGTTCAAGACCATATTTTCATGGTCTTGGTCCGCGACAACTTCATTGTCTTGTTCTTGGTCCTTGAATCAGTTCTTCAAGACCATATTTTCATGGTGTTGGTCTTGTCATGGATTTGGGAGCATGTGGACTCTGTTTTGTCTTGGACTCAACCCTCTTCCGGTCCTAGACTCTGTCTCAGGCTTAGACAAACGAACTGGTCTCGACTGCATCATATCATCTGAGCTGGATTTGAGCCAACACAGACATTGTGGCGTTTTCAATCCTGTTTTATGTTATCGTCACAATATCGTAGTATAAGCAACTATATTAAAATCTGCATTTTGTTATTGTATTGTTTATGCATATCTATTTATACAGGCATCACACAGAATTTAAGTTAAGTACAGCTGAAATCATCTGTCAGAATGGGGAGCCTAGAGTGGCACTTGATTAAAAATATAGAAATCATGTATGACCAAATGTTCCGATTCAAATGTACTTTATGATGTATTTACTGTAGAATATTTTCCAAAATATAAGTCTTACGTTCTTTTTTTCCATCTGACATGTATTCTCATATAATGCACTTACTGTCAAGCAAGAAAAACACGGATTTGGATTTGTGCTGAATGAGCGGTACATGAGCTCAGGTTTATTTATAAAGCACAGTTTCCACCCGCTGGTAGTTTCAGTTTCACTTTACATAAATTTGTTTCATCTTGTCTTTAATCACAAATGTTGTTTATGATGAATGACACTACAATATATGACAGTTTTATACTTTTTTACTTTCTATTCCTGTTTGTTTCTGAATTTTGTTCACGGATTTGAGTCAGGGAAACATTTATAGTCTTAATAATGTTTACAAACATTTCATTGCATTCACTACTGTTTTACATGATTTCCGAGTGTAGTTAAAAAAAGTGACTTTATTTATCTCAATAATGCAATTTTGAACCGTTGTGACTTATAATCAGGTACGACTTGTTTTCCGCAAAATACGGTATCATAAAAAAATCTTATACTGATATATGCATCTACTGACTGATGAAATACGTCATATTTAAACTATTTTTAAAACAAGTCAAATGATGAGAAAAAACGAGCGCAGTAAAGCAATTTTGGTAGTTGTGTTGTGAAAGCATGGCCTTACTATAACACACGAGAGAGAGAAAAAGGAAAGTGTGTGACTGGAGTGAAAGAGTGAGGTATTAGTCAGTGAACAGAGGACATAAAAAGTGACGCGGCTTTCGTGCCACCATATGGCCTGCAGAGCTTAAATATGCTTGCCGTCAACGGGACACCACTTGCCTGACACCATGGACGTTCTTAATGGCGTGACTGATTTCTCGCCGAAGCTCCTTCTCATCAAACACAATCTGAAAGAGAAAGAGAGACTTCAAAACAGGGACTTGCCACTGCACCTGTGTGGCATACCAGGTTTCCCGGGAACTTGTTGGGGCTTGTAATCTAAAAATCAAAGTGTTTCCAGACATTCAGACCAACTTTATCAGCTCAAAAGTAGACAAAACTAAGTGTTCTGTTGAAAAGAGGCATTTACCTTGACCAGCTCAAAGGGGAAGCGCTCATGGAAAATTCGGTTAATCCTGGCACCTCCAGACAGTTCAGCCGTGTCCACCTGGTCTCCAGATCCCTCAATGCACTTCTCAAAGTCCACTCCAAACTGCTGGACCATCCTAAAAAGTGGTACTCAGAGTTATAAACATCTGCCCTATAGTTTTATAGTGCTTGAGTTTGTCTGTCGTAAACACTCACTGCAGCAGGGCCTTGGTTTTTCGCGTAGGGTCATCCGGGCGGAAGTTCTTATACTCTTCCACCTCTTTTTCCAGAGAGAGAAGTTGAGACTGGAGTTTGCTGCGCAAGCCGGGTAGTGTGTCCCGGATGTGGTTGGTCAATTGCTAAAAATAAAAGAAGGGGAAGTGGGAATGTGATACACAAAGAAGGCCACAAAAGAGAAGGGGACCTTGACTAAAAGAAGTGATTTTCAGGCATTAACTTTATTTACATAACTGCATGCAAATGGCCAGTTGTTTATGCAAATCCATGGCAGCATTTTGTGTGTGAGCAATTTCATCCTACCTGGTTGAGGGTCTTCTGCAGGTGTGGTGTTCCCATACGTTCAGCCATGTGTCTGTAACTGGGATGGGACAGGAAGAACTTTCTTTCTGCTGCCAGCGCAGCACGAATGTCCTTTCTGCCATCTATGTCTTTCTGACTTCGGTTCACTACGCCAATATAACCTGGGAGAGGGAAAGTGCCATTAAACAGAGTGCGCCAGGGCTGGACAATTTGACAGTATATACCAGGGGTGTCCAAACTTGGTCCTGGAGGGTCGGTGTTCTGCCAAGTTTAGCTTCAACTTGTCTCAACACACCAGTCTGGAAGTTTCCAGGGAAGTGTCTAAGGCTAGCGCTGCAGCGCAGGCAAAGAGGCCAAATGCCTTTTTTTAATGGATGTCAATGGAGGAGAGGCTTCACTATGCTGAACAAACGGCTTTTTTTGAGAAAATAGCTTATCATTTATTGAACTGACAGCCTATCAGCTAATCTTCAACATGTTTTACACTAAACAATAATTTTGGATTGAACTATTTTGAGAGTTTACACAGAGCTACTGGAACGTCCCATTCGTTCCTAGGGTATCCGTAAATGGTGATTAGGGGTCGCACGACTCTGACTAAAATTCAGTGATGTCAAGGTAGTAATGTAAATATTTAAGAAAGATCTTTCAAATGCAATAAAGTAAGTCAACAAAAAATATGGGAAGCCTTTTCTCCTCCTAGAGATTATTAAATTATATTAATTTAAATTAAATGATATTGTATTATACTGTATTTTATTATATTATATTATTCATTTTAGTTGAATTCCAAATGACATAATGAGATGCACTGCTGTTCAAAATCTTGGTCAGTCATTTTTTTCATGTTAAGATATGAATACTTTCATTTACCAAAGACTCATTAAATTGATCAAAAGTGACACTTAACACATTTATAATGTTTATAAAGATTCAATTTTAAATTAAAGCTGTTCTTTTAAACTTTCTATTCATCAAAAATATGATTTCTGAAGGATCATGTGACACTGAAGACTCGATTAATGACTGCTGAAAATTCAGCTTTACATCACAGGAATGAATTACATTTTTAAATGTACTCAAATATGCATGAGACATTTTTTTTGTACTTTTGAATAGCAGTGTACAATATGATTACTGTGACATTTCAAATAAATCATTTGAAATTGGGTTTTATGTTCACTTCTACATTAAAATACAAAACACCAGCATTGCTTACGAGACGTTATTGTCGCTACAGCTGCTTGAGCGCAGAGAAAATTGCGGACAGTGTACAACTGGCTGAGGATGGAAATATGCTAATATGCAGTTTGTCAGTGGTCGTGATAAGTATGACATCATACTGCTCAGAAAATCAAAACAGCTTGATAATTGAGACCAATTAGGTTTTTTGGGGATTCAAAAAAAGGAGTAAATGGATTTTTATCATTGTAGGGTGGTTGTGTCCACACACTGCTAGGACATATTTATATCCAAACACCATGTAAAAGTCAATTTTGCATCCGATGTCCCCTTTAAATGACACTCCTGTAATGTGATTGTGTTAAGTACAAACAGCCCACCTCTACGCAGTGGTAAGAGTTTATTTTCCAGGATATCCCGGGCATCTGTACCCTCATCCATTAGATCCAGTTTAGTAATCACACCGATGGTACGCAGTCCTGTTAAAACACAAACAAAATCACATTAACAACATCAAAGGTTTGCATTCAATCCACAGGGCTCCCACTCGTATTTCCCAATACCATGACTTTTCTAGCATTTTATTATTACTAGTCCAGAATTCAAAGTCAGGTTGATTCACTAATGAATCATTCAGACCGTTTGTGATTCACAAAGTAACACCTCAAGATTCACTCATAAATTTGACTTCACTATGGATTGCTATAGTTGATATTTCCAGGTTTTCCAAAACTATGTGAACCTTATTTTTTCAATGTGGAAGTAAGGCTATGGGTAAGACTTGCGGTTCACTATCCGCTATAGGGAAATAACGAGAAGAATAACAACATGAAGTAAATGGTAAAACAGTTTGAACTACACACCAGTGTGCGCATAATTAAGATAATGCAATAAAATAATATGGTAAGACAAACCAATCTGCAATATCAAACAGCAAAACGTGCTCTTTTGTGCAGCTAAAAATAGACTGGAAGCCAGACCCATAATATTTACAAATGGCCAAAGAAAAAGGTGAACAGACATCCTTTCATTATATCTGTGTGTAACCCTCCCAGCAATGCCTACCTTGAGGGTCCACCTCCTTAGCCACCTTGAGAGCATCTGAGTTGGCCAAGTCCGTGTTGGCCGGGGTGACGGCGAGGATCAAGCAGCTTTCCCTAGTGATGAACTGCATAATCATGTCTCGAATCTGGTGCTCGATGTCTGGCGGCTGGTCGCCCACGGCAACCTTAGTCATACCGGGCAAATCGATGAGAGTCAGATTCAATACTGTTGAACAGAGAAAGAGATGAGTGACATTTTAACAATGGCTGCCGAGTGTGAACTGAGAAAAGCTGTGGTCTTAGCGAGTCTTGGGCTGTATTACCGTGCGGCGAGTAAACCCTCAGGTTGATGGGAATAGGAGAGATGCCCTTATTGGACCCAGTAATCCTGTCGGTCTCTGCTTCAATTTCCTGCCGGACTTCATCGAAGTCCACGAACTTCCTCCCTTTGCAGTGCAAGAATTCCGCATATTCTACAGAGAGACAGAAAGAGAGATTGTGTGGTTTAGGATGATAGGGAGATGGCCAGATGACATTGGAGCATCAAGATAAACAAGACATGAAAACCATTAGGACTGGGTTTTGACACTAATTTCATGATACAATACGATTATGCCTCACAAGCTTCCCTGCTGAAAAAAAAGCTAAGCTGGTTGGCTGGTTTTAGCTGGTCAGCAGGCTGGTTTTAGAGTGGTTCTGTGCACTTCCTTAGCTAGTCAGGCTGGGAGACCAGCCTGTTTTTTTTTTCTGCAGGGTTGCGATTTGATTCAATTCTGATTCGATTCAATATAGATTATTTGGGATATATATCTGGTGCAGTACATTTTCTCAAGGAAAAAACAAAATCTATCTTTTAATCTAATCTTTCAACTAATGCTGCAAAATATACACAAGAGTCAATGGTACTACATTATAATACTTAAATGTTAAAATTTGTATTTGTACAAACACTTAAATTAAACTTAATGAAGTTTTTATTCTATCAAAGTTATAATACTAACTTTAACTTTGAATACATAATTATATTTCTAGAATATATATAATAAATTGCTTATTGCAATTTATTGAATGGGAGGCGCTCTACAATGTTTCGTTCATTAACTGAAAACAGGCTAGACTAATCGATTCTTGGGATTTAGGAATCAATATCGTATTATTTAAAAAAAATTTCTTGATTAAACTTGAGAAAGCTATATTTTTTACCCAGCCCTAAAAACCATATAATAATATTATCACCTAAATGCTAAATCCTATCAATATCACTGCCATAAAGCATAAGAGAGGGCAAGTTATTATAGTTAACTAAAACTAAAAAATAAATAAATACTATTCTGTACTTAAAATAAATGCAACCTGAAACTAAATAAAATATTAAAAACATTTAAAAATCATTTTTAGTTGCCATAGCGGCATTACTGATTTTTTTCTGATTTTGTGTACTAATATAACTAAAACTGAAATTTATATATATATATATAGATAGATAGACAAAACACAACAAAATAATTATTACAATAATAATATATACATGTTATACCGATATATATATATATATATATTAAACAGTATTTTTTTATTTTAATTATTTTTGTTTCACTTTTAATTCACTATGTATATTAATGTATCAAAAAAAACAACAACAACAACAACAAAAAAAACATAAATTACAAATAAACATGCTTCACTGACATTTTTTCCTATTTTTGCCTCCTCTGCATTAAGATAACCAAACATCATTTCATTCTAGTATTAATTCACTGGAACTGAACCGGAACTGAACAAAAACTGCTTTTCAGTCCCCAGTGATGTCAATGATCCACAGATATTGTGCATATACAAGCAGACAACCTCAGTTCAGCTTTGTTATGTTCAACTTTATGGTCAATTGCACTCATTTGGTAGATAATTTGTTCTGTATAATGTCTTTCTGTCTGACTTAATTCTCCATCTGCACTTCCTTGTTCCTGCTGCATTACAGTACATCATGCTGAAAACAATATAAATGATAATTGCTTTTAAGTGGCGGAGAGATGTAAATGTTAAAAGGGGAATTTCAGAGGGGAACTCACTTCATGTGTGAAAACTGAGTAAGATGACGTTATTACAGCTGAAGTGTATTTTTGTGCTAGTAGTAAGAGGAATTGCAATAAACAAGTAAGCACATTTTGTTCTCAAACTGGTTTGATACAGAGCCCTTTGATTTCTGTGATACAAAAAATACGAATAAACTGCAGGATCCAGTCATAAAACTACAATTTCTTTACTTTATATAACAGAATTTGACAAAATATGAACGGAAAAAAACACCTAAATTGTGTAGTATTTTCTTTGTCAAAAAATGAAAGGAATTGCTCAAATTTTATTTGATTACAACTTATAAGGCTAATAAAATTTTTGATTAAAACTTTATGTCAGAATCATAAAACACTGACTGCAGAAAAAAATAAAATACACAAAACACTGAACGTCACACCTCTTGGGCTCCAGCATAAACACTATAGGCACTGTGTATAAATACACATGAAAGCTTGTGGTTTTAACCATCCGCATACATACTAAAAATACCTGAGAAGGCTTTGTTCAGTAGTGCTGTGCTCATCAACACACTCACCAGCTTTGTTGTTAACTAGCTGCAGAATGAGAGGCCTGCGGGTGACGATGCCTGAGCCTCGGGGAAGGAAATCCCTATAAAAAGAGAGAGAAAGAGAAAGTGAGCGTGGGCGGAGGACAGAGACACTCTCGAGTCGTTCATAGCAATCAAGCTCAATTTTCAGGGGTGACAAGACTGATCAATTTATTCATGAGTAAGGGGGCGAATGTTTAAGAGCAACCTCTTTGCATTCATATCCGAATACACACACAAACCAAGACGCTATCTGGCCCCTTGTAGCAATGAATATTAAAACACGGTGGCATCTTTTGAAGGCCCGCGATTCCTAAGAGGCTGCGACGCTTTTGCAAATGAATGGCCACTGCCGTATCTCGCAGCCAAATCAGGGTGCATTTAATAACACTGTGGCACATTATAAACACCCTTGGAGATCAAACTGTGAGCTGAGGCAGGGCAATTTCAGCCTTTACACTCCAATATATCCACAGATCTAATAAGCAGCACCGAGGACAGAACAGACACATTTTTAATAATATCAGAGAAAATGAGGCAGAATTTCAATCAGAAACATGCAAATGCATACATGAATGTGTGTCCTGTACACAAGTAATGTTCTTGACTCCAATACTCAAGGGGGGCGATAGAGCTACCTTAAAATGTCTGTGCTTTAAATCATATGTGTTGTTATTTATTAAGTCGTTTTGATTTCTAAAAAGAACCGGCTCATAAGAATAATTTGTTTGGGATTCGTCTTAGTCATCTGCTGGAGTAGTAAGCGGAAGCTAGAGATTACGTTTTATAAAGTTTTACATATGGACTTTTGTCTTACACAAACACATCGTTTTGCTTTGGAAGCCTGTATTAAACCCCTGGAGCTGTGTGGAGTACTTTTTATGATGGCTGGATGCACTGTTGGATTTCTAAATCTCAACAGCCATTCACTGCCATTATAAAGCTTGGAGGAGCCAAGAAATTTTAATATAACTCTGATTGTATTCGTCTGAAAGACGAAAGTCATATACACTTAGGATGTCTTGAGGGTGAGTAAATCATGGGGTAATTTTCAGTTTTTGGTCAATTATCCCTTTAAATGCAAAAAAAGGGTTAAATATAAACAGTCCACTTCTAGAACAACAATTTACAAAGAATTTACTCACCCCCTTGTCATCCAAGATGTTCATGTCTTTCTGTCTTCAGTCGTAAAGAAATTATGGTTTTTGAGGAAAGCATTTCAGGATTTTTTTTCCATACAATGGACTTCGATGGTGCCCCGATTTTGAACTTGCAAAATGCAGTTTAAATGCAGCTTTAAAGGGCTCTAAATGATCCATGAAAGAAGGGTCTTGTCTAGCAAAATTATTTTTCAAAAAAATGACGAATCGTTTTGCTAGATAAGACCCTTCTTCTGCGGATGGTATCGTTTAGAGCCCTTTGAAGCTGTATTCTGAAATGCTTTCCTCAAAAACCATAATTTCTTTACAACTGAAGACAGAAAGACATGAACATCTTGGTTGACAAGGGGTTGAGTAAATTAGTTGTAAATTGCTGTTCCGGAAGTGAAGTTCTCCTTTAAATCCTTTTTTTAATTTTTTGGGGGCACTTTTTACAACTTTATTGTGAGAGGACAGTGGAGAGCTGACAGGAAAGTGCTGGGAGGAGAGAGGGGAGCAGGATCGGCAAAGGACCTCAAGGTGGGATTCGAACTTGGGTTACCATGAGTGCAGTTGCACTACATGTTGCTATGGGTGCCAACAACATTAAATTCTAAAACATAACAACTGCTTGCATGTTTCCCCGCAGTATCCACCTTATTTTTTACATAAGAACGGCCACAGCCATTGGTTTGTGGCATTATTCGCTTCCAGTTATCTTTAGCTGCACAAAACAGCTTGTTATGCTGCTTAAAAATGCACACTGGCATTATCTACCATATTATTTTCATGTATTGTCTTAATTGTAAACACACCAGTTTGTAGCGTAGTTTTACCGTTTACAGCACTTTGATATTATTTGTGTTATTTCCCTATAATATGGCTGCATGATAAATCTAAATGAAATCGCAATCGTGATTAAAAGCAGCGATTGTCATGCGTATCTTTCAGTGAAGCACGGTTTTGTGATCAGCAGTAAATCTCCATCCGAAGGCCAGAGGGCGCTCGTGCGGAAACTCCAAATACGCCTGAAAAAGACACCTAGGAAATCACAATCGCTGCAGCTGAATAAACAGATTTAACTGCTTGTATTGATTCAGCGTGACTAACACACAACCACGACAATGTATGATTTATCTGGGTTCTTCTTATTATAATTTTCCTTATAATACAGTATAATGCAATGCCTTCATCGCTGCTTAGAATACTATGAATATGCCTTATTCTGTGTAAAAAGCCACATGATCTCACAGGAGGATTTATTTCAAACACTCGACTGACGTTATGAAGTGAGTTTGGAGTAAAAACATGTTATTAAATGTGGTATTTTCACATGCTTTCAGATGTAACAGCATTTACTACACAGAGCCGTAGTTCACTGAGAAGCTACATAAAACAGTTATTATTGTGAAGGATTTCTTTCAATTTCATAATCGCACGATTAAATTGTCTGCGATAATGAACACGATATAGCGTAGCTTTTCAGTGAACTACAGCTCTGTGTACTAAATGCTGCTCCATCTGAAAGCACCTGCTGGAGACTTACTACTGATTACACAACTGGCTTTACTGACAAAATGCGCATGACAATCGCTTTCGATTAATCGTGCAGCCCTAGTGGCTAATGAAGCGGAAGCCTCACACATTCACAGAAAACAGCTTACTTCCACATTAAAAAATAAGGTGGATAGCTCACTCTGTGTCCTCCACTATATATATATATATTTTATAGAAAATCATTAGGGGCCGTTCACACAGAACACGCTTGTCCGTTCCACTCCACTACATATACATTGTATTTTTATGTATACACACGCAAGATGGACCTGTTTGATCTTTGCGCTTGCGTCTCATGTCTCTCACGGTTTCGCACATGCCACATCATTTTAAAAAATGCAGCACGTTAAAATGTTAAACTTTTAAAAAAACCTGTCTCTAGTTTTTAAAGCAAAAACATGCTGTGTGTGAACACCCCTTATTCATTTCATTTTCCATGCAAAGTGCACAGAAATGATTAATGCAGATTTTTTGAGAAAGTGTTTTAATTATCCACACAATGGAAGTCTGTAGTTAAAGGATTAGTTCACACCTGAAATTGAATTAAAATTTCCTGATCATTTACGCACCCCCATGTCATCCAAGATGTTTATGTCTTTCCCTTATCAGTAGAAAAGAAATTAAGGATTGGACTTAGTGGACTTCAATGGGGATCAACGGGTTGTAGGTCCAAATTGCAGTTCAAGTAAATTATCAGGAAATTTTCATTCTGGAGTGCAAATTTGGAAAAACTCGCAAGAGTAAATAATGACAGGATTTCTATTTTTGGGTGAACTAACCTTTTAACCTGAAAAAAAACTTTTGGAAACTTCTCACTAAACTGTCATCAACCATGACAGGAGTCAACCTGTTTAAACTATGAACATTTGCATTTATTCACTGGTGTCCGGTATGTTTCAGACGTTTGGGACGGTTTAAAACATATGATGAAATGCCGATGATGTCTTTTTCCACATGGGAAGCTTTGATGGCATCCCACATGCTGTGGGTGGGTTGAAAGCGTTTCTGCGGGTTCAAGAAGAGTCCAGTCACAATCTGTCTTAATGAGTAAGCCTGTCTCTCCAGGAGATCCTGCTCTACATCTGGTCCTGATCAAAGCCGGTGCAGTCAGCTGTGAATCCAACCGCCATTTCCCCAAAATCACCAACCCACCTAATTCACAATGCAACAGACCCCGAGGGGAAAGACAGACCATGTTTTAAAAAACACACGCAGTTACACAACAAAATAAGGCTTATTTATTTATTTATTTATTTAAACTTCAGCTTGCACCATTTGACAATCACCTTACGCCATGCCACAATATTTTACTTCAGTATATCAAGCAGCCATATGCAAAACTAAGCCAGAGCTGTGAAGTGTGGCCTAGGAAGACGGCACCGTCTGGCTGCATGAAACACGTGGCTGTACGACAACGGCCAAAGCCTGGAGGGGGAGAAGGGCGAATGAAAACAGGCCACAGAGAGCCGTGTGCCGGTCTAATCTCGCATGCATGCATGCATGGCCCCCTCTCCACTTACACCCACTCTGCCAGCAAAGCCCAACACCTACACAAACACACACGCATTGGTTTAAATGAAAAAAGATGGCCAGCAAATATGTATACAGTTGAAGTCAAAAGTTCATATCCACCTTGCAGAATCTGCAAAATGTTAATTATTTAGATCATACTAAATGCATGTAAATTTTTATTTATTTTTTAATAAGATATTTCACATAAAAGACATTTACATTTAGACAATCCACAAGAGAAATAGTTGAATTTATAAAAATTACCCCTTTCAAAAGTTTAAATACTGACTCTAAATACTGTGTTGTTACCTGAATGATCCACAGCTGTTTTTTTTTTTTTTGATAGTTGTTCATGAACCATTAAACTGCCCTCTGTTCCTTCAGATCCAACAAATATTTTGGTTTTGCAGCATTACAGTGTATTTGAAACCTTTCCAACAATGACGATGTGAATGAAGATGTGTACATTTTCCTTATTTTGCCTAGATACCTTTTTTTTTTTCATTTAGTATTACCCTTCGGAAGCTACAGAAGATACTTACATGTCTACTTACATGATACTTACAAGACAAAAAAAGTTAAATTTACCCTGATCCTCAAATTCCAAAAGTTTTCACCCCCTGGCTCTTAATACATTTTGTTTCCTTCTGAAGCATCAGTGAGTGTTTGAACCTTCTGTAATATGAGTCCCTCAGTTGTCCTCAGTGTGAAAAGATGGATCTCAAAATTATACAGTCATTGTTGGAAAGGGTTCAAATACACAAAAATGCTGAAAAACCAAAGAATTAATGGGACCTGAAAAATTTTTCTAAAGAGACAGTACAGGGCAGTACAAAATAAACAAATAACATGCATTTTGTATTATACCTCTTATTTTGGTAAAATTCAAAATTAGCAGATTCTGCAAGGTGTATGTAAACTTTTGACTTCAACTGTACTTATTATTCAGTGCTTATATTATTTTTAATTTTTACACAATTTACACTGGGAGTCACAAGTTTGGAATGATTACAATTTTTAAATGTTTGTGAAAGAAGTCTCTTATGCTCACATAGGCTGCATTTATTTGCTCAGAAATCTAGTAAAAACAGTAATATTGTGAAATATTATTACAATTTAAAATAACTCTTTTCTATTTGCATATATTTTAAAATGTAATTTATTCTCGTGATGCAAAGCTGGATTTTCAGCATCATTCCTCCAGTCTGGAGTGTCACATGATCCTTCAGAAATCATTCTAATATGCTGATTTGCTGCTCAAGAAACATTTTATTTAAATTAAAATATATGATGGATCGAGTATTGTATATCTTGCCCTACTTTAACCTTCTGTTTCTCTTGCTGCATGAATATTTACATTAATAAGAGACACAGATTACATATTAATGGTGATATGTGCACATACAGCTAACGATATCAATATTATAATCTGTTAAAATTGAGAAAATCTAAATAAGCGAAGGCTTGTAAATACACACGTGCAGTGGACCGTGGCGCTTTGCAAATAAGAACAAATATCCACACCACAGCATGTAATATGCTACAAGCGCTTCACAAAACACACTGCTTCGTTTCTCACTTATTTCCAGTGCAAACAGGCAGGTGGGCTGCTGTCCATTATTCATGGCCTTTAAATGATAGAGGAGGCTGAGCAGATTGTGTATCATTTCATCCATTATGCATGGAAAACCGCAGAGCGGCGCAGAGAGAGTGGAAAGACAGCGAGAGAGGCAGACAGCACTCGTCTCACTTCAGCTACACCCAGTGTGAGTCTCACTCCACCAGTGGGAGAAGCGGCCTAATCGCAGCTCTCATTAGCCAAAATACGAGCGCACGGAACACGGCGCACCTCAGCGGAGATCTCTCGTTAAAGACGACGGATCACTGAAAACTGGATTTTGCTTGTTTATTTGGAATAAGACCGTGTGAATCGCATAAAAACCCGTTGAGAATGTGTCATATTTAGCTCAAAATCAAAACAAAAGAGAAATGGTGAAGGATTTTTTAGGTTATGATGTTTAAAGGTGTTGTAATTTATTTTTTTGGAACACCTGTTATGAAATGTGCCTGCAACCTGACGGATATCACTGAAATAGATGTGCTGAGTAATCACATTTCTCTGTGACAGCACGGGTTGGGTTGGGAGTTCAGCTTTGCATCACCAATCAGAAAATTCTGTCTAGAAATGGGTCAGTGAGTAGCAACAGTGTTTCACAGAGAATAAATTTAAAGAGGAGTCATTTTACCAGTGTTAGGCTAACTAAAGCATGGTTATTTGTGAATATGTTTTTTGTCTATAAATTTATTGCCTTTAATGCATCAAACATTAAAATATTACAGCTAAAAAAAAATGCAAAAGTATTAAAAAGTTTGGGTAGGTAGAATTGTTTTAATGTTTTTGAAAGAGGTATCTTATGCTCAACAAAGCTGCATTTATTTGATCAAAATACAGTAAAAACTGTAATATTGTAAAACATTATTACAATTTAAATGAACAGTTTTCTATTTGAATATATTTTAAAATATAATTTATTTCTGTGATGCAAAGATACATTATCAGCATAAAGTACTCCAATATTCATTGTCACATGATCCTTTAGAAATTATTGTAATATGCTGATTTGCAGCTCAAGAAACATTTCTTATTATTATCTGTTAAAACAGACTGATGAATAAAATGGTCAAAAGAATAGTATTTATTGAATCAATTTAATGGTTTTAATGGTTTGTTGCTGAATAAAAAGCATTAATTTCTATAAATAAATATATATATATATATATATATATATATATATATAACAAAATATATAATAATGTAAAATAATATAAATTTAAAATTGTGTATAATATATATACATGAAACCAAATATATAATGTAAAATAATATAAATGTAAAATTGTGTGTGTGCATGTGTGTGTGTGTGTGTATATATATATATATATATATATATATATATACACGCATACATACACACAATTTTAAATTTATATTACTTTATATATATTATTTATATTACTATTTTATATTTTGTTATACACACAAAATAAATAATATAATAATATAAAATAATATAAATTAAAAATATATATATAAAATACATATGATATAAAAAATGCTGGTTTTTGTCTGTCATTACAAATTTTGTCATATATGATAAAAAATAAATAATTTAATAATATTAATATATATAAAAAAATATGTAAGATATTTAAAAAAAAAATGGTTTTCTGCCATTACAAATTTTGCCAAATTACAGGTATTAAGTAAATTCACTAATATTTAACTCAGTGTATTTTTCCTTGTGATGACTGTTTCCATTTTGTGTTCAACACTTTTGATAACCACAAAAAGTACTTCCCGAATGCAAATTCTCTACTTTAAAGCACTATGGAGGAAGTTTAACACTTCTGACAGCAATAAAAACAGAACTGATAAGAAAAAGAAGAGAAAACATTTTAGCTATTATTGCTATTAGTATAGTTGCAACTAACTGTAACTACTGTGAAAGTTTGGGCATAATGTTATAGACTCGTGATAAATAATTTGTTAAAGTCCATGTAAAACAATATTAAATACATGTTCTTAGTTTGTCACATCACAGAAAAACCCAGCCAAATTTGAATGCTAAAAAACAAACAAACAAACAAACAAACAAAAAAAAAACACGCCCACTCACAGAAAAGTTGCCGCCTCAACCTGAATGGATGCTCCCTCTAGCAGCTTAATTGGATTTACACATCCATACAACAGGTAATATGCATTACATGATGAAGGCATAGCTAGCTAGCAAACTGCAGGTTGTCCAATGCTTATGACAGTAACTCAGATTGAGCAGGAGACTCACTGATGCTAATGTGCTCTGGTTATTACAGTGTTTTTGGAGGGGCGGCCACATTTCAGTACTACATAGTTTAGTCTTTGTATTGGTTTTCAGCAATACATTGCAAATATTTATAATGTGTTTCGAAACATTTCTCTGAATTGCCTTTACACAGACTTTAAGGGAGCAAAAAAGTATTAAACAAATAAAACTTTGAGCAAATTTTGTTAGAAACCAAAGCTTGACTTAACCATGGTAATGAGAAAACATTCGTAGCCTGGTTACAGACTTATTACTACAAATGACACAGTTAAACTATAGAGAAAATATGTTAAATATTCATAAGAGCAAGTACACAGTGGAATCAAGGGCTTTAGAGCTGGACCTTTATGAATTATGAACCAAACTATCAGTTTCCTCCTGTGTATGCTCTCTGATTGAAGATAACAAATCAGGCCTTGTTTGCCTTTAGATATTCCACGAGATGACTTAAATCATTAAACGCTGGATGAAAGCACGGCTATATTTGTGAGGATGGAGGAAACACACTGAAGGGAGCTGCAGTCAGAATATTTTAACTAGACCTTTATAAATAAGCCAAGTTGGACTTCACACCAAAGCATGGCTGCAACAAATGATTCTTCTGATTACTGATTAATGTAAATTAATTTCTTTGATTAACCAGATAAAAACATTCTTATTTTCTGTATTTTATAAAAAATAAATGAATACAAATTTCACATCCTGCCCAATGTCAAATCTCAAACAATGCGCAAACTGAAAAATATGAAAACAAATACAGTGAATGTATCTACACAAGCCATGCTTTTTATTATTATTATTATTATTATTATTATTAAACAATTTTTTTTTATTATACACTACCAGTCAAAAGGTTTTGAATGGTAAGATTTTTAATGTTTTTAAAGAAGTCTTTTCTGCTTACCAAGCCTGCATTTATTTGATCGAAAGTACAGCAAAAACAGTACAATTTTGAAACATTGTTACTATGTAAAAAAACTTACAATTTAAATATGTAATTTATTCCTGTCATCAAAGCTGAATTTTCAGCATCGTTACACCAGTCTTCAGTGTCACAAGATCCGTCAGAAATCACTCTAATATTCCGATTTGCTGTTCAAGAAACATTTATTATTATTATTATTATTATTATCAATATTTAAAACAGTTGAGAACATTTTATTCAGGATTCTTTGATGAATAGAAAGATCCAAAGGTCAGCATTTATCTGAAATAAAAAGCTTTTGTAACATAACACACTATACCATTCAAAAGCTTGGAGTCAGTAAAAAAAAAAAAAATATATATATATATATATATATATATATATATATATATATATATATATTATTATTTTATTATTATAGAAATTAATACTTTTATTTAGAAAGGATGCTTTAAATTTATCAAAAGTGATGATAAAGACATTTATAATGTTACAAATAAATTTTATTTCAGATCAGTGCTGTTCTTCTGAACTTTCTATTCAAAGAAACTTAGAAATTTATTAATAATAATAAATGTTTTTTGAGCAGCAGTTTTTTTTTAAATTTCTGAAGGATCATGTGACTGGAGTAATGATGCTAAAAATTCAGCTTTGAAATCACAGGAATAAATTACAATTTAAAATATTTTCAAATAGTATTTTAAATAGTAAAAATATTTCAAAATTTTACTGTTTTTCTTTATATCAAATAAATGCAGGCTTGGTGAGCAGAAGAGACATCTTTAAAAAAACATTAAAAATCAAAAACCTTTGCCTGGCAGAGTTGGTACCCGGTACCTTTTGACAACTCTACGAGTGTATATTTATTAGAAGAAAAGAGTTACAATGTTAATTACAATTATTATAATGTAATTATAACAATCTAAAATATTATCACAATATTTTCTAAAAAATAAATAAATAAATAAATAAATAAAATAACTACAAACTAAAAATGAAAATAAAGAAAAAAAATTACATGGAACAATTAAATGGAAACATACACTCACCAATGAACATAATGGTTATGGAAAATATATGTTTTGAAAAATGTGACTTCCTTTGCATGGACCAATAAATATAAATATATATATATATATATATATATATATATATACACAGTATATGCTCTACAAAAGAAATAAAGTCATCCATGTTTGGAACAACTTGAATGAGGGAGTGCAACTGATGACAGAATTTTCCTTTTAAGGACCTTGTAATAATTTATAAATTGGAAAACCGACCCAACCCGAGATGATGTAGCAATACATATTCAGTGCACAACAACTCAGCATATTCAGTGCTCAGCACCCACACGATGAACAAACCGAATGAACTACATACAGAGGTCAGCCAATCAAAACAAAGACATTACAAAATCTTAAAAGTACAGTTGCAAAATCAGGCTGTTTAATTCAATAGTGCAATATCACTTTTTTTGGACATGATTACTGTAGCATCATGGTATTATCTGATAACCACAACCATAGGGTTCTGTACTAGTTTTCAGTTGTAAGCGATTGTGAAGCACCTCAGTACAAACAACATATGGAATGACAAAAACAACTTCCTTTGTCTCCTCCAATTTATAATTAATAACTGATGGGTTCAGTTTCCTCAACACATTTGTCACAAAACAGCCCGTGGCATTATCTGCATGATCTATCTGCCTTTCACAAGGTTCACGCTGTGTTCTCGCTCCAGTTTTATACTCCTCCCATAGCGAGCACAGCAAACTGAACAACAGCCCCTCCTAAAGCAGCCGGCGGAGCCAGATAGCAAAAGTCACGCAGAACAATGACATCAGCCCCGCAATAAACACCCAAGATGGAGGCGCTGGCCTGCCATTGGATCAAACCATCAAATCTGGAGAAAGATCTTGAAAATCCAGTTTGGCAGGATGAAATTTGACTGACAAACTCATTCTACTTGGCATGTCGGGTAACGGCAGATGCAACATGGATTGGGCTAATTAATATGTGCAACTTACTAATGTTTACTGAGCTCTGATTGTGTCCGTGAGATGAATAGTGCTTTTGTTTGTTAATTCCCAGCTGTCTAAATGTTAGTATGGTGGATGAAGGCCCGACAGAAGGTTAGAGAGCGTTTTAAAGCACAAAGGTATCACTGCGCTCATGACGTGCCATGCTGTTTTTGATCATTATATTTGAACAGACACTGTTTATCATACTCGTCATCTGTGTTTCACTGGCTTTTTATTCAAATATGGTTCCCAAACAAGCTCTCTCTTCCTCTCTAAACATTCAGTAGGCTCTGCATGGGGCCAGTGTGACAGAATTTCAAGCTGACAGAACGGTCACTTGCCTTAATGGGATAATAAGTCATTTAATGGACGTCTCCACATGATTTTATGATAAAAAATGAATTTAAACAACGTTATGTCTTGAAGGGGTCATTGGATACCCATTTTCCACAAGCTGATATGATTCTTTAGGGTCTTAATGAGAAGTCTATAACATACTTTGGTTAAAATTTCTTAGTGGTAGTGTAAAAAAAAAATAAAAAAAAAAACACCCTTTTTTTCTGTTCAGAGAGAGCCATTCCACTGCATGTTCCTTTAAATGCTAATAAGCTCTGCTCACCCCGCCCCTCTCTTCTGTGGGGTGACGAAGCGGTCTGTTTACTTTAGCCGCATTTAGCCGTGAAACTTGCTAACTAGCACATTATTAAGAAAGGCGATCTGAAAAGATGCATAAAAAAACCTTATACTCCATTCTGCTGTACACTGTAAAACACATACTGTCGAGACAACTAAAAATAATTTGTAACCTGGCTGCCTTAAAATTTTCAGTTCAGACAGCTCAAAAACAGTTTGTTTAACTTGAAATGTTAAATTATACATAAGTGACAACTTAGATATTTGAGTTGAATCAACTTAAAATTTTAAGGCAGTTGGGTTACTTACCCATCTGTTAAGTTTAGCAAACACAAATATCTAAGTTGCTACTTAGTACAACTTAACATTTCAAGTTGACTAAACTTATTTTAGTTGACTGAACTTCAAATGTTAAGGCAGCCAGGTTACAAATTATTTTAAGCTGACTCAACAAATTGTGTTTTTTATTTTTTACAGTGTATAGGTGAAGCTGCATCACGAATGATTTGCGCAAACATAGATACATTTATGTAGATCGCCGGGCGCATTCCCTTCTAAAACAGAAGTAACGTTAATCCTCTTGTCGGTCAAACAGGCAGTGATGTAGAAGCAGGCATGATGACGTCATATTAAGCATATTCCACAACCTGTCGTTTTGGCAAATTGGCTTTAAAAGAAGATGTTTTTAGATTAACGAGAGTTTTGAGTTCTGAAACTTACAAGACCTCTTATATGTCAAAAGATCAAGGGAATTTTGATTTCTTAGTTCATGACCCCTCTAAAATAGATCTGTGAGTTGTTGTGAATAGGGCTGTCACTAACGATTATTTCGGTAATCGAGTAATTGGTTGATTATTCTGATGATTAATCGAGTAATTGGATAATTATTTGTTTTTGTAATAATTAAAATGAACAATAGCCTTTAATATAACTTAAAAAACATGTAAAATAACAATGAGGCAATAATTAGTACAATTCAAATATCAAAAGCAAGTAATCATATGGTTTTATTGAACAAAATAGTTAAAATACATACATAATCCTTTTTTAACATGAACTAACCAACATTTAAATCAAACGTCCACTTAATTTTTAACATTTGACATGCACGCATGTAAATAGTTAAAAGGGCTAGTGCTGTCAAACGATCATCATCACATCCAAAATAAACGTTTTTGTTTACATAATGTGTGTATATTGTGTACATTTATTATGTGAATATAAATACACACACATACAGTATATAGTTTGAAAATATTTGCATGTATTAACATGTATATTCATATAATTAATATTATATAGAGTTATATTCAATATATATAAACAACATATTTTTCTTAAATATGTACATATATGTGTGTTTATTTATATATGCATAATAAATGTACACAGTACACACACATATATTATATAAACAAAAACTAATTTTGGATGCGATTATTCATTTGACAGAACTAAAAAGTGCATACCTGCATCACATATATTTATTTAATTAAATTGTACTGAATTGAATTCACAATAGCGTTATGCTTTATTATGATTTTTAAATGGGTTTAATATTTGTGCAGTCTTGGAAAATGGTCTAAGAATGCGTTTCAAGGATTCTTGTCTGTGGGATGCACCACTTCCGGTATTTTGCCAGTTACTCGACACAATCAAAATGCAATCGAGGAATTTTTAAAATCGAGTACTCGAATTGAATCAAGGAATCGTGACAGCCCTAGTTGTGAATGCAGCCTATTTGTCATTTCGCTGTCTTACAGTTAATATCCTTAAAGTAAACTTTTGATTTTTTTTAGTAATTTGTAATAATTTAAAAATTGTAAACTTGACTGACCGCTTCACTTCCACTTTAAAGAACCACTGTATAAATAGACTGGTCTTTGCTTTGCCTAAATCAGATTAGACATGATGTGACAAAAACAGATTGAGAGAGTGAATTTAAATGGCAAAGACAGTGTCTCAGTATTGCATTTGAAAAAGTTTGAGCATTTTTAACTTGCGAGGCTGGATAAATGCAACACTTTGAGGAAGAATCAAAATAAGTCAGTCTGCATGTATGGCTGTAGCACTGAAGCTTTAAGAGGAAGCACTTTATATATTGATTACAGTCATAATAATAAAAAAATGCTATTTGAGCAGCAACTCAGCATAACAGAATGATTTCTGAAGGATTGTGTGACTGAAGACAGGAGAGTAATGATGCTGAAAATTCAGCTTTGCATCACAGGAATAAATTGCATTTAATAATATATTATACTAAAAGAGAAAACAGCATATTATTACAAATTGTAATAATATTTCACAAAATGTTTGTTTTTACTGTATTTTCGAGTAAATGTATGCATCTTATGTGAACATGAGAAACTATTATATAACTATATATTAAATATGACATCATTTTTGTGAGTCACTGGAAATTTTGACTAGAAATTGTAACTACAATCCTTATTGTTGAGTCATAAAAAGCCAAGTGCTGAGTCACAGTGTGAAAACATCAGAAACAGTTTGAAAGAAACAACTTTTTTTCCAGAGTTCAGCCAGTACTTCTACAAAAAGTAAACCAAGTTAAATCCACGAAACAGCCCACGCTTTGAGTAAACTCAATAAACTGGAGCGAGTGAATTGAAATAACACCACCTGTGAGACACGGCTTATTCCAGGAAACGGTTCCTCTGAGCCTTATAGACTTACAACTAAAGACTCGTAAACAATGACCAATTAAGTTTACTAAACTCTCACAGCAGCACTGGAACATACCCACGAGTGCAATGCAAACATCATTTGAGACACAATAGGCTTTTAGATGAAATAGATGAATAATGGAACGCTTGACAAAGTCTGTGAACAGAAACGAGAGCTTCCAGAAATTCCTGATGAGCAGTCAGGTGTCAGGTGAACGCTAGTGGTGTGACTCCATTTTACCTCCCTGGAGCACGACTCAACCCTGCCCTGCCCCGACTCCATCACAACCACTGCAGTCACACACACACAAACATGTTATTTGTGCACGTCTACATGTTTGACTAAGCTGAAAACATAATTTATCTGAAACCCCCTATTAGGTGACTGAAACCTCATAAAACTCTTGTACAGGGACGTCCCCAAATGGAAAACAGTTAAAAATGGGTCAAATAATATCCTGATTTAAATGTTAAAACTAAATAAATAATGGGTTAGTATTTAAAAGTATAATTTTACCATTTGTGAGTCAGTCCAACCAATTCATTCAAACTTGGCTCAAAAATCTTATCACTATGTATTGCAAACATTACATTGGCAACATTGTAAACACACTGTAAATTGCAAACAAACACCAGAGTAAATTTAGCTAATTAAATGTAGAGCAAAGAATTGCTATTATCATATTTTCAACATGGCTTCATCACTTTTTCAGGCCAGAAAAACATTAAAATTAAATTTCCTGATTTCCTGGTTTAAATTCTCTAATATTTCCAGGTTCTCCATGGCCATATGAATCTGTATATTAAGGACATTGGATATCAATGGAAAGGTTTTCAGGACATGTATCCTACACAAGCTTGTGGGTGTGACACGCACTTATCAAACAATGATTCATCTATGCAAAACATAAAGCCCTTTAACTCTGCTCAGCTGTCATAAAAGCAGAGCGACTGTTACAGGCACATGACTGCCAGAGATTTGTGACGAACTCCGCATAGCAAGAAACTGCTGGATAGCAATGATCATACTCATGGCGTCATATACTCATTCACCTGATTAAAGGGACAGTTCACCCAAAAATGAAAATTCTGTCATTAATTACTCACCCTCATTTCGTTCCAAACCCGTAAGACCTTCGTTCATCTTTGAAACACAAATTAAGATACTGATAAAATTGATAAAATGCGTCGTGGTACTATGAACACGAGTCAAAGACTGACACAGAAGAGAGAAACGTGTTGAATAAAGTCATTATTTTTGTCTTTGTGCACAAAAAGTATTCTCGTTATTCATAATATTAAGGTTGAAGCACTGATGTCACACGGACTATTTTAATGACACCTTACCATCTTTCTGGTTCTTGATCGTGTCAGTTGTATTACTGTCTATGCAGGGTCAGAAAGCTCTTGGATTCCATAAAAAATATCTATAAGGGGTCCTATGCTCTTTAAGAGAGTCTTGATTTTGTTTTGGGGGTGTACTCGAACATGCTTTCATGCTTGGTGGTTCAAAAAACGCATTATTTTTAACATAATTTACATTATTACAATACATTTCCCCCAGCCTGGCACAAATGAATCGGGGTTCCACCTTCCGAAAAACAACATTTGTTGTGATTGGTTAGCTGTCCCACTGCGTTGCGATTGGCAAACAGCTTAGACGGTGTTTCAGTACTGCTACGCCCCTTGTCAAAGAAGCAAGCTCCGTGTACAACTGTTAGCGCAAGCTAGATTAAAGTGATTCTTACGTTTTAAATATGGATATTTTTCTTACAAAAACGCATTGATTCGATACAGGAGGACTTTATTAACCCCCCGGAGCTGTGTGAGGCAAATTTTAATATAACTCCGATTGAATTCGTCTGAAAGAAGGAAGTCATATAAATAATATATGTAAATAATACACTACAGTAGTGTTGGGTTCTATCATCAGCCTGCGAGATCGCCAATACATGATATTATCGTGCTAATGTATTATTTACATACTTAGTTTCATTGCCTGAAACCATCTCCAGCATAAGGCTAAAAGCAGCCTAACATTACCAAAGAACATCATCACTGATTAGCCTAGCCTATTCTAGTGCAAGTTTATGTATTTAAAAAAAAAAACACTCGCGTTATAAGCGTAGCTAACGTTATCTACAGTGTATGATGAATAAATCTCTTACCACACACTGCACACGTCTGCGGCGCGTTATGGCTCTGACATGGCAACCAGAGTAGACCGTGGCTTCAGCATGTGTTTCGACCCCCTGTACTGCACACGTCTGTGGCGCGTTACTGCTCTGAATCAATGCTTGTGTTTATACCCATCGCACTGCGGTTCGTTGAAGCGGCTCTCCACGCTGCATCATTAGGGTAATCCCCCACCTCACCCCTACACCCAACCCCCCCAACAATTAGCATTTCCATGGGTGGGATTTAATTTAATGATATTCAAAAGGACCGCGTTGTGACATCATTGAATGCAGAAAACAAACGTTGTAGTCCAAAGGAGCCGTTCGTTGTAGTTCTTGAAAAATAAGTTTTCATGTTTTCAAATGTATACTATAAAAAACATAGTACAGTGTTAATAATAGCTGAAAACCCTCATCAAAACCTGTGAAGAAAAAAAAAGTGAATGTGAAGTTTTCAGGTTCACGTTATAGTTTTTATAGAAATAGACAACACTAAAAAGGAGATGAGTCAAACTGATGAAAATTATGAAATGAGAGGAATATTGAAAATAATATCACCAACTATCAACAGAAGATCTACAGAACTTCACCCTCTGTGAAAGTGAAGGCTTGTGGGTTTAACCACACCATCTTACAATGCCATACGAAAGAAAACAAATTACCACAGAAATATTACCTACAAATGCAGAATAAAATGGCAACATTAAGTCCACATAGTTTTATACATATTTTGGACCATGGGGGGGGCACCATTATGACATGAAATGGTTGCACTCTGTGCGCTACTGGCACTACCTGTTGCTATTTTTACCACCACACAATTCAGAATACACAATAAAATACTGATACGATTACCACAGCTACTAAAAGAGCTTACAGGTGGTGATGGATATAGCTGTAGGCTTAAACCAAATGCCATACCATCGATTTTCACCACAAGGAGTCTAAACGCCCTGGATATCGAGTGAAATCCGTGCTGAGAAACTCTTTCAGTGGCTGCAAAGTCATCAGCATGTATGCATCCTACCAGGATGGCATCTAGCGTTTCTTGTCTCTGCCTTTTGTAAGCTCTTTTAGTAGCTGTGGTCTACTAAAAGCCTCAAAGACATCAGGACTAAAGTGTAGAGAACAAAGATACGGGTCTTTGGGAAGCTTTATTTGTCCACAGGCATCTTCCCATTCTTTTCTCCTCCTCTTACCACTAGCAAAGCAGTGAAGACTTGCACTGTTTCTCTTGTCGCCCTTAAACTGAAAATTACAACCAAAAGCTGCACAACATGGCATCATATTAGTTATTTTATGTTTTCTGGTAAAAATAGCAACATGTAGAGTGCAGCCATTTCACGTTGACATAATGGCTTACCCATAGTCCAAAATATGTATACAATGATGTGGATTATTTAAATAATGTCTTTAATGTGTTTTCTGCTACATATTACAGTAAGAGACATTATTTACAATATATTAAGCCATACAAGTCTTAATAGCAGGTTTTTCCTTTTAATACACTTAATAATAATAATCTACTTCTGTCCATCAGAGCAGATCTAATGCAATCTAATTTTATTCCTAAAATGGACAAACCTGCCCAAACCAAATATGAAATCCAAGGTAATGTTGCTTTGCATCCTTTGCCACCAGGAAAACTTAAGACACGTCCAGGAACGGTAATGCAAGATAATACCATTCAGAAAGAAAAACAGCTTATTTTGCAATAATATCAGAGGAAACCTGATTTTATCATGCATTCTACACTCAGAGCTAACGGACCTGAATAGGCTTGATAGCATTTACTAATTACTGCATTTTTACCTGCACTGCAATTTTTGAAATGAAATTAACCCAAAAAAAATAACAATTATAGTCCATCAACAAAGCTATCGGTAGATTTTAGAATCACAAACAGTTGGTATTCTATGTAAATGGATACATATTCTGGCCAACGTAATGACTTCACTGATGATGAAAATTCATACATGCATTGACAAGCTCTCCAGAGATGAATATCCGCATCCATGGGAAATGAAAACCAAATTTCAGCCAATCAGTCTGAATCATACTTCTTGCTCTGCTAAACATCAAAACAAAATTCATTTGAACTGGACCGGAGACAGAGCAGTCGCATCAAGAAGTCTGTAGTGAGGAAATGAATGCAGGAAGTTGCAGGTCACAAACTAATCTGATGGCAAAGGAAAACTGACAGTAACAAACATCATCTGTCTGAGTATGACTTCCTTTCTCATATGAAGCTGAACAGGACTTTCGTGAGAGGCCTATCAGTGGTAGAGTCTGACAGGTGTGGCACTGACCTATGAATACTGCAAAACAGGTGGTTACAGCAACCTGCAGCATGCTTAACTCAAGGTCAAAAGGAACAGGACGGGGGAATTACTCTCACCTGTATACATAATACTTAAATTTATTTTTCAGAAGACAAATGACTGTACACAGTACTGAGAAGTGATGTGAAATGTGCAAATACTACTAAAGGACTTTAAGAATAACAGTATGTGTTAGTAATAGTCAGAGTTCATATATAATCTTTAATCTTTTTTTATTATACTACAATATATTTACAGTATTCTCATTACTGAATTGTGGAAATACTAATATTTTCATTAAATTGCAAAAGGTTTATAGGTTATATGTGATTGTATGACCTCAAAATTATTCTCCTATATACATTATATATGTGTGTGTGCACGCTTATATAGAGAAAGACTTTTTTAAAGGTTTTTTTTTTAATTATATTTTCATTATCGTAACACCATTTCATTTTTTTTCTATCAGAATAATCTCATTACTGTAATGTGGAAATAATATCGATAGTTTATTTAAACTGAAAAGTACTTGTACATGATTTGTACTCCAAATTATTTTGAATTAAATATTACATTTTAAAAAATAGAAATGTATTAAACTAATGAAAATCTAATTTAATAAACTTCAAAAGTAAACATTACATAATGCATTACAGTAATAATATATGTGGGCTATTTTAGGACAAGTTCAATGTTTTCATAAATTAACAGTAATAATAATAATAATAATAATAATAGTAATAATAATAATAACCAATACTGCAATTTTTACATTAATGTTTATATTTTATTTAAATCGCAAAATATTTGTGTGATTGCACTGCCTCACAATAATTCTGATTTTAATAGAAAAAAAAACAGAAGTATATTACGAGTTCATACACATTCATTTTAAAATTAAATGAGTCTGTAAATTAAATGTACTCTAATTTAAATATTTTCAAATATTTTCTGATGTTTTCATAAAATAATTTTGGGAAAATTGAATTATCATGAAAATAATCTCACAATGAAAAAAAAAATGCACTAACAAACAAATACCAAGGAACTTCTGTTTTTTAGACACATACAATGGTAGCACCACGGTGTGTGATGAGGCCTGTTGAAGTATTACGCAAATATGAACTACAATGTTATTACCACACAAAAGAATTACACAACAACGCCAGAGTATTTTTATAAGGACATGTACACAAAAGCATGACGTCAACGTCCAGAGAAGTGACAGTGTCGTAGGATAGGTACGTTAGATTAGCTCTTTGAACGAGGAAATGGCTTAACCGATTTAAGCACGGCAACTGAATATCTTAATGGTTCTGATTCCCCTATATGTCATAATACAACTTCCAAGGACAGTGGGACTATAACTTCATACGTCTGGCTGTCTGTCTGTCTGGCTGTGTGTGTGTGTGTGTGTGTGTGTGTGTGGTGCAGTGCACTGTGCCGCCAACTTCCCCATTTTGCGCTCCGCTCTCACTTACGCCCATTTCATTTCAATGAATGACGGCGAGCGGCCGCTTACGTCAACTGCGTAACTCGCGTTTGTGAATGACAACCGATCCGACTGAATCGATCGAGCAGCGAGTATTAAAAACGCAGCTGTAAAGTAACAAATGCGAGGTTTGTCTTCTTATTAAGTTAGATGAAGATAAACACAGCGAGCTGCGCTTCTGAATACGATCGAAGAGAAATGAGTAACGTAGTAACCAACCTGCCGACGAAATTTTCAAGCACGGAGCTTTTTCCGGCACTCTGTCCTCCAACCACGGCTATCTGCGGCAGATCCAAGTTACAACTTTGGCCAATGGAACTGAAAGCATCTTGGAGTTTATTGATCAGGGGGATCAAGTCCTCCATCCCCCGGTTGCCCATGGTTTCTGACCGTCTCTCAGCGCGCAGGAACGGGCTCGCAGCAGCAAGGCGCTCGGGTTACTTTCAAGTGTTCAATTTCCACGCTTCAAACACTTCCAGATCAGACTGTCAAAGACAAATAACTCATAAAACACTCGCTGGCGGCCGGAGGAAGCGTATTACGCCGCATTCATTAAGATCCGTTCACTGATCTGAGGATCAATCATTCGTAAACTCACAAAACAAAACTTCTCGCTATCATCCGGTCAGGCGACATCCGACCTCCACCGGTGACGCGAGTCCCACCTCCTGTCAACCGATGTCGTGAAATCCGATTGGTCCGACAGAACGCTTCCTGGTGTATTCTGTCTTTCGATTGGCTCGACCTTCGTTTCTGCTTCTAACGACCGAGGAGTGCTATTGGACGGTTCACGTGTCAATTTAGTTTCAATAAAAAGACTTGGGAAATAGAGACAACAGGAATATATACAATAAAAACAATACTTCCAATTTTAATAAAGCATGCATATATGATTACTGCAAGATTACCATTAATAAATTAATCGTTTTTTTCCATTTTTAAAAAACTTGAATCATATTTTCTACGTATTAGAACATTGTTTGGGTTCTCCAGTTTGTCATACTGTATATCGACTAGTAGAAGAATGTGATATTTAAGCAGAATTCACACAATCTTGCAACATTACACCTGTTTTTAAGAGGCTGAACTGGTTTCACACATACTAAGAGACTAGAGTCATTGCTTGTGACAGGAGGTCCGACTCATTTCCGCGAATCGGTTTGTTTAAAACAACGATTCAGTGATTCTTTTACGTCATTACTTGGTCCCTGACATCTCGACTTATTATGTACGTATTATTTGTTTTTATAACTCTCAAAAGAGTTTAAAAGACAAGTATTTTCTAATCAATCTTTTTATTTTCCTAGCTAAGTTTTTTTATTACACATAAATGCAAATTTTTGTCTGTTAAACCTCTAGTTTTTATTTTTTTTTTGTAAAGACTTGAAATGTTATTTGTATACTATATCCTCTTCCAGCAATGCTAAAGCCTTAAAATCCTATACAATGTATAATATTTATACTTTTTTTATAATGTGCCTTTAAAAGGTGTTGGGAGGGTGGGATTTAACACATTTTTATTTTTTTTTTATTATTATTTATTTATTTATTTATGTCCTCCTCTTTCTTCTCAAATCTAATTTAATTTAATTTATATATTACCTCTGGCTTAACGTTTTGTTTTTTGGTTATTTTCCAGGTTCTTTGTATACTGTTTATATATCTATTATTGTTGTTATAGTCTGTTTTGAGCTGTAAATGTGTATGTTAAACCAAACCATAAGTTAAACCCACAAAAGTTTTTTATTATGTTCTATAACGTTTAAAATAAGTCATGTGTAAGAACATATGCTGTTTATAACGCATTTACCGTTTTTTTTTTTTATTATTATTATTTTTTTCGTTACGTTTTATTAACAACGTGGTTGTGGTCATGTAGCCACGATTCAGCTTATAAAACTATCAATAACTGACCAACTAACTAACTAACTAACTATTTGAAATATAAATGTCTGATACATACAAATTATAAAGTGAAATTATGATTTGCGTCAGACATTTATGAAAAACATGGTTTACTGTTAAATGAGTCAGTGACTCGAGAACCGTTTGAACCGATTCAGTTCGATTGAGAGCGGTCTTTGTATTAGTTCGTGAGATTCATCAAAAAGAACCGACCCAAATGAACGATTCGAAATTGAATCGGACATCGCTATTCAAAATGGCTGCGCCCATACCCAGTAGCACACATGAGTGTAAAGGCAGTATGGCATCAGTAAAAGCTGTATCTTCTGCTGCTCCTCTTGCTCTTCGTATCGTGGCGGAGTGTCCCGTGAGTAAGGCGAGAGCCTGCATTCTCACTCTTCCACACTGTGCTGTCAACACCCCGGTGTTCATGCCCGTGGGCACTCAGGGTACCCTGAAAGGCATCACTGTAGACCAGCTGGAGGATCTGGACTGTCAGATATGCCTGGGAAACACGTATCATCTGGGCATGAGGCCGGTATGTGAGTGGAAATTGTGCATCACAATCGATACACTGTATATTTTAAACTTGCTTAACTGTTATTGTATGTTGTCCGAGCAGGGTCCTGAGTTAATAGAAAAAGCCAATGGATTACATGGATTTATGAAGTGGAATAGAAATCTCTTAACGGTAATTATTATTATTGCTATTTTCAAACTATTCCCAAACACCAGAAGAACTGGTCAGAGTAAAATGTAGAATACCATGATTTGTTTTCTTCACATTATTCTAATGCAAATTTTGCAAAGTGTAAGTTTGATGGATATCAAAATCCCCAATTTCTACATTTCACCCTCTTTCTTTTAATAGGACAGTGGCGGGTTTCAGATGGTGTCCCTGGTGGAGCTGTCAGAGGTTACGGAGGAAGGTGTCACGTTCCGTTCCCCTTATGATGGAAAGGAAATCCTGCTCACTCCTGAGCAATCCATCGCCATACAGAACAGCCTGGGTATGAATCCTGTTTCAGATCATCATCTTTTAAGAACATTTAACTAATGCTCATTGCAAACTGTGTGACTCTCGGCAATGTGTGCAGGTTCGGACATCATGATGCAGTTGGATGACGTGGTCAGCAGTACGGTGAAAGGGCCGCGGGTGGAGGAGGCCATGCACCGCTCTGTGCGCTGGCTGGACCGCTGCATCGCAGCAAATAAGAATCCAGATCGCCAGAACCTGTTCGCAATTATTCAAGGGGGGCTTGATGCCAAACTACGCAAGGCCTGTTTAGATGGTAAGCCCTGTGTGACTGCATGCGATTACTGCACATCAAAAGTGCATCTATAGTGCTGTGCCAATACTGCAGTAACACTGCAAAATACCATTAAAATTCCATTAACACACGCTGCTGTTCAAAAGGTTTGGCTCAGTAAGATTTTTAATGTTTTCTAAAGTCTCTTATGCTCATTAAAGTTCCATTTAATTGATTAAAAATGCAGAAAAAGTAATAGTATGAATTCAATTTATGCAATTTAAAATAACATTTTTTTTATGTGAATATATTTTAATATTTTATTTCTGTCACGCAAAGCTGAATTTTCAGGATCATTACTTTAGTCTTCAGTGTCACATGATCTCTCAGAAATCCTTGTAAGATACTGATTTATTATCAATGGTGAAAACTTACTTTTTTTAGGATTCTTTGATGAATTAAAAATTAAAAAGAACTGCATTTATTCTAAATAGAAATCTTTTCTAACAATGTAAGACTATCACTTTTTATCAGTTTAACACATCCTTGCTGAATAAAAGTATTAATTTCTTTCAAAGAAAGAAAGAAAATATTTACTGTTCCCAAATTTTGAACAGTAGTATAAATTGTTAGAAAAGATTTCTATTTTAAATAAATGCTGTTCTTTTTAATGTTTTATTCATCAAGGAATCCTGAAAAAAAAGTATCACAGCTTACAAAAAATATTAAGCAGCACGACTGTTTTAAACATTGATAATAAATCAGCATATCAGAATTACAATTTCTGAAGGATCATGTGACACTGAAGACTGGAGTAATGATGTTGAAAATCCAGCTTTGCATCACAGAAATAAATTCTATTTTAAAGTATATTAACATAGAAAACCACTATTTTAAACTGCAATATTTCACAATATTACTGTTTTTCTGCATTTTAAATCAAATAAACGGAGCCTTGATGAGCAGAAAAGTCTTTTATTAAAAAACATCAAAAATCTTACTGATCCCAAACATTTGGGTCACTGAACCATTTTTGCAGTGACTTTTATCCAGCTGGTGTTGTGGTGATTTTTTTTTTTTTTTTGGGTGGATGTATGAAGTTGGTTCTCCTCAGATGTCTCAGTAACAACATGTGTAGTACTAACAAATGGCAAACAGAGTGGGTATCTATAAAATGAAATTACCCCCAAAGTTGGAAAAAGAGATTTCTATCAGTTTTCCAACCAATGGGACCAGATTGTTTATATCTGCTGTAGAATAAGTCATTCCAGCATGACACACAAGTTTTTAATACTAGGGGAATTTCCTCCAACATGTCCTCTCTGCCAAAACCCTTTATCCCTGAAGCATGTTTTATTAGTTTGTGCTGGTTTTAACCCTGTGAGAGAACTTTTTTTTATTCAGTTAACGTTTTGAAGAGATTTTTAACAGAGTAAAGCCAAATACAGTTTTAGAATTTTTATCAAAAATAAATTGTAAAAACCTGATCAAATTTAGCTATAATTTTTTCCTGTCATAAAAATAGCCACAAACGCATGGTGTTAAACACAAACAACATATGTAGTTCATCACATTAACTTTGAACATGATTCATTAAAGAGTGATAAACACAAACCTAAAGCATTAAACACATTTACGCTGCACCTTACTGGAATCTTCCTTTTCTGTTTCTTCACTTAGAAATGACAAAGCGTGATGTGCCGGGCTTCGCCATTGGAGGCTTGAGTGGAGGAGAGGAAAAAGATGATTTCTGGAAGATGGTGACTCTGAGCACAGACCACCTCCCCAGAGAAAAGCCCCGCTACCTCATGGGAGTTGGGTAAGCCCCACTTCTTCTGAAATTGCTTGTGCTTTCATTTAAAGGGGACATCGGATGCCCATTTTCCACAAGTTGATGTGATTCTTTAGGGTCTTCATGAAATGTCTGCAATATACTCTGATTAAAATTCCTTAATGGTTGTGTAAAACACCTTTTTTACCTAGTCAAAAACAGCTCTGTTCACAGCGACCTGTTTCGGTGCATGTCTCTTTAAATAATAATGAAGTCACTCTGCCCCTCTCTTCCATTTTTTTTGTGTATTCGGTGGTGCATTCCCATCAAAAACAAAACTAATCCACTGTGTCCTGATTGGCTCTGATGTTGGGAGAAAATTAAGACTCTTATGTTCACTTTTAGATTCAAATACAAAACACCTGCATTGCTTACGACACATTGTTGTCAATACAGCTGCTCGAGCGTGGAGAAAATGCTGGACAGCGTACAGTTGGGTAAGGGAGAAAATATGCAAATACGGGACAGTCCGTCAGCATTCATTGGCGGGGCCTGAGCACTAAGATGTCATATTGCTCAGAAAATAGATACTGCTTGATAACTGAGACTGATTAGGTTTTTGTAGGATTAAAAAAGGAGCGAATTGATTTTCATATTTGTAGGGTGGTTGTGTCCTAACACTGCTTTATATGCAAATGTAAAAGTGAATTTTGCATTCGATGTCCTCTTTAATAATAGTTACCTTTTTCATTATTTGTAAGTAGTGGTTGATGATTGTCTGTTTAATGTGTTTTAGCTATGCACTAGACCTGGTGGTCTGCGTTGCTTTGGGCTGTGATATGTTTGACTGTGTTTTCCCAACACGAACAGCAGTAAGTGATGGATTTCTGTTAATGTCCCTTTCTATTAGAGCTCAGTCATGTACGCTAACATTAAAAGGTTTCGATTTTGAAAGAACTTTCTTATGCTCACCAAGGCTGCATTTATTTGATCAAAATACAATAAAGCAGTAATATTGTGATAGGGATGGGTGATATCTTATCTTATCGTTTGCGATATACCTGTAAAACGTTTCCCTACGATAAGTAGGGCTGTTCGATTCTGAAAATTTTGGAATCGAGTCCAATTACGATTCTTGGTTCTGGAATCGATGAGATTCGATTCCAAGAATCAATTCCTCACTGTTGTTTTCGATTCTTGTTTTTTATAGAGTGGAGGAACCTAATTTCACCATGACTGTAGGATATAAAGGTCTTAGAAAGTAGCCTAATCATAATATGAAGCTTTATTTAAAAAAAAAAGAGATACATTTCTGTATCTACATTGTAATTTTGTCTGCATTGCACATGAAATTAGTCATAGCCCACAATGCAGCAGTGGACATGCGTTTATTGCATGAATGGAACAAGGGACAGTTCAGCTGAATGATGTGTGCTTCAATGGTATGCTTTGCGCAAAATTAACAAACTGTACACCGAAACAAAATAACCAGAACAACAACACTGATATAAGAGCCTGTGGTTTATCTGTCAAATCAGATGCACTCTCAGCCACTGATCTGTGTTCTCTGCATTTTCTTTCAGAATTATCATTGGCTGATAGAAAGGTTAAAAATAGCATGTTAAAATGGAAATGGAATCAAAACCCTCGATCATGTCATGATTTATTCTGTCGTGCAGCACTCAAAACTGGACAATATAAGGCCGTTTTACCATAAAATAACTTTTGAATCGTTTTTGTACTGGTTCATTAAAACGATCAATCTGAAAGAACCTTTTCATGGAAACGAAGACTTCTAATCACTATTAGCAAACAAGGCTGCATCCTCAAACTCAGACGTGCTCAGTACCGACTCTTTTCATTTAGTTTATTTTCGTGAATCGATGTTCAGCGACGTTTAATGACAACAGTCGAAATATGCAGCCTTCGTATGATGCAGCCTTTCATTTGTGAGGCGCCCATAGATAAGCTTTGTTGAACTGAAAACTCCCCTTGATGGCATCGATTCCAAACTTTGTAATCGACTCTTAATTCCCAACGCCTCGGAATCGAGGAATCGATTCTTTTTGGAATCGACTCCCAGCCCGAACGATAATAATTAGTCTTCCCGCGATAATAACAATAATGTCCACAGTAGCAGCTGTGCGATACAGTTTTGCATGTATATGAGGCTGTTTACGAACCTGTTGTCCAACAGAGATATCATTTATTGACATGCTTTTTCTCTAAATTAACTTCATAACATAGTCGAGTGTTTGAAATAACTTTTTGCATTCACAGAATGAGGCACAAATCATACTATTTTATAGTATTATAACAGCTGTCGATTAGCTTTGTATTATAAATATGCTTTATCCTTATAAAAATACCCAATAATGATTGAAGAACACAGACATATATATATACCATATTTTGTAGCAATCGTATGTTTATTGTCAAGTTTCCTCCGTTAAAATTTCTCTATCTGCATTTTATTCAGCTACAACGATAACCTGGAGCTTCAGTACTATCCACAAGTTTCCAGGGGGCGCTACTGTTAAAAAGAACATGGGTTTTAGACCATTGTTTACTTTGTAAAGATGCACACCTTTATGAGAGATGCCATTACGTTCTTATGGACAACATGCTTTCCGAATTTGTGTTCCCACATCATTAGCAAGTTTGGATCGCTAAATCAATGACATTTGAAATGAGACATCAGAGCTTGTGTTTAAAGGGCATGCCAGATGAAGCCTCGATTCGAGGCTTGTTAATGTAGAAATCCCTTTCGTAGAAGCCTCACTTTCTGTCCAGTCATGTCCGCGATTCACTTTGCGTGCCCTAATGTTTGACCCCCAGATCTTACTTTGCGAGTACATTTTCATTGGGACCTATTTATACATTTTTAAATACCCAGTCATACAACTAATATGAAGAATACAAGTTATTTCAGGGAAATTAAATGCATGCCATATGCAGTTAATATATGTGTACATATTGATATTCGTGCTGACATGTAATGGCACTGTTCAATGGGTAAAATAATTTATCACTAATCAGAAATTCAACAAACAAACACACACGGTTAGGCTTTTATTTGTGCATATAACATGGATTGTTAAAAGTGTGGTGAATGCTTCTTCCGACTGAGCTTTACGGGCTTTTGGCTGCTTCATTTTTTTACTAACCACCAGATCGCGATGTTTTCGACACTCTCGAATAGGGCTGCGCGATTCTTGCTAAAATGTGGATCACGATTTTTCCCCATGGGAATTGAGATCACGATTCTCTTACACAATTCTCATTTTTCAACCAAAATTTACGGCACTCAAGTACAAAAAAAAAACACAGGACATTTAGTACAATAAAGTGCTGGAGTAACAAAAAATAGTCTCTTTTCTTTATTTTAGACCCCTTAAAGTGAATAAAAGTAATTTTAAAAGTTTTTGAACATACAAGAACATTAACAAATAATAAATAACCCAATAATAAAATAACCAATAATAATAAATAAACCAATAATAAAATAAAGCAGACCATAGGTTTGTATTGTTTCAAAACAAGAAACAGGTTTGGGTTGTCTGATAATGATAATAATGATGATAATACAGTCAGAGGAAAGTCTCTGTGCTTCACGAGGCTTCATTTGCCCGTCACTCAAGTGTTGAATGAATGAGTGTCACGTCCCGCTTGTTTACTTTGATCTGAAAGACGCTCCCACTTTCATCCAGTTATGCAGAATCTAAGATGGTAAATATTTAGCTGATGACTTATACGATATACTACAATACAATATATAGGATATGATTTTTACTGCACAATTCAACATATTAACATGAAATAACTGCAAATTCGTGTTTTGCTGCCTGGAAACCATTTGTTTCTTTGAATTGCAGCGATTAATTCGCCCATCCCTATATTGTGAATATTACAATTTAATATAAGTTTTCTATTTGAGTACATCTTAAAATATAATTTATTCCTATTATGCAAAGCTGAAATTAGCTATATCATCTAGCCCTGCTTATGCCTGTCAGGATAAACCTAGAAGACGTTTAAGACTAATGTTTTTCATAGAAACTATGCATAAAAACCAGTGATGCTTATTGTAATCCTGCATTATGCCATTTTTAATGAGGCTGCGTGTGATTGTTTCAGAGATTTGGCTCGGCCTTAGTTCCCTGGGGATCTCTGCAGCTCAAACAGAAGCAATATGCTAAAGACTTTCAGCCGATTGATCCTGACTGCCAGTGTCCCACCTGCAGGAGGTACAGACATCTGTCTGCAGTTTAACTGGCTAAATTGTTGGTTCAGTATGCTGATGTTCATTTGCCTGCTGTGAACATTTTGCCATTTACTCACCCAATAGAGAATTCTTATTCAGAACCTTTCCTTATCCCATACTAATTCTCTCGATTTATAAAAACCTAAAGATGGTTGTTGTTCTTTTCTTTGTCTTGACAATGACAGACACAGTCGGGCTTACCTTCACGCGCTGTTCAAGAGCGACACCGCAGCCATGCATCACGTCACCATCCATAACATATCTTACCAGGTAATTATCAACTACATGTTTTGAATAGTGCATTTAGTATTGTTGTTGTCACTTCATTTCCTCACCATATCTTTCCTCAGCTCACCCTCATGCGTTCAGTGCGTCAGAGCATCATAGAGCAAAGGTTTCCTGAGTTTGTGAAAGCGTTCATGAAGAGGATGTTCCCGGCCATCGAGCAGTACCCAAGCTGGGCTGTAGAGGCACTACAATCAGTGAACATCAACCTCAGCTGAGTATCCTACATGAGGAAGATGATGAGGAATGCATTTAAGAGAAGAAAAAGACTTGGTGTTTTTTATGGATTTTTTTTTTCTTTTAGATACTTACATTTTTAAGCATATAATATGTGAAATATCCCTGTTTTGTAAATAAAAACGTATTTTAAATTTTAATGGCAACTACAGTACATTCTTTCACAAAAATGATCAGAATAATGTGTTTTGTCAATGTTGAAGCAATGTTTTTCTCTATATAGAATTTGTTTGTATTGCCTTTTTTCAACAGCATTGTAGTTTTCATCATTTTTTCAGGATTATTTTTTTATCTTGTAATATGATTCGATGTTAATATTAACTTCTAAAGGAAATTTTATTCCTTGTCATTCATTATACTAATCTAGTTGTGTTTGTTCAACCATGAATACCATTGTACAATCATTTTAAAACTTTAACCCATGATAGATTTTAAAGCCAAAACGAAGAGTTTATTTGCAAAAACGGATACCTCAGTTTTTAACAATTTTAAAATTATGTTTTTTTTTTTTTTATTGTGCATTCCAATTAATCTCATTCAAACTGCAGTTGGGTTATTTTGATATAAAGTAAAAATAACTAAAAAATAATACAGCTAACTAACACAATAAAACAAAAACATAACATAATAAAAAAAAATAATTTTTGAATTTTTTTACAAACTGAGTTATCTGTTTTTGCAAATAAACATATAATATACACATTCATTTACTATTTAAATGTTTGGGTCACTACATTTTAATGTTTTTGAAAATAAGTGTATTATGCTCACTAAAGATGCATTTATTTGATCAAAAACGGTAATGCTGTGAAATATTATTACATTTCAAATTAACTCTTTTTTTCCCACTCTTTAATTCTTTAATTAATAGAAGGTTCAAAGGAAACGCATTAACACTACAGCATCTTTTGTAACATTACAACATTATAAGTGTCTCTACTGTCATTTTTTATCAATTTAATGTAGCCTGCCTTAATAAAAGTAGTTGTCTCTTTCAAAAAAAAAATAAAAATAAAAATTAATAGTAGGGTATATGTGACCCTGGACCACAAAACCAATCAGAAGGTTAAATTTTTTAAAAATCAGTAAGGTTCCCATTGATGTATGGTTTCTTAGGACAATATCTGGCTGAGATGCAACTATTTGAAAATCTAAAACCTAAGGGTGCAAAAAAAAGTTGAAAAATTAAGTTTTGATATATTTACCGTAGGAAATGTACAAAATATCTTCATGGAACATGATCTTTACGTAATATCCTAATGATTTTTGGCATAAAAGAAAAATCTATAATTTTAACCCATACAATGTATTGTTGGCTATTGCTACAAATATGCGACTTAAGACTGGTTTTGTGGTCCAGGGTCACATGTGTGACCATGGTGTTTGATAACATCATCTAGCCTTTACCCGATTGTTCTTTTATTGTATTGTTTAGTAGCATTCTGCAGCATTAAAGCCTTGATGAGAATCACTCTAATGCCACAACTGAACAGATGTGGTTGTAAAAAAGCCCATCAAAACCTTTAAAGGTGAGATTGAGGGTATATTAAACCTTTCAGGAGCTAAACGCGATCGATTTATTGGGTCCCTCCCACAGGCGGCCGCTAGGCGGCAGAGCTCCCATGATCTCAATATCTCCCTACATTATTGACAACATCACAGCTGCACTGAAGCCTGGATCCTGTTCCAGGGCTGAAATCGAATGTGACAGCACAATTAATTTGACTCCGGCATGGAAATTTCGCTTCTTTGATTTTGATTACATTATTATGCTAACTGCATATGCTTGCGGATAAAGCATGTCAAACACCGCAACAGGTGTCACGCATTACTTTCTGCACATTTCACGCTGCTTATTTGCAAAACCTGTCACATTCTTCAGTTTGAGTGCGTAGTTCATTTCACTATGTTTGGTAAAGCTATTGTCTTGTGAAATGGATAATTGATAAAAATGAGATTTCTCATCACCTGCATTAGTGCTTTTTGATTGACAGTGAGTCTTGATTGACATATCAGGCAGTTGAAGTGAGTGGACTTCGCCATCTCATGCATTTTCCAAACAATGCAGCAGACGAAATTACTGCAAGCGGGTTGCAAGTAGATGGATTATAAAAAGAACTTGCCCACCCCTCAAAATAGCACATGCCTCAATCAATACAGGACAATGGTGAAATAATGCACTGCAGCAATAACTGGCAACAGTTACAGCCGATGTGAAAGCGCTTGTGTCAGCAATGGAGCAGGATGTCCAGGCAGGCGCTGTGTCTTGTGTCAGTGCTCGGAGAGCAGACAGTTGGTGAGCTCGGGGAGGCACCAGTTGCTCAGTCGCTGCTGTGACAGTGGATCTAGCCCTGTGTCTCCCGTTCCTGAGTGATGTCAACACTTCATATATGTGAGCGACCTGACACAATCACGGCGGAGGGATAAACGAGGGCGAAGGCGTTTGAATTTCCACCCCGCGTTGAGTTGTGAGCTTTGCTGACTATGGTGGAGCTGGAGAAGGAGGTTCTGCCGCTGCCGCCGCGGTACCGGTTCCGAGACCTGTTGCTCGGGGACTGGCAGACCGACGACAGGTAGAGCAACTTCAACTCCTCAGCTTATGTTTACATACGTGCTTTAACAACGACACACGCTTCTTGTATAAATAACTGCATACGAGCACTGTACAGGGAATATGAGTGTGAGTATTAGTAATAGCGTAGTATTAGCATAATAGTACGTAGTATGAGCACAGTAAGTACTCCGATTTGCACTAAAAATATCATAGTATATTAGTATACAAGCATTAGTAACCTACTGGTATTTGTAAGACAATTTGAATGTTGTTAGTACTGGTATTAGTTTTAGTAATATCATTAGCATTTTTAATTAACATTCAGTATGAGTTTTTGTACATTCTGGCTGTGTCTTAAAACTAATTAAGCATTATAATGCCCAAAAATTCTGTCTAGCTAGGCAGCATACTAGATTTTTAAACAGTCTGTTTATCTTGCCTTGCGTAGTTGTTTTATGCAGTCTGATCACATTTTGATCTCTTTTGAGCCCTTTGACAGACAGCAAAAGCAGTGCTATTATTAGAAATTGCAATAGTATTGGAGTGTACCGCAATAGTATAGTCTTAGTTTTAATACAGTAAACATTAGTAACATAATATGTGACCCTGGACCACAAAACCAGTCTTAATACAATATATTGTATAGGTCAAAATGATTGATTTTTCTTTTATGCCAAAAAATCATTAGGATATTAAGTAAAGATCATGTTCCGTGAAGATATTTTGTACATCTGCTATTGTAAATATATCAAAACGTAATTATTGATTAGTAATATGCATTGTGAAGAACTTCATTTGGACAACTTTAAAGGCGATTTTTTTGCACCATCAGATTCCAGATTTTTAAATAGTTGTATCTCAGCCAAATATTGCCAGATCCTAACAAACCATATATCAACAAAAAGCCTATTTATTCAACTATTTCAATTGGCCCGTATTGTGGTCCACATTTGTTTATATCACTAGTAGCCAATGGTGTTAAGATCATTGGAATGCTGTTAGTTTTTTGCATTAGTTTTAGCAATATCTTTAGTATTATGATGAGCATCAGTAGCTAAGATTGCTACCATAGTACTAGTATTAGGATTATTGTGAGCATCAGTATGATTCTGTGTCTTAAAACTTATTAAGCATCATGTGATGCCCACAAATAGTGTCTAGCTAGGCAGCACACTAGGTTTTCAGACACAGTCTGTGTTTATCCTATCTTGTGTAGTTGTTTAATGCAGTCTGGTCACACTTTGATCTCTTTGACTTCAACAGCCTTTTTACAGACAGCATAAATATTAATAAAAGCCAGATTTAAAGCACTGGATTGGGTAAGAGTGGGTATTAGTGTGCTGGTAGTATTAGTATGAAGTAAGTATTCCAATAGTGTGATAATTAGTGTGCATGTTAGTAAGCTATGCATTTGTAACCTACTGGTACATAATAATAGTATTATTATCACTGTAATATTAGTAGTACTGTTTTATTAATATCTTTAGCTAGGATGAGCATTACTAGCCTATTAGTATGAACATTTGCTAACACTCTACTTGAAGCCTTCATATACACAACATGTATTTTAATGCACTATTTAGGCACCTTATAATGCATTGTATGATCTCATTAATAATTGGAACTACATTTATAATACAGTATACATACTTATTCATCTGTTCATAGTTACACAGAAAATGTGATGCATTAAAACACATGACCAACAACCAATTTATGTAACACATCTTCAAATATAATGCATCTTAACTTTGGTTACAATTGTTTTAAAAATATACATAATGCATTACAATGTACATTATGAATATTATACTGCTTTACACACTTTACTTAAAGTTTTTAGGTATAATGCATTATAAAAGTAGTTTTAATGCATTAATCATGCCTTGTAATGCACCCTATAATGCATTATTGTACAATCTCATGAATAATTGTAACCACAGTTAATCACACTTATTAATTCATTGTTACACTATCCATTTTAAATTCAGTTATAATTATTTACATCAAGATGTAATGTATTACAATGCACATTATGAATAATTATAATGCATCATACCCCTTTAATAACCCTTTATAATGCATTTCACATAAAGGCTTTAAGTAAAGTGTTACCAAATTCTGTCATTATTTACTCACTCTCATGTCACTCCAAACCTGCAAGACCTTCGTTCATCTTCGGAAGTTGTTATTTTTGTGCTCAAAAAATATTCTCATAGCTTCATAATATTACAATTAAACTGCTGATGTCCTTACCGCCTTTCTGGGCCTTGAACGTGGTTGTTGCGTTGCTGTCTATGCAGGGTCAGAAAACTCTCAGATTTCATAAAAAAAATATCTTAATGTGTGTTCTGAAGATGAATGAAGGTCTTACAGGTTTGGAACGACATGAAGGTGAGTAATTAATGACAGAATTTTAACTATGCCTTTAAGACTCGCTCTCTGTTTCTCTGTTTATCCTGTTTTGCATAATTGTTTTATGCAATCTGGTCACATTTTGATCTCTTTGACTCCAACAGCCATTTTACAGACAACAAAAGATGAACTGACAAGTATTTGGGTTTGTGCATGCTTGTGTTATATCTAATATCTCATGTCTTGATGTTTTTTACACCTCAGATGGTATTACTGTCTGTCTGTGTTTTCATGCCATGTGCATTTCCTATTGAAAAATGCTGGATTGAATATTTTTGATCAATTGAAAGAGTATTCAATGCTTTCTTTAATGACATCGACTGTAGTAGTATATTGTGAGTGCCACAGCACCTAAATGTACATGTGAGCTAAATATGCCATTTAGCCAGACAGTGGAAAATAAAATCTGCATTTTATGCTTGACACTCCGTTGCTAGGTGAGGACTGAGGACCAAAACACTTTAGTCCTTTAGAAAGATAAGAATGAGTTTTCTCCCTCGCTTCTGGTCTTCCTGAGTGGGCGTTTAAAATGCACTAATTGGTGAGCGCTCATTCGTAAGGGGGTTAAAAGTAGGGGACATGTCTTCGTAAATGGTGCCACTACTTCAGGTGATAATTCCTCATAAGAAACAGCCTCCATTTGACAGTTTCAAAGGGATCTCATTACCGAAATCATATCTAATCACTCTCACCTACTGGGGATTGATTATGTTATTTGCCTATCAGAGAGCGTGCGGGGGTGGCGAACGCCGTCGTTTGTCGCTCTCCCTGTGGATGCGTTTTGTAGTACAGCTGATAAAGATAGAGAAGCTTGTTTCCTGTACAGACAACCCACTGAACAGTGCCACTGAATAAAGCTTACAATCCAATTCTGTGTGTGTGTGCGTGTGTGTGAAACATTAACCTGCTCAACCTGGCTCCCTGAGGACTTCACATAAGGATGTCTGGCTCCTTCGGCTCTGAATTAAACAGGAAGACCTCAGAAAGTCCAAATAGGCAAATCACTTCATGCCAATTTAAACATGGGCATTAAAGGATTCCAAATTCTGTCATTATTTACTGGCTCTCCAAACTCTTATTTTTTCATGCAATTTAAAAGGAGACTTTTTGAAGAATCATCATACTGCTCTTTTCCATTCAATGATTGTTTATAGTGTATATTTCTGTATGTCTTCTGAATTCATTTGTTAGTTTTGTGTGAGAAACAGACCAAAATGTACATAATTGTTCCCTAAAATTCTTTAGCTTCAGCTCTTAAACAAATATGGGGTTGTGAGGTTTGGTAATGAGGCATGAAAAACATATTGTTTTTTGATTTGTTAGTTACTTTTAAGGGTGTTCATGCTGCTCTCTTTACAGGAACCAATTGTTTCAGTGACCAAACTGAACATAGTTTACATTGGTTTACATCTGGACCGTAGAGTGGACTTAGTATCTCAGTTCTCGTCACATTTACACTGTTGTTTCTAGGAATCCAATTATATTAAAGCAACAGTAACAAGTAATATATTTCAATATTTATTTTACACTACAATAGTAAAGTTAGAATACTAAACCCTCAAGCTTTTATTTTAATGCAATCTTGAGACCAATTTGTACATATTTTACAATGTGGCTAATTCGTACAACCTCACTCGTTCGATTTTGTGTGATGGGTAGGTTTAGGGGCAGGGTTAGGGGTCGTCCTCCTACGAATTTGCCACCTCGTAAAATTCATACAATTTTTCAAAAGTCCCTGAAATTTGTACAACTGAGGTCGTACGAATTTGCCACCCCTAAAATACGCATAATTTTTCAAAAATCCCACAAATTAGTACAAGTGAGTTTGTACAAATTCTATGAATTTCCCACCCCTAAAATATGCACAATTTTTTAAAAAATTGTACAACTTCATACAAGTGAGTTCATAAAAATTTGTGTGAATTTGCCACCTTGTAAAATTTGTACAATATTTCAAAAATTGCACAGATTCATACTAGTGAGATCATACAAATTTGTGTGAATTTGCCACCTTGTAAACTTCGAACAGTTTTTCAAAAATTGCACAAATTCGTACAAGTGAGATCATACAAATTTGTGTGAATTTGCCACCTTGTAAACTTCGAACAGTTTTTCAAAAATTGCACAAATTCGTACAAGTGAGATCATACAAATTTGTGTGAATTTGCCACCTTGTAAAATTCATACAATTTTTCAAAAATTGTGCAAATTCGTAAAAGTGAGGTTGTACGAATTTCCACGGCTAAAATACGCACAGTTTTTCAAAAATCCCACAAATTAGTACAAGTGAGGTTGTACAAATTCATATGAATTTGCCACCTTATAAAATTCGTGAAATTTTTCATAAATTGCACAAATTCACACTAGTCAGGTTGTACGAATTCTATGAATTTACCACCGCTAAAATATGCACAATTTTTCAAAAATCGTACAAATTCATAACAGTAAGATCGTACAAATTCGTGCAAATTTGCCACCATGTAAAATTATATATTTATTCAAAAATTGAGGTTATATGAATTCTATGAATTCGCCATCCCTAAAATACACACAATTTTTCAAAAATCACACAAATTCGTACAAATTAGCCACCTCACAAAATATGTACGAATTGTCGTGAGATTGATTTGTTGTTTATTTTAACGGAAAACTGAACTGAGCGTTTGTCTTTATTTGACAGCAGTTTTATAAATGCTTTTCATTATGAATCTGATGCTGTTAACATTTGTCCAAAATGTCAGAAATTATGCAAGTGTGAAGATAAAGTGAACCTGGCTCATGTTCCTGCATTTATGTTGAACTTACTTAATTGCTGCTTTGAGATGCTAAAGCGGTGAATCATGTGCTGTGTGCGCGTAAAAGAAAACGTTGCTGTTCGAGGGATGTGTTTTATGAACTGTTTTTTTGTATGGAAAAAATCAGAAGAGCTACATTAAGATGTTCAGGAATTATTCTTTAAAGTTTTTAATGGACAAAAATAACAGCATACTGGTTTGGAATAACATCAAGGTGAAGAAATTATGATTTTTTGTTCATTGGTTTATTTATTTAGACAACTTTTGGCCCCAGTGGTGGCTGCTGAAGCCCAGTGGAGAGCCATTGGAGTTTGGCAGCAGCACATGAAGTGTGTGTGTGTGTGTGTGTGTGTGTGTAGTAAAATGCAGAAATTTTCTTTTGGTTAGAATGGGTTATTGAGTTCAGTTATAGTATTTAAAAATCATTTAAAAAGCATTGTGTAACATACTGTCTGGATAACTATATAGATAGACAATGCACAGTGGCCTTCTGAAATTCTTAGGGATTCCCTGTGATCCATGAGATGGTGTGCTGTGGTGGATGATGAAATTGTGTCCTTGATGGAGGCGGTGAGGTTATTTTGTGCAACTATCATTTTTCCCTATATGTCTGAACTCATGAAAAAGTTGTTAGGATCCCTTACATTCTTCAAGATATCTTCTTTAATGTCTCAGTAAAGAAAGAATGTCATGCAGTATGAGGGTGGGTGAATGATGACAGATGTTTCATTTTTGGGTGAACTGTCCTTCTAAATAAGTTTCGCTGCAACATTTTCTGCTCATCTATCTAGGTTTCTGTCATTTAGAAACTAAATCAAATGAGCTAAAGCATGTTTACAGTGGGTTAGTGCTTTAAATGTCATTTATAAACAACTAAGTTAACAGTGGAATCCAGAAAAGTGGATTCTAAATCAGTCCTAAAAAGCATTAATTTGAATCACAGTTTTGTTTACTGTGATTGTGTCATACTGAAGTCTGTGTAAACAAAGAATTATTCTAAACATATAATTAACATAATGCATTTAAAAAAATATGCAACATATTGCAGTACATTTCTCAATTAACCACAAAAAATTTAGTTCTTCTAATGAATTAAAACATTTTTATTAAATGTAAATTTTTTTGTGATCATTAAGGGAACACAGCTGACAACACAAATCTCAAAATGGTAATGCTCAACAAATGTTAATTCAGTCAAAATATGAACTTTGAACCATATCCAGCAGCATAAAATTGAAAAAGTTGAATTAAAAAAAAAACATTGCTTGCTGCAACATAAAATTGTTTGTCCAGATTACTTAATTTGAAAAGTTGGGACAATATTTGGAGAAATACTAGCGCCTAAGCAAGTTCAATAAAGCAACCTTTGTTAAAGGTTAAGGTTTTGTAAAAACTTACTTTTTTACATTTGTTAGAAGAATTTTGTAGGTTGGTTTTCGTATAATATACAGTTACCTCAAATGCCAGTGACAACACAGCATCCCATTGGCTGCCTGACAGGAAATGGAGCATTGCCAGCAATGTCAGGCTGTATTTACTCTTCTAAAAGTGGCAGAAGGTACAAAGACGTTGGGGAAAAGCAAGTAGCTATTTGAGGGAAATACCTGACAAACATTGTGTCAGAGGGACTTGATTAGGCTCGAGCAGAAGGCATTAAGTTCTGGGGAATGAAGTGCGGGAGAAAGCAGAGCGGCGATTAATAGTGACAGACAGGTTAATTCAGCGGCCAACTCCGCCAAAGCTTGTCCTACATGTCTCACACCTCTCACTTCTATTAATCTCCCACGCAAGTCTAGTGCACACACACACGTAAACACACGTATGCCTACGCACATACATGCGACAACACTCTGCAAACCACTTATCCACTTGATTCTTGCTAAACACACTTGTGTTTTGAACTTTTGTTTTGAACTGTTTCCCCTGCTGTGTTCGCATTCCCTGAGCTCCATGTGTGTTTGTTTAGATTACTTGAGTGCCTCTTCACATATAACGCATATAGCCAACCCCCTTACCTTACCAAAAATGTACCTTCCACCCCCAACAACACAGGCATCATCTAAGCTGTGGTTGTACCAGAAAGTGAATCGGAAATTTCCTCTAAAGCATGTCAGTTAAATCGAAAGCGTGTTGGTTTGGAAAAAAGACTAGATCAATTATTTCATTTCAAAAGATAAACAGGACTGTGGCTTTAATGACTTATATGGATTCCCTGCAGTAATTAACATATTACTTGGCTAAAAGCACATTTGTTCTCTTTATGGCAGCGTGTGAGTTTCCATGATTCTGGGCAAGCGATGGAGGAAATGGGTCTTCATCTCCTACACACTCTTATATGGCTTCTGTGGTTCCATAAAGAACCTTTAAAGGGTTAGTTCACCCAAAAATGTAATTCTGAGAACTGTTCAGTGGAAGATTCTGTTAAGAGTGCAGCTGTTATGGAAAACCAGCATAATTAGTATTTAGAGATCTAATTTACTGTATTATTACTTTTTTTTCATCTGAGGTCTACTTAACGCTATTCGAGGGAAACACCAATTCACAAGGCATTTTACTTCAAAACTATACAAGAAAAGAGGCAGGGAGAGACTAGTCATTTGTTGAGGAACATTCATTGTCAATGTTAATACACCCACAGGAAATTAACGTGGCCTTTGACGGTTTCTGAAAATGGAAAATGATATAAAATATGAAAAGCATTCAAATTAGAAACTTCAATAAATGTCATCTAAAAAAAACTCACTGTGATACCAAATGTTAACACCGCACACTCCCACAGTGGGGGCAGTTTTAGGGTCAGTGGATATTCAAAGCTTAGCAAAGACGTACTGTATGTGGACATATGGGGCCATTGCTTTGATGAAATATTAGAATATTATATATGGTAAAGACTTTAAAATGAATTTTGCATAGTAGACAGCATTTGAAGTCATGACACAGGTTTCTGACAGGAAGGGTGATCTTAAGGTTAGGTCAACGTTGTATTTACTACAATAAAAACAGCAGTATTGTGTAATATTATTTTAATTCAAAATAGCTGTTTTCTATATTAATTTTTTAAGCTTTGTGATGACAAAGCTGAATATTCAGCAGTCATTACTTGTCGTTAGTCACATGGTCCTTCAGAAATCATTCTAATATGCTGATTTGATGCTTAAGAAACATTTCAGTGTACTTCATAGGGAGAAGCATTGATAAAATAGTTCTATTTATAAATAATTTCATCAATATTTACACATGCTGTTTATCTTATCTTATCCTAGTGTATTATTTTGTTAGCTTAGCAATGCTAACATCAAACTCTATCAAAATCAAGAGAGGCTTCACATAAGGCTTCACATTTTATGGATTCTTACAAAATTACCTCATAGTTTTTACCGAACTATTGTTTTGTTGTGAACAGACCTTAAAGAGCAGGTCATATGGTATTTTAAAACGTCCTAATATTGTGTTGAGCAAGTTAATGAGCCATACTGTCTGTGTTGCCAAGTCTGCAGTTGTTTTTGATGTCCGCGGCTTGAAGCGACCCCAATAACATCATGTTTCACAGTGAGCCATTTCAAGTTGAAGCGACCCCAATAACATCATAATTCCACATTCCCCTGGCATGCGAATTTACCAGGGGAACCTTGACGAAAAAAAATTGTACACCCTGGAATGTGATTTTTAACAGGGGACCCCCCTCGAAACGCGATTGGGCTAGTTTAGGGCTTTTTTTGTGTAGCACCTGGAAAAGGGTTGGGGGTTGTGTAAAATCCTGGCAACCCTGGCTACCATTGACAAACCTTTTTAAAGGGGACATCAAATGCTAATTTTTCACAAATTGTTATGATTCTTTAGGGTATTCATGAAATGTCAGGAACATACTTTGGTTAAAATTTCTCAGTGGTCGTGTAAAACAACACTCTTTATCTTGTGAAAAACAGCTCTGTTCACATTGCGAATTTACCAGGAGAACCCTGACAAAAAACGTGTATTTTACACACTGAAAGGTGATTTTTAACAGGGGACCCCCTTGAAATGCAATTAGGCTAGTTGAGGGCTAGTTTTGAGTAGCAACTGGAATGGAGGAAATTGTTGTGAAAACCTGGCAACCCTGACTACCATTGACAAAGCTTTTTAAAGGGGACATCGGGTGCCCATTTTCCACAAATTGTTATGATTCTTTAGGGTCTTCATAAAATGTCCACAACATACTTTGGTTAAAATTCCTCATTGGTTGTGTAAAACAACACCCTTTATCTTGTGAAAAATAGCTCTGTTCACAGCGAGCCATTTTGGGTTGAAGCGACCCCAATAATGTCATATTCAGCCCCTGGAATGCGAATTTACCAGGATAACCCTGACAAATAAAAATATGTATTTTACACCGTGGAACATGATTTTTAACAGGGGACCCCCTCGAAATGCGATAGGGCTAGTTGGGAGCAAGTTTTGAGTAGCAATTGGGGTGGAGGGGGGGTTGTTGTGGTTTTTAACAGGGGACCCCCTTGAAATGCAATTAGGCTAGTTGAGGGCTAGTTTTGAGTAGCAACTGGAATGGAGGAAATTGTTGTGAAAACCTGGCAACCCTGGCTACCATTGACAAAGCTTTTTAAAGGGGACATCAGGTGCCCATTTTCCACAAATTGTTATGATTCTTTAGGGTCTTCATAAAATGTCCACAACATACTTTGGTTAAAATTCCTCATTGGTTGTGTAAAACAACACCCTTTATCTTGTGAAAAATAGCTCTGTTCACAGCGAGCCATTTTGGGTTGAAGCGACCCCAATAATGTCATATTCAGCCCCTGGAATGCGAATTTACCAGGATAACCCTGACAAATAAAAATATGTATTTTACACCGTGGAACATGATTTTTAACAGGGGACCCCCTCGAAATGCGATAGGGCTAGTTGGGAGCAAGTTTTGAGTAGCAATCGCGGTGGAGCGGGGGTTGTTGTGGTTTTTAACAGGGGACCCCCTCGAAGTGCGATTGGGCTAGTTGGGAGCAAGTTTTGAGTAGCAATTGGGGTGGGCCCTGTTGTTGTGAAACCTGGTAACCCTGCCTACTGTTGACAAAGCACCTTTACATAAAATAATAATACAGTGCTCCAATACGTTTTTAAAATTATGACATAAAAACATTTTGTTTAAACTTATGCAAGCGAATCGTGCCCACAACTGAAGTTTAGCTGCTAAACTGTAAACACTTAACAAAACAATAATGATGGATAAACTAAATGATGAAACAATACAATTTGTAAACCAAAATGTGTCTACTTTCTTTATTATTGTAATACAGTAAAATCGTGGTTTACCTGAAAACCTAAAGCTGCACTAGGTATACATCATAAAAAATTATATTTCGAGAACTCGAAAATGTTAACATACTATATCAATCATACTTACAGGTTGTGGTTCGGAGATGCTTGAGATATTGCCGTATCGTGGAAAAAAATGAATTTTAACCGCTGATTCTTCACATCATCATCTTTCGGCAATAAAAACAAAACAAACTTGCTTTGACAGCGCAGAACACAGCGTCTTCTTGACATGATGAAAACACACTAACTAGCGGAAGTGTTTGTGGGCAGGTCAGACTGTTTGTATTTCACTAATATGTTACGGAGTGATGTAGATTGCTAACAGGCAAAAGATTAGAAAATATGACGACTCTTTAAGGCGTCTCTGAGTCAACTCCTTCTTTTGAAAGACAATATCTTTATCATGCACTTTTTTTGATTAACAACTTTGCAGACTGTTTATATTGAAGGATAGCTATGTTACAAACAAACAAATAAAAAAAAAACATTTTTCGAAAACTCATATGACCTGCTTTTTCAAGGGGACATCGGATGCCCATTTTCCACAAATTGTTATGATTCTTTAGGGTCTTTATGAAATGTCTGCAACATACTTTAGTTAACATTCCTCAGTGGTGTGTAAAACAACACACTTTACCTGGTGAAAAACAGCTCTATTCACAGCGAGCCATTTCGGTGCATGTCTCTTTAAATGATAACGAGCTACTGCTCACTCCACCTCTCTTCTGCGCATTACAATTAAAAACAAAACTAATCCATTGCATCCTCAGTGGCTCTGATGTCGGGAGAAAATTCTTATGTTCACTTTTACATCCAAATATGAAAATGGCAGACAGCGTACAACTGGCTGAGGGTGGAAATATGCTAATGCAGGACAGCCCGTAAGCGGTCGTGGGCGGAGCCTGAGCAATATGACGTCATACTGCTCACAAAATCAAAACGGCTTGATAATTAAGATTGTTTCGTTTTTTGTTTCGGGAGGATTTAAAAAAGGAGTGAATGTACCATTGTAGGGTTGTTGTGTAAAAGTGAATTTTGTATTCAGTGTCCCCTTAAAGGCTGACTACAGCTGTATTGAGTGAATTTGATCATGCAACAGCACTACTATTAGAAAAGTAGCTTGTTATAGAGAACAAAAAAAGCTACAGTACAATATGAAAACTGAAAGCAAAATAACACTACTGGAAATATAGCAGCAGTTACTCACTCTAGAGAGTAAGAAAATGATCCAAACATAATATTCTTTAGTGAGCAGTCCTTTTTTTGTATTCACCTTGCCTTGATCAGACAGTGTCGAGTACATAATGGGAGGCCCAAATTAAACTGTCTCACCAGTCTATTAAACCAGGAGCATTTCTATTTCTGACAATATGCCATGACTCAGAAATATTACATGACTAGCTGTAGAATTTCAGATCTGGTGTGGGTTGATGCTACGGTTCTCACAGTGAAAGGAGCAGTCTGGCCTTTTGCTTTGAACTTAAGCTTAAAATAAAGCTTGAGGCATTAAGATTGAGAGAGAACATGAATGCCACTCTTTATCTTTGATTTACTGCTAAGGTATGCCCTTGCAGAAACACCATCCAATCACATATAAAATGATAAAATCAACATCTCTAGCCTCAGAGGAATGTGTCGCCTCGACACACAAACACACACACACATTCCATCCATCATGCTCAGTCACACACCTTTTTTGCAGAGCGTGCTTCACTAGCGGCGCCGTTCGTCTAAACCGGTAGACTGGGATTGCCACGTCCCGCAGCTCAGCAATGGTGGTACTTGGCTCTCCATCCATTATCATACAAATAACAGCCTTCAGTCTTACAGGCCAAATCTTTTATTGACTTCACCGCCGTGTCTCCCACTTCACAGACCTCCCCCTGCAGCCCCATTATTCCTCTTTAAGCTCCCTGTCTAGCATCAACCTTGATAAACTAGCTTATACAGCTCACAGGCGGAAAATCTCTGGATTAGTTCAACAAGTCACTTGTTGTGAGCACATTTTGAAACCGAAATTGACCTGTATTGTTTGGTGAAATGACCAAAAACGTATGTCAAGGTATGAATAACTTTATGTGTGTTACAGCAGTGATATGCTGAAAAAATAATAAAAAACTTTCTTCTAAGACATTATTTCAGTTTCGAAAAAAAAAAAAAAAATCTGTGTATATGTTACAGTTTTAAAAATAATAATAATAATAATAAAGCACAAAAATAAAGATGATGTGGTAGTTTTAATTTGATGTTTTTTTTGTAATTAATAAATAAATTCTTAATAAAAAAAGATTAAAAATACCCTTATTTTGTAGTGGGGTCCTGGGACAAAAACTGCACCAAAATATAAAATTCTGGTAACTTCTGGAGGAGCGTTCGTGCATTTTCTTGTGTACTTTGGCTATGGTGTAGCATTAATATGAGTATATATTAAATGTAAATTAATTAAATGTATTCTAAAAATAATCTAACAAGTTATTATTATCATTAACCTTATCACTGACCCAGGAAATGGAGAGAAACATTAAACATAACATTAGCTGCATTTCCCTCTCCGGTCATTCACGGTGTACTTGGCAAACTTTAGCCCCCTTAACATCTGTACAAACTTTGCATTTACCCAGTTGACTTGTGTCTTGAAAATTTCACAAGCACACACATGATAAACAATCAGGTGTCAAACCAAAGAAAAGGCACTCGTTTCATTAAATATGAATCAAACACCTACAGCAGGGGTGTCCAAACCTAGAGGGCCAGTGTCATGCAGAGGACCCTAATTAGTTATCTACTAAGTTAGGGGTGTCCAAACTCAGTTCTGGAGGCCCAGTGTCCTGTACAATTTAGATCCAACATGCCTTAACGCACCTGCTGGGAAGTTTCTAGTGTGCCTAGTAAGAGCTTGATTAGCTGGTTCAGGTGTGTCTAATTGGGACTGAAGCTAAATGCTGTGTTCACGCCATATTGTAATTACCGTAATTTCGAGATGACAACATGTGACACTTTCCTGGAAGTTTCTAGTGAGTCTGAAGACTTTGATTAGCTGGTTCAGATGTGTTTACACCTGGTAACTTAGGCTCCGTTTATACGACAACAATGTAGTCAAAAACTGAAAAGTTTGCATTCCCTGGCATTTTAAAAAAGTTTAATGTATACACAACAACGTTTTTAAAACGCGTTTACACATTTTGGCGAAAACTGCCAAAAACTGGTTTCCCTCGTCTTGTCTGTTCTGCTGCCTGCCTTGCATTTATCGCCTGTTTTGTGGATTACCCATTTTCCTTGCCCCCTGGATTTCGTTCGCTATCGATTGACCCTCGCCTGTTCACTGGACTACTCTTGTGTCTTGCCCTCAATATACCTGTTTGCCGGTGTTTGACCCTGCCTGTGTATGACCATGTCTCTAAATAAAAGCATGTGTATGGATCCGCATGCCTCCTCCGTTTGCTCCGTAACACACATACTATGCACTTGCATACCGTTTTCAAAGATTCCCGTATTGGGTGTTTACAAGAAAATGATAACGGTGGCATTTTCAAAAACTTGCACCTTGAAACCTGTTTTCAAATTATGCGTTTTCAGTCCCCAAAATGTCGTTGTCGTGTAAACAAACAGGCAAAACACATAAAAAGTTTCCCTTTTTTGGCTGAAAACGCTGTCATGTAAAAGGCCCCTTAATGTGTTTTTAGTGATTGGATATCTATTTATTTTATTTTATTTTATTTATTAAAATGGTCCCATTTACATAAATGTGTCTCTGCAAAACAGATATAAGCCACCTCCAGAAGTGGTTTGAGCAATCGGGTTTAAATCCATCTCGAAAGGGTCTTTTAATGATTGTATAACTATCCAGTCAGAGAAAACACATGAAGTGACCAGGTGTAAACAGCCCCTTAGAGTCTATATATCTTTCTGCTGTAAGTCGCCATACTATGTTGTCTGAGATTGCAAATAAAAAATGAAGAGACATTGCCCACTACAACGAATACAACATCATCCTTGACTGAGATTAAATATATACATTTAAAAGGCTCAAGACAATAAAACTAACATTGTAAAATGGTCTGAATGGATCAGTCTTCAATCTGAGTTGTGTTTTCCAAAAGCGTTGTTAGCCAGCTGGTTGCCAGTTCCATTGCTACGTATGCAATTCAACAAATTAGTTCTAATGAACATTTGTGAACAGCATTTGGGAACCCTAGAGTTCCCAAATGCCATAGAGTTCCTATAGGAACATCTGAAAATAAAGATAAACAGCAGAAAACACTAAATAGCAAAGTCCTTAAATGCCATGTTCGCTATTTGCAGTAATAATCCAACACTAATGCAATCTCAAACCAAATGATACTCTACCACTTGTGTGATGTCATCAATTACAGTTCTATATTGTTGAACCAAAATGGTTCAAATGACAGGTGTGTGACAAATTACCATGATTTGGAAACAACCCACATGGCACACATATGTCTGCAAGATGTCTGTTAAAGATCAGTTGATCTGGAAAGCATCTGCTGTGTACAAACATCTGACAGACATCTGTAAGATGTCAGTTTTCCATGCATTCTAAATCATAAACATATTAAAGACATCTGATAGACGTCTATTTGACATTTGATAGGGAACGCCCTATAGACGTATTGCAGATGAGCAAACACTCTAAAAAATACGTCTTGCAGATGTAAATGCAGATGGCAAATAGACTTCTCAGAGATGTACAAGTGCTATCAGGGAATTGTGACTTGCTAGTTAATTTCGCCAACAGTGCTATGACTAGCTTAGTTGAGTAGCGAGTTACAACGCTGACTGGATTGTACCCAACACTCCTTCACTCTCATCTTGATTCGTTTGGGTCACATCCCGCTCTTTCTCAATTTTGCTTTTAATAACTGAACAGTCACTAATATACATTGCATCTAATATGCTATAAATGGACATATTTTTACCATCATATATACCGTGATCACATCCTGTCCTTCCAATCTGTATGTTTTGGTTGACCTTTGCCTTTAATGTTAATTAGAGTGCGGGTCTAATTAACTTGGACTGTAATAAACCTTGGAGCCTCGAGCTTGTCAGAGAGTGATAGTATCACGACTGTGGACTTGCCAAATTAAACCAAGCTCCCCGCCTGTGTGTTAATTTAAAAAAAAAGGCAAAAGGTAATTAATATTACAAGGGAGAGCTGACTCTTGTAGGTCCTTTGAGGATAAATTAAGAAATCAGGCTAAGGGGTCCGGTTCTACGGTATTACCTGCCAGGGAATACCCTCCTAAACTCATTTGCTAGCTTTGGCGTGAGTGAAACAGATTCTCCCACGATGCCTGTCTGTGCATGTGTAGCATCGTGTATCTCTGCTGCAAGGATGTTTCCAACACACTCCACTCATGATTGGATCTCCCCTGCTCCCAAATCACGTTATAGCAATATGCCGCCAGAATTTCATTAGGCCCTGTGTAGCCTCAGAGACACTGGATCGGCTTTAAAGAACAATGCGCTTATCATATTTCATCAATTTTCCATTTGTAAATTGCTTTTAGTGGCAGTTCATGACAGACCATGTAATATACTGACATTTATTTTCATTTGATGAAATGCCAAATATGTCCGTATGAAATTTACAGGGCTACGGAGCAGGCAGAGGGGACGGCGACGCCAAATAGTGATTCTTGCTAATACCGACAGAGCTCTGGGTGGTACTGCGGCTCTAGGGGAACATAATGGAAGGTGGCACTCTAAATGGGCTAATGGACATTAAAAGTAGGGGCTAGACCAAGGGCACGTCTTTTTAAATTACACTGGCATTTTAGACCTCAACATCCATATTAACCTTCCACTTAGGGTCATTCGCACTTAATTTTATTACAGTAAGCCCAAAGATGTGGGCTACATTAATAAAGACATCTGATGAGAGCAGCTCTGGCGCATGAGTGGAAACATGAGTAAAGGATCATATGAGATAGAAGGTGATGAGTGTTTTAATCAAGTCTACTCATATCATTAGGGGGAAAACTCGAGTAAAAGGCTATTGAGTACATTTAGTTACTGTCAGAGGCTTTTGCATATGACGGGTAAAATATGACTTTCATTTTATTTGTTGGCTGGAATGCATGTGGCGATAGTCAGAGATGAAGACAAGTGCTCCTATCCATCATTCCACATAGTGGCCACTTCTTATGCAATTTTTAAAACTCTAGAGACACTTGTAGACAAAAGATTGAGTGAAAGCAGCAAATGGCATGCTCATCCCTCACAGCGCTGCTCACTTTGATGACATCCCAAAAGGGTCACTTGATGTGGACTAGTCTCGTAGTCTTTGCTTGTTTATGTCTATGAAGTCCACAAGACTGTATGCAGGTTTTCTCAAATCCAGCCCTTGAGGGCAAGCGCCCTACAGATTTTAATTAAAACTCTGATCAAACTTGCATACCTGTAAGTTTTTAGTAACTCTGAAGACCTTGACCTTGCTCAGGCGTCATTGATTAAAGCGGGGGTATCCAGACTCGTTCCTGGAGGGCCACTGTCCTGCAGAGTTTAGCTCCAACTTGCCTCAGCACACCTGTGTTCAGGTGTGGTAAATTTGGGTTGGAGCTAACTCCGCAGGATAGTGTCCCTCCAGGACCGGGTTTGGGCCAAATCTGGCCTTTAGCTCAAACCTTGATCAGTCAATTTTCCATTTACGTTGAAGACCTTGATTAGTTAGTTCAGGTGTGTTGAATAAGGTAGGTAAACTCTACAGCAGGGGTTCTCAACTCTGGCCCGCAGATTTCAGCTCTAACCCTAATCAAACACACCTGAACATGTTAATCAAAGTCTTCAGGATCACTAGAAAGTTACAGGCATGTGAATTTAATCAAGGTTGGAGCTAAACTCTGTAGGAAAATGGATCTCACAGGCCAGAGTTGCGAACAGAGTTGAGAACTTATTAAGGCAGGGGTGCCCAAACTCGGTCCTGGAGGGCCAGTGTCCTGCAGAGTTTAGTTCCAACTTGCCTCAACACGAGCTAAACCCTGCAGGACACCAGCCCTCCAGGACTGAGTTTGGGCACCCCTGCTTTAAGGGTACCTTGTTCTATGGACATGTGGACAGACACGAGTAGACAAAGGTTACAAGAAGTCTGCATAAAAGGTGCCACTTGGACAGAGGCTAACATTAAGTTAAAATGCGTAAGTAGGTATCGCTTTAAAGGTACAGTATGTAATATTGACAAAATTTCAAAATATTGTCTCTCTCCTGTCCCCTCCACATCAAACACAACGTTCACGCAAGTTGTCAGATTGAAGACACGCAACAGGAAAGAGCGCTGTTGACAATGGAAGGCAATGAGCCTGACACTGCAAGTTTATGAGTTAATTAATCTGCGCTTTAATATGCCTCTGGTCATAGAGCTTTTTAAATGGATGCCGAGGCTTTTTAAGATCGGGTAGAATCTGTGATCTCAGAACCAGTTTGTTTGTTGCCTTCAATGGCTTCAATATGCTGTGTTTTCCACCAACTGGCAACCTGGGGTGTCCAAATTAGGGCTGCCCCCTAATAGTCAACTAACCGTTAGAGGCTTGGTTGACCAAAATTGTATTAGTCGCTTAGTTGCAGGAAATATAATATAGTATAGATAGTATAGGTAATATAGTACATCAGGCAGGACATCCAATAGCTTCACCTATCATTCATCGACCTCGAATATGGCTTATCATCTAAAACATGCAAGTGGTAGCAACTTTAAGTGGACGCTCAATCTAATGTTAACCTAGAAAATTGTGTGCTATTCAAGTGTCTGTGTGGAGTGGTCATACAGATAAAAGTAAAAATCTTTCAAATCTGTAAAGACTCTCCGTTTATTTATGTGCACTCACAATAACAATGAAATGTTGCGCTTTTGTAAAATAATAAAAGCAAACAGGATGCGCTTTCTGGCGTCTCTGTGAACTTGAGTGTGAAACTTTGAAACTCCTACATGAAAAGTATATCTATAGAGAGTGAAATGTCTACTTTTAAATGAACCATTTCAAATAGAAAACAAATATCCTCAGGTTATGTAACTACAGCGGAGATGACGAGTCAGTATCGACGACGTCTCTTAAGCCGAAAACAAAGAAAGCACTGGTTTATCAATAAATTATTAAAACATTAATGCAGTCTCCTTGCTGTTTTTCTGGTTAAACTGGCAGTGGGTGAAATCACACGGACCAAAACACAACAGACGTTTCGACACGGAATGCACATTTTCAAAGTAGAATTACTGGCTGTAGCATTGTTTTTTGCAGAAACAAGTATGTGAACTTAGCATGTTTCCTAAATACCTGTGAATGTATTAGTGTGTTAATATGCTTTGGTACAGTCAAAAAAATTACATACAGCACCTTTAATCATCTCAGCCCCATTTGCTGAAGACTGGAGTAGGTTATTGCACTCTGAGTTCTCCCTTACATTTCATTGAAAAACTTTAAAGTTCACTACATTAAGTATTATGCTTTCCTCTATTCAGATGAGGACATGCTAATATTGGCCCCGCACACAGCTGTTGCAGATGCACACTCCATTTCTCATCTGAACGCTCTCTGCTCCAGTGATATGACTGCAACACTGTTACTGATATACAACTACTGTCAAGACAGATGCTATTTTAATGTTGTTGTTTTTTTTTTAATTCTCACAATCTCTCAGAGGAATATCCATCATATAAGCTCATTCTCAGGTAGGGACCTGACAAAATTCTTAAATAGAATATGGGAAATGTGTTTCCTTGCAACATACGCAGCTGGAAAGGCTCAAATAGCTTTTCCTCCTAAATGTCCTTCTCCACAATTGTTGAAAAATCAGTGTGTATACAGTAGGTCAGGGTCAGGCTGCCTCAACCTCCTTTCGACTGGATGAAGTAGGCTACTCACAAACCTTTCTTTAGATGCAGCGCCAAGGAGGTGTGCAATTTCTTGCTTTCCATCGTGGCTGAAAGAGTGTCTCTACGAATGTCATTTTTCCTGTATTATTAGAGTGCCGCTTTTGTCTGCATGTCCTTCAGAAGTGTATGCGTGTGTGTTCCTGTATCTTATCATGCAGGGAAAACATTTCTTTCAGATCATCATCAGCATGTATTGTGCTGGAGTTCATTGTGGAGTCACTGTGTGGCACCCCAGAATTAGTCGTCTCTTTAGCAGAGGCTGGAATTGACACTCAATTAGAAATCACAACGTTCTTTATAATTACAAAAAGAACAAGCGGGATAGACATATTAGCTGTCTCGGATGCATGCTGTCAATAGAATTTCAATTCTCATGAATCAAGCAGCACTTAAGTGATGTATGGAAGCCAGATTATTTATAGATAGCAGCAATGTAAAATTGTCCTATCTTTATTTTTGTTCTTTTATGGAACAATTCCAGACATGTGCTCTTGATCTTTGTCTGTGTCTCACTTCTTTCCCTTAAGGCACAAACAGACACAAATCCATCATATTAATTGGACTGAGTGCTACTATCACAATATAACAAATGACGTGAATGCACTCCCAGGCATATAATTGATCAAGTGTTGGGTAGTGCTAAGGTCACTTCATAAATCTTTGTGGACTTTTGACAAGCTTGTCTTTTATTACAGAAACCTGCCATATCAATATAATACAATATTACACAATATTAAGACAGAGATTCCCAGCTGAACTATTTTGATGTAAAATATTTACTTGAAGTATCATCTGAGATTTTAAACAACCTGTAATTTCCTAAATTGCAGTTATTCTAGCAGGAGTCATCCAAGATGTTCATGTCTTTCTTTCTTCAGTCGTGAAGAAATTATGTTTTTTGAGGAAAACATTTCTGGAATGTTCTTCATATACTGGACTTCTATGAGTTTAAACTTCCAAAATGTAGCTTCAAAGGGCTCTAAACAATCTCAGCCAAGGAAGAAGAGTCTTATGTAGTGAAACGATTTTCTAAAAAACAAAATGGACAACGTATATACTTTTTGACCTCAAATGCTCGTCTTGTCTAGCTCTGCGATGTGCATGCGTAGTCTGCAGAGATGGCAAAAGTACACACATCCTTGACTCAAGTAGAGTGCATTACAGATACTCATGTTTAAAAAAACTCTGGTAAAAGTAGAAGTACTGACTATACTTTTTTACTCAAGTTAAAGTAAAGAAGTATGGGCTCAGACATGTACTTAAGTAAAAAGTACCCATTACTACTACCTGTTTTAGTGCCACGCTGGTAACTGGACCTCACATCATATTGACACATTAATATGAAATAACAAATTCTTAAACCATGAACAACCCTATTTTCTGGATGGCCATCCCATTGTTTAAAACCTTAGGCTGGGGCTGTGCAAAATAAGAAAAAGGCTCTCTCTTGAACTGCACCTTCTCTTCCATTTTTTTTTCAGTCTTCCATTTTCCATGATATCTCTCTGCATCTCACTTTGTGTGTGTTTGCTTTTTTCACTAATTTTCTTGTACCTGTCACTTTTCCCATCAACCATTTACTGTTATGAGCAGAACTGTCTCCACCTTCTTGCAAAACAACCACCTTATTATATTCTATTTGTAGTATCAATTTACAAAGTTCAATTTAAAGTATCACATTATGACCAGGTGTTGTTATTTTTAGCTTAAAATGGCTTAAATACAATAGATTTAACAAAACTATATTTTCTAAATTTTCTAAATAAGCATTAAACTGCTTGCAACTCTTAGCAGCCTGTTTACAGATTAAACTGTCCTGCATTTGAAGTCCTGAACAGGTCAGTAGTTTTCCCTTTATGATCCACCCGAGTGCTCCACTCCATTCTCGAGTCACTTGCAATGATTACTCTGATAAAAACCGTTTGGCGGAGACACGGAGCGCACGCGAGCTGAATCGTGTTACCAGTAAAGACTAACCAATCCATGATTTATTAGAGATTTGTTATCGAATGGTGATCCACCAAATGCTGATTGAAACTAAAGAGCCTAGTTTGAAAATGTAAGAAGTAGAAAGTACAGATATTTGTGTAATATCGTAAGGAGTAAAAGTAAAAAGTAGTCAGAAAAATAAATAGTGAAGTACTGATACCAGAAAAATCTACTTAAGTACAGTAACATAGTATTTGTACTTCATTACTTCCCATCTCTGGTAGTCTGTGTAATCCGGGTCAATACAATTAGGGTAGGTTGAAAAACTCCCATCCTCCAACTTCAAAATCATACTACATCGCTGTTTTAACTTTTTTGTAAAGGGTGTTTCATCTTGATGCATGTTCACTTTGTAAACACTGGGTCGGTATTTCCGCAGCGATGTAGGATTTTGAAGTTGGAGGAGAAAATGAGATGGGAGTTTTTTGACCTACCCTAACTGTATTGACCCGGAATACACAGAGTATGCATGTGCATCACAGAGCTAGACAAGACAAGAATTTGAGGTTAAAAAGTATATAAATTGTAAATTATTTTAGAACCATTTAGAACCGTTTCACTAGATAAGACCCTTCTTCCTCAGCTGGGATCATTTAGAGCCCTTTGAAACTACATTTAATCTGCATTTTAGAAGTTCAAACTCACGGGCACCACAGAAGTCCACTATATAGAGAACATTTCTGAAATGTTTTCCTTGAGAAAAATAATTTCTCTACAACTGAAGAAGAAAGACATGAACATCTTGGATGACAAGGGGTTGAGTAAATTATCTGTAAATTTTTGTTCTGGAAGTAAACTTCTCCTTTAATGAGGAATCGGTTCAGCACTGCAGCTGGAATTGCTTTCCAGTTTAGTGAAGAGGATAAGAATCTGTCTCTGCATGTGTAAGAGAAATCAGACTAAAAGTAGTGACCAAACCTCTCATCATATATTTATGTACAAACAAACTTGTAACTATATGTTTTGATTGTATAGAAAAGAGCAGCTTGAACATTGGGCTAAATTTCTCCTTTCGTGTTCCATGGGAAAAAAATAAAGTCATACAGGTTTGGAACAACATGAATGTGGCATAAATAATGTAGTTTATGTAATAACAGAATATTAATTTCTGGGTGAAATGTTCCTTTAAGTGGCAAGGGATTGGGAGTGTGTGATAAACAAACAAAAATAGCTAATTAGTTTTCATTGCGTCATTAAAAAATCCCCCTCCTCTCATTTTCAGAGAAACCGTTCACACTTCACTAGAGGGTGGGTTACAGTATATTAACTAGTTAAATATAGTAAAAAAGTCATTTTATGCATTATTGTTGTGTAATTGGCTTTTTGAGAAAGCAATTCTAATGCCAGTATTCCCGGCATTATCACCAAGGGAGCTGTATGGGGTTGGGTGTTTGCTTCTCCGTAGAGCCGAAAGGCTTTCATGAGTTTTTCATGTTCTTCCCTCTTTCCTTTAGCTAACTAGTCGACGCTGTTATCAAACCCAGTGCTCGGATCCTTTCATGTGGTGATGTTTACACTTTACTCGCTCACTGCTGTTACTCCCTCAAGTGGAAAAGAATTTTCCATATGAAAAAATAGGAAATAACATATAAAAACGACACAGGGAACGACTGACTCTTGGGTGAATATTATGCCAGCTTGCTGTGAGACTGAGCAACACCGCAGGAAAGTTTTAAAGGAGCAGTTCATCCTCATGGTGTTCCAAACCCATTTTATATTCTTTCCTGCAACACAAAAGCAGATGTTAAACAGAATAGCCAATATTTACATACAAGTGGGTGATGATTTTCAATACAGAGCATTTTGTGCTCTTCATAGCTTGGCAGTATAAATTACTATTTAATGCATGGGAAAAGGCAGCTTGAAAATTCTTCCCAACATTTTGTTTTGTGTTCATGGAAGAATTAAGATAATATAGAGTCAAAATGACATTACGGTTGAGCCACTGATGTCACATGGACTATTTTAACAATGTTCTTACTACCTTTCTGAGCCTTAAACGTGGTATTTGCGTTGCTGTCTATGCAGGATCAGAAAGCTCTCGGATTTCATTAAAAATATCTAAATTTGTGTTATGAAGATGAACGGAAGTCTAACGGGTTTGAAACGATGGGGGTGAATAATTAATGATAGAATTTTCATTTCTGGGTGAACTATTCCTTTGAATGGGTTTAAAAGCACTCTTAAAGTTCAACTAATTGCATTCATTTAATTTGAAGTATGCTAAAGTGTACTTTCTTTCACAATGTAAATGTAAATTTTTTGGACTGACAGAGAAAGATATGGAAGCATGAATGAAAGAGTAGATGGATGGTGAAATACTGCAGAAGCATGACACAATACGGAAGATTTTATATCTAGATAGTGGGAATATTAATTACAACATATCTTATGGTGTATTTTTTGAGTAGAGAAGATGAGGATGATGTAACCCAAATCTTTGAGGAACAGGAATGCAAAGTTTAGTTTGGAAAGATTGTGAGTCTTGTAGTAATGAGATTCTTACACATTTAGTGTTAATGATAGTTGCATAACATGAGTCAAAGAAAAAAACTCAGTCATCAAGGTCCAAGTGCATCATCTGTCTACTCGGGCAAGTGGGTGGATGAGTTTGTGATTGCAAGACATGCATGATGTTCCAGTCACTGGGTGAATTTTGAAATGTCGAGAACCACTATGTGCTTAAAGCTTTAAGATATGGAAAACTGCACATATAATAAAAACTTTAACGATGAGCACTTTCTGCATGGATTAGAATAAATTCACATACAGAAAGCGAATCATGAAAAAATTCATATGCACTTTTCACACAAATTTGTGTTTAAGCATGCTTAGCGAATGAGACCCATTGTCTTGTAAGTGTTGCAAACAACTTTCAATGACATAATGTTTCTGGATCTAGCAGAGAACCTACTTAGATGTGACATGAAATATAACTGTGGATAAATATGAAATCGATGCTGCTACAATGATAGAGTATATTCAAACAGGAGTCCACTACTGCAACTGCGGCTCAGCAGAAGCACATTAGCTTATGATGTATAAGTCAACAGTTGTGTTTCCCTGGCCTCTCCCTTTCTCTCTTTAATTTTTGTCACTTTTTACTGTGCTGTCTATTAGTAAAAAGGCAAAAAGCAGAACTGCTTCTTTCATATGGCATTAGGAAATATGTGGATGTCTCTTTTACTTGCAATTTACTGCCTCAGCGCAAAAAAAACCTCTTGAATACCTTTCAAAGATTTAATGCTATGATCCTCTTACCTCTTTTACAAATCTTGCTGCTAATTCCTTGACATTGACATGTGCATTTTATCAACCTAAACACATTGTGTGATGTTTAGCCTATAGACCTTCATCACAATCCGCATGTCCCTTTTGAAAAAGAAGCACACTTTCTTTTATAAAGAGCACTTATTATGCAAGTAATATGCTTATAAAGCATATGCTTTTATGCTTTCGGACAATTTAGCTGAGGGTATACATAAAGAGTCTTACTCTTAATTTTTTACAGTTAACTTTCTAGTCTTTTGTTTCACTTCATCCAGCACAGGTCGGTCTCTGTGTTCTTGTTTGTTTTACTGACTGAGAAACTGCTTCAGATGATTCAGCATAGGCGGAGGGTGAACTAACTCCAGGGTAAAGCTAAAAATCGCCTAATGTTATGTAATCTATTAACTACGCACATCATAAACCTTTCTTTTTAGGCAAGTAGACTACCACATATGGGTGTCATGTTATAAAACATATGTAATACAACTGAATTGGTATTTAACATGATCACTATATATTTTAAATTTTGTAAGTTACTAATTAGAGGTGTGCCGGAAGCGTGAATACGTTTTCAGAAAGGCACGGAAAACAAGCCACTACGGAGCCACTGAAGGGACATGGTTAGCAGCTTGCTAGCGTTAGCTTGTTACACTACAGAAGATAAAATTTCACTTACCACATAAATGAAGTAAGAAAAGATGACTAATATGACCATGTCGAATGATTTGAAGATCCTGAGCACCACTGACAAGCATAAAATCGTGAAAATTATGTGGTAAGTAATGCCGCTCTATAGTATAAACAGAGTACTTGTGATCGCGAATCTCCAAAGTGAAAGTAAAACGCCAGCACGTATTAAAAAGCGATTTCAATGCCCCGCATATAGAGGCTCCTTGAAGCCTGCATATAATTACTCAACTATGTAATTGCGAGAGAAAGCATTAAAATATATTTTTCCCTCCCATATCGTATTTATTTTATTTAGGGATTCTGTAGTAAACGTACATTTCCTTTCCAAACACAGTAAACGGATTTGACGCGTTTCGTGGGGGGTGGGGGGGACTGTAAACAAATGACTGGGATTTGTGATGGATGGAGAAACTACTATAAAACATCACTCTAACACTCTAAAACATACTACAAGTATACATTAGCATACAATTAATAACAATTTATTAACATTTTATTAAAATATATAATTAGGCCTATGATATATGACGTCAGGGTATCCAGTTGTCCAAATGTTTTGATGAAATGAACGAATAACAAGATGACCAAATAATGAACAAAAAAACAAATAAATAAATGGCACACATTTAGCATTAGACTTAATGAGTTTTTCCCACCGGATGGTCTATTAGAGAAATGGCAATAAATACTACATGATTTTATGTATATTTAATGAAGCGTCTGTCACCTTATATTAGCCACTGGATCGCTGGTTCATTAAAAGGCTTGTTCATGGTTGCAGTGCTTTCTCTAGTCTTGGATCCAATTACTCTTAAGAGCTAATTAGGAATGAATACATTAGGACTGTAATGGTCACAATATGCACACCAAAGGCTATGAGAAAGACGTGTCTGAAAAAAGGACATGAAAAACAGTTTTCACGGTTGATCTCATTGAGATACCAGTACATGGAAGAAGGTGTAGAAACCTGAAATTTGACAAAAATTGTTCTAAAATAATAAACGTATGCATTGGACATACCACAAGGACAAAGAAGGGTCTTGGAGGTTGCATGAAATCAGTATTAGAAAACAAACAGGATGTATGACATATTTCCAATATTAGACTCAATGTCGTGTCAGATTTTTCTTATTTCTAATGAAATCAAAGTAATGTGTGAAAAAAATAGAATTTTTCACTTTAGTTTCATAACGATTAAGCCTGTTTACCCTCCCAAAAATGTCATTACTGTAATCGAAAAATATAAAAGAAAACTTATGATTTTCATCTTTTAAAATGGTGTGTTTAAGAATTGAATCCACTATATTTGGATATGACAAGGACATGAAAATGTACTGTATAGCGACTTATGTTGCAGTAATGAAAATGTATGAGAATCATCACCACTGAAATTAATTGAAATTTATTATAACAAAAAAAAAAAAGAAAGAAAGAAAATCCCTTTTCTGATGCACTGTGGTCATGAAAGAAACAGTAATAACTGTCATTAAAATAATGTCAGTGTTATTATAGTTAACTAAAACTCTAACCATTAAAAAAAATCATAACTGAGGCAAAGTTGAAGTGCGTGTCTGAAAAATCTCCCGTTTAATGTAGTCGTAAAGATGTTCTGCATCTAAATAAATGCTGTTCTTGTCCAGATTTTTTTTTTTTTTCCAATTTAGGTGTTATCTGGACATGTTTTCAAGATTGTATATCCTGTAATTTTCTCCTCTAGGTACTGGAAATGCTTATATAAATATCCTTTTCAACACATACAGAGGAAAGTATGGTGCCCAAGAGAGTACTTTTTTTTTTCGTGACACATATATTAATGTGATGCTGGAGATTTCTCACCGGAGGTGCAATCATTGCATTTCCAGTAGATAAGAGTATGTGCACAGGCCATTATTCTCAAGGAGCTAGGAATGAATCAAGTCCTCCACGCCCACAAAACTTGATTATTACAACTAGATGTGTGTGTTAGGAATCCCGAAGGTGCTCTCTGTCGCCATAGCAACACCCAGCATGGTCTGGCGGGGCTCTGGCTGTGAGAAGAGGATACGTTAGGGTCGACCACCACGTGGGGTCCGGGACCCCTTACGGACTGTGAATTCGCATTATCGCTTTTCCCCGACATATGAGTGTGAGAGACAGACAGATCACACATGTGCTTGGCCCGTGTTCTCTCCTCTCGTCCTTTATTCCCATTGTTATGACATGACTCACCGGATATTATGTGTCCCTCCATGTTTCCGTCCAATTACGCAGAGCTCTGTGGTAATGAGGCTGGTTCCACAGATCTGAGAGGAAGTCTTTAAGAGACTGGAGTGGTCCGGCTCGCACTGATCTGGTCTGTAGCTAATGCCTCTTTATGAGTCCTTGGAGCCGAGGAAAACTGATTAAAACAGAGCAAAAGGGGCTGGAAACGTGCTGGAGAACAGCAAACTCGATGTGTGACATTCTCCCACGAGTGACCTTTAAACAAACATAATTGTTATTTAGAGCTTAATGTGTGTGGACAGCTACTGTGGCGTGATGTCAATTACCACAGACGATTATATTGACTTGTCTTTCAGTGTGTATAAATGAACCAGGACTTTGAAAGGACATTAAATAAACATTTAAAATATCTATCACTCTATATTGAAGTATGACCACAAGACCATAAGTAATATATATCTCAGGTGTCCCCAGAATGTGTCTGCGAAGTTTCAGCTCATAATACCCCACAGATCATTAATTATATAATTTTGAAAATGCCTATTTTGAACGTAAGCAGAAACACGTTGTTTTTGGGTTTCATGTCTCTTTAAATGCAAATGAGCTGCTGCTCCCCGCCCCCTTTTGCAGGATATGGCTGTGCATTTACAGCTCATACCTCAGATACTCTGATAAAAAAAAAAAAAACATCTGTTTGGTTTAGATTATCATGTCTATCATGCTAAAATCATGCGTTTTGAAGCCATATCAGTTTAAACTTCTGATGCAGGGTTTTCTGAGCGCACACATGCAAAGCACGCAAACAGAAAGCGGCTGTCACGCAGAGAATGAGTACTAATCTAAACTTCTCTTTTGTGTCTTATTGTGCTTAAACTGTCAAATACACATAAGTTATAATATGTTACAAACACACAGGAGTTACAAAAACAGTGGGTTATGTCTGTGAAGGTAAACAGCTGGGAAAGAAGTCACATGGTTATATTAGATCTGTGTGGCAGCAGTGCAATATACAGCAAATAAATCAATAAATCCACTGCTTTCTTGTTTCCTGAGGCTGGGACTCTAAATAGTGTTCTGTGCTCATCTGTGCAGCCAGTGATAGAACAGTTAGCATGCTTTGCGTGAACTTTCACCAGTGGTACACCATTGTCACTTGTGAAGACATAATGGGTGCTTCTTGTATGGAAAGGTGTAGATTAAGGGGCAGTAATATTATAATAAGATCTCCATGCTATATCACATGCTTGCAGAGAAAGGCTTACCAAAACACAGTTAATTGGTTGTCCTTTTTCATATTTTCTGGGTTGGTAGATGCCCCGGGGACCCTTAAACATGGTAAAAGTCAGATTTTCGTGAAATGTCACCTTTGTCGCCAAGTGTTTTTTAAACCATAACAAAGCAATGGAGAAAAAACCTCAGTCAAAGAAGTTTTTCTCTGAGCTTGCATTCAGCTCTGCCTCCTTACAATCAACCACAGATTGATTGAACCATACGCTTGATTGTAAGTACTGTGTTGTTACCTGAATGATCCACAGCTGTTTTGTTTTTTTGTTGTTGTTGTTCTTTAGTGATAGTTATTCATGAGTCCATTGTTTGTCCTTGCTGTTCTTCAGAAAAATCGTTAAGGTTCCACAAATTCTTTGGTTTTTCAGCATTTTTGTGTATTTGGACCCTTTCCAACAATGACTGTATAATTTTGAGGTCCATCTTTTCACACTGAGGACAACTGAGGGACTCATATACAACTATTACAGAAGATTCAAATGCTCAATGATGCTTCAGAATGAAGAGAATTTGAGGATCAGGGTAAATTAATTTTTATTTTGTCTTCTGGGAAACATGTAAGTACCTTCTGTAGCTTCTGAATGGCAGTACTACATAATAAAAATATGATATTTAGGAAAAATCTTCATTCTGTTCAAAAGTTTACACCCCCGGCTCTTAATGCATTGTTTTTCCTTCTGGAGCATCAGTGAGTGTTTGAACCTTCTGTAATAGTTGCATATGAGTCCCTTAGTTGGCCTTAGTGTGAAAAGACGGATGTCAAAGTCATACAGTCATTGATGTAAAGTGTTCAAATACACAAAAAATCTTAAAAAAAAAAAAAAAAAGAAATACCTAAAGGGTTTTTCTGTAGAACAGCAGGCAGTTTAACTGTTCAGGACAAACAAGGGACTCATGAACAACTATCACTAAACAATACAGCTGTGGATCATTCAGGTAACAGCACAGTATTAAGAATCTAGCGTATGTAAACTTTTGAACAGGGTCATTTTTATAAATTCAACTATATTCTCTTGTCGACCATGTGTAAATGTCTTTTATGTGAAATATCTTATTCAGGTCAGTGCTAAATAAAAAATCATGTGCATTTTGTATGACCTCTCTTATTTTGGTAAAATAATTAACATTTTGCAGATTCTGCAAGGTGTATGTAAACTTTTTACCTTAAATATATATATATATATATATATATAGTGGTGTTCTAGATCTATTACAAATCTTATCTGTGATTGTAAAAGCACTATATATATAGTATAGTTGGAAGTATAGTTTACATTTTGTTTGCTTGTTTCATATTCAGTATGAAAGTTGAAATAAAACAATAATAAAACAATGCTAAGTCAACATATGTCAGACGTAACTGGTCTGTGTAGGTGTCAAGTATGTTTGGGTCAAGGGTTTGATTCACAGATGTGTACCTTAAATTCACTGCAATTCATTTTGAATAAAAGTGTCTACCAAATATGTAAACACAAATGTTAAATAACAATCTAATGTTGGTTCCACATGTTTGCATCCTCAGTTAATGATAAAATAAGCCTGGCATTTTGATCTCTACCAAACTGATGAACAATGCATCACTGGAAAGTTATTAAGGTCTGATTCAAAATAAATGTTCAGCATTTATATTCCTCTAGGGAGTTTCAAAAGCATACATGTGCAACAGTAATGCCTTGCACCCATCAGAGAGCCTAATTGAATAGCCTAATTTGGACATTTCTATGGCTTAAACAAAAAACAAAAAAATATTTTTACAGAGGAATCCATGTAAGTGCTTTACCAAAAGCACACGCTTCCCATTTCTGCTTTTAAACCATCTAGTAAACAATTGTAAGTGCAAGTAAACACATTTCTATTTGCGTTTCGAAAGAATTGCCTGTGGTGATCGGCATATTGCCACTGCAGATGCTGGACGGGCATCGTGTGGAACATGAGCTGGAATATTTCTCTTCACCCAGTTCCAGATCTCTGTTTGTTGCAGTCTGTGGAGCGAAATGAAAAAGCACCGGAGCTGCGACTCCTCCCCCTCACTGTGCAAGTCATTTATAATTCTGGATTAAGTCAGCGCAGATAGCGAGGTCAACCACAGCCGCCTTGCGCACAAAAGGCAACATCATTTCCTTCTCAAGCTATTAGACTTTAATATAGCAACAGCGCTTTGTAGCTCTCAATTGATTGCTTTTTATGTTACCGCAATGGCAATAAGTCTAACTTTCTTGCCTCCTCTTTCACACATGTCATCATTACCTGTCCTTCCCCCTTCCTCTCCATCTCTTGTTTATCTCCAATCAAACATCATCATTCCTTTTAGAGTGCAGGTAGAGTTCTATGTGAATGAAAACACTTTCAAGGAACGTCTGAAGCTGTTCTTCATCAAAAACCAAAGATCCAGTGAGTTCTCGCCCAGACCGAGGGGCGGCTCTAATTGTGGCTTTTCTTGTCCTGTGAGGTGGTAGTTTGTTTTTGCTTTCACGTGGAGTGCTGTTGACCCCTGTGAGTGGCTCTGTGGAGCTGGTGCTGGGTAATTGGTTGGTCTTGTATTTGTTTCTGCGCGTTTGATGTGCTGTCCTCTAGCTGTCGTGTCCTGTCCGTGAGTACTGGGCTTCGTGTTTCTGTTGTTTGTGGAGCTCTTTGTAATGCTGATTGCTGACGGCCTCACGCTCTTGTGTGCAGGTTTGAGAGTGCGACTCTTCAACTTCTTCCTGAAGGTTCTGAGCTGCCTGCTCTACATCGTACGAGTCCTGCTAGATGACCCGCGGGAGGACAGAGACTGGTGAGATACAGCCACATGGTGCTGAGGATATAAGTTTTGTTCTGTGCACTCGAAGCAAAAGTTGTTTCAGTAGGCAGCAAATGTATTCAATCTTTTAAGGCATCTCGTCTTGGCCACATTCTAAAGGTGCTTCACCATCATCTGGGATCTGCAGAACCCAACACAACTCAAGTTTTAAATAGCTGAGTGCAGCCAGGAGCAGGAAAAAATATCTTATGTTACCAATGCAAGATTACCAAATTGAAGCATTTTTAGGATAACAACGATTATGCTTCATACATCAAGAAGCACACATGGTAGTCACTTTTAAACCAGTCAGCTTTCTGTTTGTCAGTGAGATGAATTTGTGTGACCAACTTGAACACGAGTGGAATCTGCATGAGGAAATATTTCAGCCTTGTGCAAAACTCCTGATCACACATTTCTTATTGAAATAACTGGACTTCACCCACAAAATTCAACTGAGCAGTGATAAATGTAATTGTACATTAGAGTGATCCCAGAATGCAACAACTTTAGTAAAAATATATTCATCCAAGATGGCAAAGGAAATGTTAAATTTGAAGACAGCATTGCATGTATCTCTCATAGTAAGGCCAGAACGCTTTTCAACCCATTCAGTGAAAAAGTCCTTTTAAGATGGCATTGCAGTCAAGGAAAATGTAATTATAAACATCACTTAAGTACTAAAAAAAATACTTCAAATGTTAAATCCATTAAAATAGCTCCATTTAATAAAATATTGATAATTTCACAGAGTATTCGTGTGTTGGAAGTAATTGTACTAGAGTTTTAAGTGGGTAGCTTAGCAAGAGTCATTATAAACAGCACTTAAGTACTAAAAAGTAGCATTTAAGTTGCTAAATCAAATAAAAATAGCTCTATCTAATATAATATAAATAATGTCACCTAATATTTGTGTTGGAAGTTTTTGTACTAGCGTTTTAAGTCATTAGCTTAGCGGCATGCTAACGTCAGACTCAGTGTGAGTCATTAGAAAAAGCACTTAGGTACTGAAAAATATCAGTTAAGTTGATAGATCAATTAAAAATAGCTGCATTTAATATATCAATCATTTCAACTAATATTTGTGTGTTGGAAGTTTTGTACTGGGTTTTAAGTCATTAGCTTAGAAACATGCTAACATCAGACTTAGCGAGAGTTATTATAAACAGCACTTACGTACTGAAAAGTATCTTTTAAGTTGTTAAATCAATTAAAAATAGTGTCAATAATGTCACCTAATATTTGTGTGTTGGAAGTGTTTGTACTAGAATTTTAAGTCATTAGCTTAGCAACATGCTAACATTATACGCAGTGAGAGTCATTAACAGCACTTAAGTACTGTAAAGTATCATTTAAGTTGCTAAACCAATAAAAAAAAAACTCTGCCTAATATAATGTTGATAATGTCACTTAATATTTGTGTGTTGGAATTTTTCTCGTACAAGAGTTTTATGTCATTAGCTTGGCAACATGCTAATATCAGACTTAGCTGAGTATTGAAAAGTACTTTTTTAAAAAAAAAAAAAAAAAGGGCTCATTTTCCAACTCCCCTAGAGTTAAACAGATGAGTTTTACAGTTTTTGAATCCGTTCAACCGATCTCCGGGTCTGACTGTAGCACTTTTAGCATAGCTTAGACCGTTAGCATGTCGCTCAAAAATAACCAGAGTTTCAATATTTTTCCTATTTAAAACTTGACTCTTCTGTAGTTACATCGTGTACTAAGACTGACGCAAAATGAAAAGTTGAGATTTTCTAGGCCTATTTGCTAGGAACTATACTCTCATTCCAGCATAATAATCAAGGAACTTTGCTGCCGTACCATGAGTGCAGCAGGCGCAATGATATTACGAAGCGCATGACAGCAAAGTTCCCTGATTATTACGACAGCAAAGTCCTTGATTAGCATAAAATTGAACTTTGTCACATCGCCAACGGTGATTGTCACTAATGTCACTGGAAACCATCAACTCTCACTAGGAGTGTGAAGAAGGGAGACAAGCATAGACAAAGCGATAGAGAGACAGGTCAGAGTCTAATTCTGAGAAAGCTAAAATGTATTTTCTGCCAAAGTGCAGAAGAAACCGCATATCGAGGAGTTCACGCCAAAGAGATGCAGGTGACGACAGGAAAGGAGAAGGATGGTCAAAAGTGAAAACCGTGGGATCTATTTTCAGTTCAGAGAAGAGTTCATGTGGTGTCGGTGAGAGAGAGTGTGGGTGGACGAAGGGAAAGTGAGATCTGGAGGAACAATCTGGAGAAGATTGAAGTGCCATTGGATAGTCCATGCATAAAAACTCTTATCTGTGTGTGTTTGCTTCCCCTCCAGTCCTGGCTGTCTCAGACAGAATGCCTCTGCCCACAACAGAAGCCATTTTGACTGGTAAGTATCCAGGCTCTTGACTCTGGCATGAGAAATGAAGATGGTGGCCGAGGGCCAGATATACAGACATACGGCCATTTTAATAGAAAAGATCTGAAGAAAATCAGTAGAAATGTGTAATGTTTGTGAATCTCCTCTTTTTAAGATGTTTATCAGGTTAAGAACTTTGAAGCTCAGCTCTACTGAATTTCATATTTAGCTTACCCATGTAAAAAATAAGTACACTTAAAGGAGAAGTCCACTTCCAAAACAAAGATTCACATATAATGTACTCACCCCACTGTCATCCAAGATGTTCATGTATTTCTTTCTTCAGTCGTAAAAAAAATTATGTTTTTTTTCAAACGATCCCAAATGCGGTTGCAAATGATCCCAGCCGAGGAAGAAGGGTCTTATCTAGGGAAACGATCGGTTATTTCATTAACAAAATACAATTGAAATTCTTTTTAATCTCAAACGCTCGTCTTGTCTTGCTCTCCCTGAACTCTGTGTATTCTGGCTCAAGACAGTTAGGGTATGTCGAAAAACTCTGATCGTATTTTCCCCTCAACTTCAAAAATCATTTCAAAATCATCCTACATCGCTGCAGAAGTACCGACCCAGTCTTTGCAAAGTGAACATGCAAAGAAGATCAAACACGCTTAACAAAAAAGGTAAACAGCAATATAGGACGATTATGAAGTTGAGGGAGAACATGGGATGGGAGTTTTTCGACATACCCGTCATGACCCAGAACAAAAACAGTTTAGGCAGAGTGAGACAAGCGTTTGACATTAAAAAGTATAGAAATTGTATTATTTTTATAAAAATAACCGATTGTTATGCTAGATAAGACCCTTCTTTCTCAGCTGGGATCGTTTACAACCACATTTGGGGTCGTTTGAAACCGCATTTAAACTGTCTTTTGGAAGTTCAAAATCGGGGCACCATAGCAGTCCATTATATAAAGAAAAATGCTAGGATCGTTTGAATGTTTTCCTCAAAAAACATCATTTCTTTACAACTAAAGAAAGAAAGACATGAACATCTTGGATGACAATGGGGTGAGTACATTATATGTGAATCTTTGTTTTGGAAGTAGACTTCTCCTTTAACTGTATTGAATGTGAATGTGTAATGAACTTAAAATACACTTTTTTTATAAAACTGCACTTGGGGACTGCACAATTAAATCTGATTGGTCTAGAATCCCACTCTTCATAATTAAATAATATATACATCCAACATGTTCTAGCTGGCTATGATTCACTTGAAGTTTTGCTGGAAATGTATGGTGTTGTTTACAGTTAGGCTGTTTTGTCTCATGCCAACAGTAGAATTGATTTATCGACTTCGGGACACTGCACCGTCTCCGTGACATGTTTAACAAGGCAGTTCGGTTTTTGCCATTTATTAAACATCAAAAATTCTGGCAGGAGTCTGTAAGCGTTTAATGGTGTGTGTCTGACAAGATGCCGCTGTGCTCATTACTTTAATGCAGAATGCACATCACACAGCTTTGATTTCTTCATTCGTAACAAAAATGTTGGTTTGAATCTTTTTATTGTTGAGGGATTGTGAATGGATTCGATTCTGGAATTGGTGTGTTTGACGTGAAGAAAAAAAACGTTCAATTATGAGCCCTTTTCTTGATCCGAGCTTCTCTAATTTGTAATTTTCTTTTCATTCTTTATCTCATTTTGTTATAATAATGGCTTCCTGTCATCAGGTCCCTCATTATTTGGGTGAACAGGCCTCTGCCACTCTGGGCTCTTCAGGTCAGAACAAATAAATCTTCTCTGTCATTCACTAACACACACTCACACAGTTGTTTCACACACACACAGGTGTTTCTTCTACAGGCAAAGGTATTTTATAAACACTTTTATAAACACTTTTCAGACTCTTGCTGTTTTATTTAATATTAAAGCAATCAGTCAAAATCAGCCTATTGATTTATTTATTCATGTTCAAAATCATTTGGACTGAGGTCACATTTATTTTAATATTTTAAGAGTTGTGATCAAGTAAAAAATAAAAATCTAAATAAAATCTAAAAGAAGCAAAAATAAACAATGAAACATTTTCACGATTTCCAGGAAATTTCTCTGTGACCTTCATATAACAAAAACCTGTTAGCTTTAATAAAAATCAACCCATGCTACATAAAAGCATCTGTGGTTGAAAGACACACACAGACACATTTGCCATTGTTGTGTCGCCCTCAGTTTGGCCATTTATTCTCAGACAGTGTGAAACACGCTGCCCCTGCTGTTTCTTCCTACACAACCTCTGCTTCTCTCTCATCTCTGTCCCTTTTTGTCTCTCTGTTTGTCTATTTTCGCCTCTCTCCAGGTGCTTGTTGCATTCATCAGTTTTTCAGAGACCATGTTGCTGGTGTACCTCAGCTACAAGGTGAGTCAAACAACACATGTGTCCATGGTTTTATCCCTAGTACACTATGAGACCCTCTTGGCTTCAAAGAGGTCTGTAATACCTGGAGAGAGCTATCTGTATCTTTTAGCATTTTCCTTCATTACAGTGCTAGCTGCAAGCCTATTTTATTGACTTTCATTTAGTCAAAAAACACATCTGCTTGAATAAACGTCAAAGAAGAAACAGGCTTTGTTAGCTACGACTTCTACCAGCAGATGCTAACTGACGCTAACTTTCACAAAAAGTAGTCTAAAGTCTAAAGGGTTAGCTCACACGAAAATTAAAATTCTGTCATTAATAGATGTCAAATAGACGTCTATTGGATGTCTTTAAGATGTTTATGATATAGAATGTATGTAAAACTGACATCTTACAGACAGTCTGTCAGATGTTTGTACACAGCAGATGCTTTCCAGATCAAGTGATCTTTAACAGACATCTTGCAAATGTACATGTACTATCTGGGTATATAACATATTTTCTTAGCGATATACCGTAGTCAGCATTTGAAGTGGATCAAATAAAGTTCATCAAAGTTGTCCTAAGACAAGAACAGGTATTCTTTTTGGTTTTAGGACAAATTTAATGAAAGGTTTTGATCCACTTCAAATGTTGACTACTGTAATCTATTTACACTATGTAAAAATAGCAGTATTTTCTTTCCAATATATTAGTTAGATGCTATTTATACTATTTGAAGTACCAACCTGATCTCATGATGAAAATGTACCTGTGGAAATGTTTTCGGGAAAAACTAAAATACGTACCAATAAGTACAGTACATATCACTGCCGTTTCCAACAGAAATGAACACTAGAGGCGGTAAAGCAGGATGCACTTGTGATCATTCATCATCGTACACAGTTATTATTACAGCTCAATATGTTTCGCTTTCCAGATGTAACAAGCTTTCTTGGTAGCTCAGCCAGCACAGAATTGTACTTAGGATGCCGCTCCCACGATAGTTGATAGACATGAGCGTCTTACCTCAGACCTGTCAGCTGTAACAGTCCGACCTCCATTGTTTCGATGCTGGAGCAGGGATGTAAGTTAGACAAGAATATCTCTGATTGAGATGTTGTGTTGCTGGATGTAATAACGAACGCGGTCATCATTTACTCCCCAAATCTGAGTCGCTGAAGATGCAGTGGATTACATTTGTTTGTGAAGGAAATGCGCGTCCCGATCTACATATATCTGTCATTCATGATCCAGCTTCACTTACAGCAGAAGTGAGTATAAGGGTTTTTTCATGAATCTTTGCGATTGCCTTTCCTAATAACGTGCTAGTTAGCAAGTTTAGTGGCTAAATGTGGCTAAAATAAACAGGCTTGTCACTCCACAGAGAGAAGAGAGGGGCGGGGCGAGCAAAGCTCATTAACATTTAAAGCAACCTCGATTAGAACAGGATGATTTTGCAAAGCTGATTTTGGCAAGGTAAAAAAGGTGTTATTTACACTACCATTGAGAATTTTAACCAAAGCATGTTATAGACTTTTCATTAAGACACTAAAGAATCATATCAACTTTGGGAAAATGGGCATCCGATGACCCCTTTAAAATGTCACAGACCTTTAGAGTTATAGTGACACTATATTTCAAGTCAGAACTGCGGTGACACATGCAAAACCAACGTCACAAAAAACGTATCATATGAACGTTCATCTGTTCCATTTCCATTTCTGTTAGAAACTGCAGTAATATATACTTATTGGCACGTGTTTTGGGTCTCATGATGAAACTTTCCAACAGGTGTGTTTTCATCATGAGACCAGGTTGTGTAGAACATTATGAAAAAGTATGCAATAATAACAAATTAAGTGTAAATTTTTATTGCAGTTATTAAATTTATGCTGCTTTATTGGGACAATAATGTGCTTCCTACGCGTACCTCTAACCCTAACCCATAAACTACCATGAGGCACTTTATTTTCCAGTTTTCGATTACTTTCTTCACTTTCTTCCTTTCCGATGTGAAGAAAGGGAGAAGAAAGAGTTTGGCAAACTCAGGTTTGAACTCAGGTCCATTGCAGCAAAAGGTTACTGTCATTAGCTTTGCCACTTAAGCCAAAATAGCCTCTAAATAGTAAATAGCCTCTGCCAACAAGGTGGGCTATTTGCACTTATTGTAAATAGACACTCACCACACAAACGACTAAACCAATGTGTGAGCACGAATGCTATTATAGCACTCATTTACTAACATTTGCCTTTCAGCAAATCACTTCAGCCTACGTTAGTCCATGTAATAAATATTCACAAGCAGAGCTGATATGTTTAATATCATGTCCCGTCGACTTTATAGATTGCTCGTTCACCCTGAATATAATAGATCTCCAGTCCTCAAAGTGCATTTGAGAAGCTCAAACGAAATGAGACGGAGAAACTATCCATCTAAAACCAGCTTCTGATGGCAGCTGCTTCCATATGGATCCTAGATGTTCAAAGCTGGTCATTAACTTCATCTTTGTCGAGCTGGTTAAGGCAACAAGCAACCTACAAAAACAAGCTTAACCACCATTAGCTGTTTTGACCTGTTTTTTCCAACAGTGATAGAGAGCGATTGATAGATGAAGAGTTCGCTGGTGGCAATCAATCATTTGCGTTGAGCTGTTTTTAAGGGACTAAGTGGGTAGAGAAAGCAGGAGGCATGTTTGTCCTCCGGACGCCGATAGTGAAGGGATCTCTTAGAGTCTCCTACATGTCGTTTGATCCCCTTGCGATGAGCACAACCTGCATCAGCACATCTCTCGCGCTCTTTGTATTGCATTGATTTCTTACCAAACCATCTAGGCCTCTTCACCCACGCAGGGCCCACATGGGTGAGACCTAAACATACATCCAGCTTGTAAAATATGGTAGACGTTTAACACCTTAATTCAGCCACAGGCTCAACTGCAAGTGATAAATGAAACATATTTCCCAAGGGGGGCGAGGAGAGTGACCTTTAACCCTGCTGTTTTTCAATGGATCAAACCCAATCAAAGCAGCGTTTTATCGTTTAATCTGAGAGGTCACACACACAGTAGTGTTTCTTGACCCTGACAAGAGTCCTTGTTTCCAGGGCAACGTTTGGGAGCAAGTGTTGCGCATTCCGTTCGTTCTAGAGATGATCAGCGCCGTTCCTTTCGTGATCACTGTGAGTACAACAAGCCAACGGGATTTTCATGGACTGCTTCACCATGATATTGTTTCTGTTTCTGTAACTATTTTATTTATTATTATTATTATTATTGTTATTATTATTATTAGGTTTTTGTTGTTGTTGTTGTTGTTGTTGTTGTTTAACTACACAATTTATACACAATTAATATAATTTATTTATAAATATATATTTTTATATAATTTTGTTAATTATTATATTTTACTAACAATTACAGTTTTGTTTCTATTATTAGTCCTAGTATAAGTAGTAGTAGTAGTATGTTTTATTAAACACAATAATAACAATATTTGTTTTACTAACAATTAAAAACTTATCAAAGCTTTATTAAAGAATATATAATAATTATATTTAACTAACAGTTAGAAAAATATTTAGTTTTAGTTTTTTAATTAAACAATAATAATAATAATAATAATAATTTTACTAACAATTACAAAGCATATTTGATTATCATTATTATTATTATTATTAATAAATATAATAAGTATTATATTGTATTAACAATTAGAAAGCTTTGGGTTCTGTTTTATATATGATTAAACAGCAACAACAACAATAATAATAATAATAATAAATGTTTTACTAACAATTTAAAATCTTTAGTTTCTGGCAGTACTATTGTTGTTTCATTTAGTTAAACATCATATTATATAGTATAGTATATATTATTATAGTATATATTTTAATTCTTGCATTATTATTATTATTGTTATTATTATTATTATTATTATTATTATTATTATTATTATTAAACATAATATAATAATTATTATATTATAATAATTATAGTACAATATAATCATATTTGTTTACTAACAGTTAAAAAAAATTTTTGGTTAAACAATAATAATTATAATAATTATAATAATAATTTTACTAACAATTTAAAAACTAATTTCTTACAGTATTGTTGTTTTTGTTTAATTTTTGTTAAACATTGTATTATAAAGTAATAATTTTATTTCACTAACAATTACAAAAAGTGTTAATTCTGGCATTATTATTATTATTATTAAATATAAAAAATATATTTTACTAACAGCTAAATTTATTTTGTTTGTTTATTTACCATCATTATTATTACAACAAATCAGTATAGACTGATTAATTTCCAAATTTGCATTTTTAGCATTATTTTCATAACAGTCTTTACCTATGGTGATGTGTGAATAATCCTGAAAGCTGACTTAATGAGAAAGTGAGTTGAATGACTGATTCAGTTCATGATTCAGGTTGACAATTTCTGTTTAAATAGTCTAATTCATTAAACAGAACTACACTAATTGAGCGATTCATTAGTGAATTGAACTGCACGTTGTGTTGTATGTTTATTGTTGCTTGCACTCAGTGAGAGCAGTGCAACAGAAAGCTGTCATGTTTCATAATTTACATATGCTTAGACTATATAACTAAAATATGTGTATTTTTTGCCATGATGCTGAAGATTCATCATGGACACAGCAGTGCTCCTGAATTGCGGTGCTGGAAACTGTATTGTGTGTTACAGCTGTATCACAAAACTCTTTGAATTGAAGTAAATTAAGGCTTTTTCTTTCCAATCAGGTGATTTTGCCCTCCCTCAGAAACTTGTTCATTCCTGTTTTCCTGAACTGCTGGCTGGCCAAACACGCTCTTGAGAACATGATTGTAAGAAATGAAGCCTATCTTCGGTCCTTTCTTCCAGAGCAATTGTATCAGTGTGTATCCACTTTCATCACAAAGCTCTTCTTTTCCTCTCCATCTCTATCTCACTTCCTCCTCATGCCTTTTTTTCCTGATTGTATCTGTCCACTGCTGCTGAAAGCTTGCTGCTTATCGAATTTGCCAGCGCTCTTGATGATTGTTTTTGGATTCTTATCATAAATACAAGCACAATGGCACTATGTTATTGAACGTCTCACAGTCTCTCATCTCTGCCTTCTTTTATCTTCCTGTTTCTCTCCTCCTTCATGTTGTTTTCAGAATGACCTGCACAGAGCGATTCAGCGAACACACTCGGCCATGTTCAACCAGGTGCTCATTCTCATCAGCACCCTGCTCTGCCTCATCTTCACCTGGTGAGAGAAAAACAAAAACATGGCCTTTTTTTCCCATAATGTGGACTGATTATATATATATATACAGTACAGTGCCCTCCACTAATATTGGCACCCTTGGTAAATATAAGCAAAGGCGGATGTGAAAATAAATCTGCAATGTTTATCTTTTTGATCTTTCATTCAAAAAATTCACAAAATTCTAACCTTTCATTGAAGTAAAACAACTGAAAGTAGGGTGAAAATCTCATTATGAAATAAATGTTTTTCTTCAATGCATGTTGGCCAAAATTATTGGCACCCCAAGAAATTTGTCTAAGTAATATATCTCTGAAGAATATTTCCATTCATATTAACGTTTTTTTAGCATACCAAGATGATTAGGAGCATAAAATTGTCCATCCATGACTTCCTGTTCCACAGGATTAGAAATATGAGCATCACAAATTCCCTTAATCATCCATCATAAGTAGTAAAACCAAAGAATACAGTACTGATGTGCAGAACAAGATGTTTGAGCTTCATAAATTAGAAAATTGATGAAAGAAAAAAGCTAAAGCATTGCAAATCCCCATTTCCACCATCAGGGCAATATTTAAGAGTTTCCAATCGACTAAAGATGTTACAAATCCTGCCTGGAAGAGGATGTGTGTCTATATTGTCCTAATGCACGATGAGGAGGAGAGTTTGAAGGGCCAAAGGCTCTCCAAGGATCACAGCTGGAGAACTGCAGAGATTTAGTTGAGATTCTAAAATAATATAATCAAACAGCCCCTACATCACCACATGTTGTTCCGAAGGGTTTCAAGAAAAATCCTCCTCGCTCATCCAAAAGCAAACTCCAGCATATTCAGTTAACAGACATGACTCGAACTTCAAACAGGACTGGCTTCTATGGTCAGATGAAACTAAAAATGAGCTTTTTGGCAGCTAACCCTCCAGATGGTTTTGGTGCAAACGTGGATAAAAAGTATCCCATGTCCACGGTTAAAAATACTGCTGGGTCTTTAATGTTGTGGGCCTGTTTTTCTGCCGGAGGTCATGGACGTCTTGTTCAGATACATGGCATCATGGATTCTCTCAAATACCAACAGATAAAACATCTAAGCCCGAGCGCCTCTGTTAGAAATCTTATAATGGGCCGTGGTTGGATCTTCCATCAGGACAGTGAAAACAAACATCAAAATCGACACAAAAATGTGCCACTGAGCACAAAATGAAGCTTCTGCCATAGCCGTCCCAGTTCCCTGACCTGAAACCAATAGAAAATAAGTGGGGTGAGCTAAAGAGAAGAAGCACCATGGAGCTGGAAATCTGAAGGATCTGGAGAGATTCTGCGTGAAGGAATGGTCTCTGATCTCAGGTGTTTTCCAAACTCATCAGGCATTATAGGAAAAAAACTCAGAGCTGTTATCTTGGGAAAAGGATGTTGAAATAATTGGGTGCCAATAATTGTGGCCAATGTGATAATGAGATTTTCCCTCTACTTTCCATCGTTTCACTTCAGTGAAAGGTTAGAATTTTGTGATTTTTTTAAATGAAAGATCAAAAGGCTAAACAATGCAGATTTATTTTTACAGCCACCTTCACTCATATTTACCAAGGGTGCCAATATTATTGGAGAGCACTGTATATATAGAAATACAGTTTAGGTCAGTAATTTGTTTTTCAAAGAAATGAATACTAATACTATTTGTATTCATATGTGTCAAGTTCTGTTTGCTTGTTTTTGCTTGGAACATAAACTAAGGCATATTTGATGTTTAAGGCTGTAGCACTGAAACCCTGTTGTAATTGTTAGAATGGTCACGGATCTCCACGTAAAACTGATCGTGCAGACCAAACTGTAAGTCGTAGAGACTTGAAACTTAGAGAGATGGTAGTACTTACACCGCCTACAACGTGACCAAGGTTCGCCACAATCGGCATGACGGGGCGATCAAAAGTGTGAAATCGCTCATAACTCCTAAACATCAGTTGCAGGCTCAAGTGTCTTGTGTTGTTGCCACGGCTTGATATTTTCAGGTATTTTGTGTTTTCTGAAAAAACTACTTTTACGAACTAGTCTTAGTGTTTTTTTTCACCCAATCTGAGCCAAACCAGTGCAGAAAGTTTCTCTGGAGAGTAAATATCAATAATTATCAAAAAAAGTTGCCTAACTCCTAAACAGAATGAGATAACTTTGCCAAACTCAGAACACTTATGTACGAGCTCAATCTGAGCTCAAAAATCATAGAGCTTGGCCAGTTGGTGGAGCTATAAGAGGGAAAAAACTAAAATGGCTATGACTACACAACCATTTGTCCTATCAACATGAAAATCATGTACACGGTCTTGGTCCGAAGTGCCATAAGCGTCTACAAGGACATGTGCACATTTCAAAAAACATGGCCGCCAATGGAGGCCGATCAGAACGAAACTTAGTGGGCCTGTTCGACTCACAGCCCCAAAGGTCTGAGAGAAATTTGAAAGAAATCGGCCAATGGGGTGGTGATATTGCATTTTTCAACTGTAAAAAATGCATTCAGTTATGACAACTGTACGTCATAAGGTTTTTCGCACATATGCCCGATATTCGTATCATATGACAGAACTCCTCATTCCAGAACAACTTTGCATCTAGAACCACTGCTGTCAATCAAATTGTTTGTTAAATGATTGAGATGTCACAAAAAAAAATTTTTGCAAACTAGTCCTAGGTTTCTGGAATTGAAGAATTCTCTGAATTATCAAAAAAAATGTTTAAATTTACCCTTTGGGAGGTTATAATAGAGTCGTTTAGAAAAGGGGCCTATCCGAATTTACCCAAAATCCTGAGACAGGTGATTCTAAACAAGCATGCAAAGTTTTAAGGAGATCAGGTGCTATAACAGTCATAACCATTTAAAAAACATAATATTCGTATCATATGACAGGACTCCTCATTCCAGAACAACTTTGCATCTAGAACCACTGCTGTCAATCAAATTGTTTGTTAAATGATTGAGATGTCAAAAAAAGATGCAAGCATGCAAAGTTTTAAGGAGATCAGGTGCTATAACAGTCATAACCATTTAAAAAACATAATATTTTTATGGTGAAGTAGCTGTATTTGCCAAAAATGCTTTTTAAATCATTGATTTAGGTGGTTACAAGTTTGCTAAATAATGTCATTTTTCATATGTCCTTAAATACCTTGAACCCCGGTAATCGCTGCTTGCAGCTATATTTCTTTTCTTTCTTTTTTTTTGTTTGTCAGTAAGAGAGGAAATTGATTGCATAAAATTAAATTTTATAATTAGATGTAAAATGTAGAACAAGGTCTTTTTGCATTGTACTTTGGGAGCTAGTGCGATGGTTGCTGCTGTCTGTGTGACTGGTCAGAGGTGGCAAGATGATGTTTCTAAAGTGCTGATTAATTAAACATCATGTTGTGTGTGTGTGTTCTCTTGTTCCATGAGGTAAATAGCAGGGAGTTGCTGAATTGCTGCAGGGTAGCGGTGCATTTGTAAAACAGAAGGGGAGAAATGAATGACCTTTTCACCACTGACAGCTGCATGTTGACTCAACCGGCCTTTCAACACCGAGCAAATACACACATACACTGGCTGTACTGAAAGATAACCCACACGTGGACACAAAAACAGGGTTCGCATCATGTCGTCCTGCGCGTGGCTCACCACACAGTTATTGTGCTGTGGCTCGTGTTTATCACAGTTTGCTCCAAAACATCCGCTGATGATATGAATCCTCTGGCTTTCCATACACATGCAAATCCCTGCAAACCTGTCCACCTGAAAAGGCTTTCAAGGAATAGTTTATTCAGAGATTATTCAGTGCAATGTCCAAACCCATATGCTGTTATTTTTTTGTCCTTGGGACACAAATTGAAATTTTTCAAGAATACAACAGTTCTTGGTGACCACATCTGTCAGGCTCTACTAAATTTTTAAAATAACATCATTCAGGTTTGGAACAACAGGAAGACTTTTCATTTTAGGGTGAACTAGGGCGTTAAATCCACATGTGAGCTTTTCTCAGTACTTTTTCTCTCTCTTTTCCAGTATTTGTGGTATTCAGCACTTGGAACGAGCAGGGAACAACCTGACGCTCTTTGATTCTCTGTATTTCTGTGTTGTCACCTTCTCAACGGTGGGATTTGGTGATGTTACACCTCAGATTTGGCCCTCTCAGCTGCTGGTCGTCATCATGATCTGTGTGGCTCTTATAGTCCTACCAATACAGGTAAATAAAATACACACAGACAATTTCAACTCATCCTTCTTCTCATTTTCATCATTTATATAAATATATTTCACTGAATAATTCATGAAACTGACTCGGGAATGAAACAAGTGTACTTAAGAGTTAGTCACTGAATTATTCACTCAACCATTTTATTAAAAAAACATTTGTTGTAATTTGTTGAGCAAAAGCAAAAAAGAAACTGCCAGTATTGTGTGTAACTCAATATTAATTTTAATTATTTAAAGTTTATTGAACTTTTTGATTGATTGATTGATTTTTGATTATTTCGATATCACACTCACTGCCTCCTCTTTGTCTGAATATCAGCAAGTTTACTGTACTTATATGCACACATGTAAGCATGTCATATGCACACTTGTTACATCCACATTTAATGCATTGTTGAATTCTGTAAATTATCATTTTCTGTGTCTGTATAATCAGGCAGTAATAATCATAGCAATATTTTGGCATCTTGCAGCCCAAAACAAGAAGCATGGAAGACAGCATTTTACCCATTTGGATATTTTTAGTCAAGCAGTGTTGACAAAGGGAGCAACTGATCTTAGGCACATCTGTGGTTGAGTGAGAAATACTGGAGTAAACATTTAATAATGAGTACAGACAGTCACTTTTCCTCTCTTCCTTTTATGTCACTGTTAACTTTTACATTTCCAGATGCAGTTGTTACTTAATAAGGGCAAAGGTAATGCATAGTTAATTAATTAATGCATTAATGCATCATCCTTTTGTCAGATTCATACATTTTAACCAATAAATTCAATTATAATAATAAGACATTCTGGGGCTGTTACTAATTAAATGAAATCAACATCAACAAAATCCATAATTGCACTGTATTTACTGTTTAGTTCAGCCAAAGTTATGCATAATTATTATGCCGTAAGTGGCATAAATTCATACACTGCACTTATAATTGCATAAAAAATCTTGTTAATGTTTTAAATATAAAATTCTGAGTATGGAAATCGTACACTATAGTGTAAAAATTAAACTAAAACAATAGACAGCCAAAAAAGTCTTAATGAGTCTGAGTCATTCAATGAAGCAGTGTTTTTATGAATGAGTCATTGAATCATTCACAGTTATGCTTTGTTTGAAACTACTGTCAGTGAAGAACTAAAACAGGTCATTTTACATTATTTTTTTAGTTGCTAATTAACTTTTTTATTTGGACTGTTGTATAAAATCATTAACAGATTTGCAGTTCGTACTGACTTTGTGGGAAAAAAACGCTAAAACTTGGTGAATATATTAAAAACATAAGCTCATAAAGGAGCTATTTTGCCCCTACAGCTCAAATTTTTGAGGCATTTTCAATTAATTTTGGTTGTATTTTTGCCCCAATCTTTGCCTCAATGCCAGGTTCACTGTAAAAAGTGATATGTTGAAAAATATTTAAAAAAATGTTTTTAACTTTCGTTTCTTTTTTTTTTTTTTATTCAGCTAGACAAAATTGATTTGATTAATTTGATTATACCTAACAATTTATTTTAAATATATATTCTACAATGTATATATTTTACACTGCCAAATTCAGTAATTCATATCAAACTATAAATTCATACACAAGTCATTTTAAAGGGGTCATGAACTGAAAAATCTAAATTCCCTTGATCGTTTAATTAAAATAGGGCATTGTACTATAAAAACACCCTGTAAGTTCAAAACTCGAAACTTTGTCGCTAGTTTAAAATCAGCCTATATTGAAGCCAGTCGGCCAAAATGACAGGTTGTGTGTTACAAGTGTGAGTAACTGTTATTATTATGTGGTCACTATTGCTTTGTCTGTTATTACAGATGGCTTGATATGTACTGAGTGTTCATGTGTTTTTATAAATCACCGCAGCATCCATCTATGAAGGATGTAGGCTGTCAAACATACACAACTATTAGCCAGTCATAGCAGTGGGCATTTATTTCCGAGTCTACAATCCATCATGTCTATTCAAACAGAGTGTGTCAGAACAGGACAGGAAATAGCTTATTACTTCAAAATTATGATGTTTTTGATGTAAAAATCTTAATATTATAGGTGGACCTCAGAGAACAGTACAAAATAATAAAAAAGGCAGTTCATGACTCCTTTAATACAATAAATCCATCCCACTTGATATGCACATCAAGCTTTCAGCAAGTTGTCATGAAGAGCTTTGAAACTGTGCATAATTTAGGTACATTTTGTGAATTACTCTGAAACATTTACAGAGATCCTAGTGAATGAAAGGAAGTATTTTATCTTGACTTCACTCAGTTTCCTCAACAGTAGTTCTGCATTGTTCTTTCACACAACTTCACATAATTTCAACTGTCAGACATTTTATGCAAATGTTATGTGGTTATGATGACAAAAGCACTGAGCCGAATCACTTTTGTGTTTAAGGCCCCATGAGACGCGTCACAGCTGGTGATTTTCACAGTCTGACACGCACAAGCGCACAGACGTACACTGAGATGCGCTTCCATGTACACAGAGCTTTAATGATACACGATTCACATCCCACTTCAACATATACCTTGTATTACCGAGACACACTCACCCAAACAAGTCTCGCACACACCCGCTCACGAGCGCGAGCCTCCCGCGGGGCTGAGGAGAGAATGAGATGAGAGCGAGCTTGTCTTTCATGTGTGATGTGAGGGCTTCCCTGCCAGCGTCCTCTCTGGGAAGGTGGTATGTTTCCATCACACAGGAAATGGCAGTGGCTCCAGCGAGGCCCTCCCACTCTTTTCATCCACAAATACCAGCTGACATTTACTGCTGCCCCCCACACGCAGCTGGTGCGCGAGCGTTCCGGCCGAGCCTGTGTTTGTTTCTGGCCTGACAGGGGAAATCTCCAGTATGGCTCATGGCCCACAGAGAGCCATCTCGCCACACAGACTGACAGCAGCCGCCGTATCCCATCGCTCCCTGTGCACACATTGCAATGAGTTTTTTTATTCGAAGCTTTTCTATTGCAATTAAACAGTGCCAAATCTCAATTCCCAAACACCCTTTGCCTGAAAGCCACTGAATTGCAGACATTACCCACGACTCGCAATAAAACACCTCGAATCTTAGCTGAGAATCCCTTTATGTACTCAATACCGGGAGCAAAGCGCTTCTGTCAGACATTTACGCCTCCTATTAAACATGCGTCTGAGCGCTTTTGCACAGAAACACATAAAAGAACTTCAGTGCCAATATCACCCACACAATCCTCAAGACCAACCAACATGATCCACATCACCACCAATATCTACAAACCGGCAGTGGACGAAGTATACAGATCAAGTGCTTGAGTAAAAGTTCAGATACCCTAGTAAAATCATTCACTCAAATAAAAGTGTAAGTACAAATTGTGTGTAAATGTAGGGTGACAAATAATACAAACATACGCTGATCAGCAACATTAAAATCCCTGAGAGGTGAAATCAGTAACATTGATTATATCATTACAGTGGCACCTATCAAAAGAGGGGATATGTAGTAGACAGAAAGTGAACAATCAGTTCTTGAATTTCACGTGATGGAAGCAGGAAAATGAGTAAGTGTAATTATCTGAGGGACTTTGACAAAGACCAAATAGTGATGGTTAGATCAGTGGTTCCCAACCACATTCCTGGAGGCCCCCCAACACTGCACATTTTGCGTTTCTCCTTTGTCTGACACACCCATTTCAGGTCTTGGAGTCTCTACTAATGAGCTGATGATCTGAATCAGGTGTGTTTTATAAGGAGACATAGAAAACATGCAGTGTTGGGGGGCATCCAGGAACGTGGTTGGGAATCACTGGGTTAAAGCATCTCCAAAACGGCAAGTCTTGTGGTTTGTACCTAACAAAACTGGTGCCAGGAAGAAGAAATGGTGAACTGGCATCAGGGTCATGGGTGCCCAAGTCTCATTGATGCATGTGGGGAGCGAAGGCCAACCCATATGGTCCAAACTCAGAAAAGCTACTGATGCTCAATTTATTGAATAAATGAATGCTGGCCATAATAGAAAGGTGTCAGAACAGACATTTGGGGCATGTGAGCATCACAACTGGACCATAAATCCACTGGCGGCTGGTGGAAAATTTTCTAGGTAGGGTGCCACATACAACAATTTTAGCATACATCCCGATATGAACCGCCCCTACATGCAGCAGTGGAAGATGGTTGCCTGGTCAGATGAATCATGTTTTCTTTTAAATCAGGTGGATGGCCTGTATGTTGTTTAACTGGGGAAGAGATGACAACAGAACGCAGGCTAACGCAAGCAGTGTTTTGCTCTGGACAATGTTCTGTTGGGAAACCTTGAGTCCTGGCATTCACGTGAATGTTATTTTGACATGTATCACTTACCTAAAGATGCTTGCAGACCACATTCACCCCTTCCAGACAATGGTGTTCACTGATGCCAGTGGCCTCTTTCATACCATAGGTCTTGAACCCTGCTCCTGGGGACTCATTTTCCTGCAGAGTTTTGCTTCAACCCTAGTCAAACACACCTGAACCAGCTAATCAAGGTTCAGGATCACTGGAAAAGTCACAGGCCAGGTGTGCTGAAGCAGGTTGGAAAGAAACTTTGCGGGACAGTGGCGTGCCCAGGAGCAGGATTGAGGACCTATGATCAATAGGATTGAGCATCTATGGCAGGAGTTCTCAATTCTGGCCCTTTCCTGCAGAGTATAAATCCAACCCTAATCAAACTCACATGAACAAGCCAATCAAGGTCTTTAGGATTACTAAACAGTTACAGGCAAGTGAGTTTGATCAAGGTTGGAGCTAAACTCTGCAGGAAAGTGGACCTCGAGGGTCAAAGTTGAAAACCCCTGCTGTATCGGATGTGCTGGACTAACAAATGCAATTGATTGAGACTCCACCTCAATGATCTTCTGCTAGTCTTGGTGCCAGAGACCACAGGACGTGTTCCACATTTTAGTTTGCCCGCAGAACTTTATTTCATGGATAGTTATCTCAGGTTCTGATAGCTCAGGAATAGGCAACATCGGTCCTGGGGTGTCGATGTCCTGCAGTTTAGCTCCAACCCTAAAAGAAACTCACTTGCTTGTAGCCCTAGTAATCCTGAAGACCTTGATTAGCCTTGTACCTTGTTTGATTAGGGTTGGAGCTAAACTTTGCAAGACAGCGGCACTCCAGGACCGACGTTGTCTATTGCGATAGCCCAACTGAAGCTATGTGTAGTCAGATGCTTCTTTGTAAAACCGTTTTAATAAAGCTTTGTTCATTTGGATTTCCCATAGTTTGAGCAGTTGGCTTTCTTGTGGATGGAGCGACAGAAGTCCGGAGGGAACTACAGTCGCTATCGTGCCCAGACCGAGAAGCATGTGGTGTTGTGTGTCAGCTGTCTCAAGATAGACCTACTCATGGACTTTCTCAACGAGTTCTTTGCGCACCCCAGACTGCAGGTAAGTACGCGTGTGCGTATGTACACTCGCACATGTTAATGTGTGTACATCCATGCTAATTTGAGCTCAGACAGCCTGCTGTGTGCTGGTTAATCCTCTTCAGAAGTGCTGGAAGCTGAGGTTCTTGTACTAGGATTAACTGAACATCAATTTAATTTCACCAAGCTATTTATGTGCGAATGATCTGGGTTTCATTAGCTTGCAGTGTCTGTCTGACCTTGTTTTTTCACTAACTTGAGCTCATCATGTCCAGGACTACTATGTGGTCATCTTATGTCCCGCTGAGATGGACGTTCAGGTGCGGAGGGTACTGCATATCCCGCTATGGGCTCAGAGGGTCATCTACCTGCAGGGATCTGCTCTCAAAGATCAGGACCTAATGAGGGCAAAGTAAGACCTGCTGAGTAAATATATAAACAATAATAGCCACCTGAAGTGAAAAAGAAGTGTGCTTATTTATTTGCACTTGTAGTGTCCTTCATATCATAAAAGTACTTGCACATAATATAATATAACTAAAGGCTATTTAGGTGCGTTTAAAATAATAATAAATATATAATAATAATAAATAATAAATCATTAAAGGGAGAGTTCACCCAAAAAATGTAATTCTGTCATCACTGTGGAACATAAAAGAAAGTATTTTGAAGACTGTTGGTGACAAAGCTATTTTGTTAACAGTGACTTTCATTATATGAACCAAGAATACTGAGATGTTTCTCAAATTATCTTCTTTTATGTTCCATAGTTTACATTAGGCTGTTGCAGCCTAATTGTTTTTTGTGTAATAAATTTTATGTTGACTCAAATAAAACATGTATTTCTAGAGCTACAATTTGTAATGTCTACTTGATACTTTCTCATTTGACACAAAAAAATAGCTTTAAATAATCTTTTGTGGGTATTTTCATAGTCACATTTATATAGCGATTAATTAGATGAATTAATCAAGACATCATATAATTAATTAGATTAAAATATGTAATCGACTGACAGCCCTAGTGCAAACAGATTAAAGGAATAGGTCACCCAAAAATGAAAATTACCCTACAACTTACTCACCCTCAAGCCATCCTAGGTGTATATGACTTTCTTCTTTCAGACGAATACAGTCGGAGTTATAATAAAAAAAAAAAAAAACAATGTCCTGGTTCTTCCAAGCTTTATAATGGCAGTGAATGGCTGTTGATTTTTTGAAGTCCAATGAAGTGCATCCATCCATCATAAAAAGTGCTCCACACAGCTTTGATGGGTTAATAAGGCCTTCTGAAGTGAATCGATGCATTTGTGTAAGAAAAATATCCATATTTAAAACTTTATAAATTGTAATCGCTAGCTTCCGCTAACTGTCGTAAAAGCACGTTCACGAGAGAGTGGCGTTCCAGTGCATGACGTAGGACGTAGGCGTAGCATAAGCTCCGGTGAGAATATGCTAGTCTCACAAGAACCAAGCTTTGTTCACAGCAAAGGAAAGCCAGTCTCCTCTTGGCTTATATCAAAAGCCAAGACATTCTTGGCATTCTTTACCAATCCTCCACTGTCAGCACGTTCACCAACATCCTATGTCATCCATTGGAACACCACTGTCTTGTGAACGTGCATACGACAGCGGAGCTGGAGATTACAGTTTATAAAGTTTTAAATATGGATATTTTTCTTACACAAACAAATTGATTTATTAGCCCCCCAGGAGCCATGTGGAGCACTTTTAATGATGGATGAATGCACTTTTTTGTACTTTCAAATCTCAACAGCCATTCACTGCCATTATAAAGCTTGGAAGAGCCAGGACATTTTTTAATATAACTCTGATTGTATTCGTCTGAAAGAAGAAGGTCATACACACCTAGAATGGCTTGAGGGTGAGTAAATCATGGGGTAATTTTCAGTTTTGAGTGAACTGTCCCTTTAAGAAAGATTTTTTTGATTAGCTAGAACTCACACTTCCTATTAATTATTTTTTGAGGATTGAAAACTTTTGGAAACTCAGTTTGTATTTTCTCTTCTGTTCACTGTCTTTCTCTCTTTTTTCCCCCTTCTTTTTTCCCCGTTATGGAACCTGGTCCCGTTTCTTTGGCCTCTTTTCGTCGCGATTGGCTACAGGATGGATGATGCCGAGGCCTGTTTTATCCTAAGTAACCGGTTTGAAGTGGACCGCTTTGCCGCTGTACGTTCCCCTCCAACTCAATTTTCTCACCTTTTTTCCATTCTGCTTTTCAACCCTCTCATTTCTATCCGTAAAATAGGAAGCAGCAATTTCAAACATCTCCAGTATTAACCTGTTTCCCTTTCACTCTTTGACATTCTCCCTACTGATCTCACATTTTGACAGTTCAGCGTGAAATGATTTATCCTGAAGGCAGTTGTAAGTGATGTTTGAGAAGGTAGTTGGATGCCTGTCAAAAAACCTGTCAGGAAACCGTCAGGGTCATATTTCAACCGAAATTCAAAGATTCAAAAAAAAATTCAAATTCAAAGAAATAAACATTAAATGAATTTTGCATTAAGAGAGGACGGCCTAATTTTGTGTTATAGCTTTAATTTCCTTTCTCCAGTAACTGCAATTACCTTAATACCAAAAGGCATTTCGTTACAAAATAGGCTTTTTTTTTCTTTTTGCTAATTTCTAGATTTTTTCATTTGATTTTGTTGTGAAATATGACCTCTACATGTTTTAATGAGATTCACCTAGTTGTCAGGCACTTTAGATGTTAATTTCCCTGTAAAGAGGGTAATGGGTAGTACATAAAAGCAGACACTATGACTAATGGTATACTTCTGTTCATGCGCTTCTCTTTCTATCTGTTTTTCATTGTCACAGGACCATCAGACCATTCTTAGGGCTTGGGCCGTGAAGGACTTTGCCCCAAACTGCCCTCTCTACGTGCAGATCCTCAAACCTGAGAATAAGTTCCACATCAAGTTCGCAGGTCAGCGTGCAAATTGTGTTTCTCTCAGGGATGCAGGTGTAGAGAGTGTGATATTCGATGCGCTTTGTACATGTGTGAGTGTGTTGAGAGGCAGCTGATCAGCCAATCTCCTTCCCGCTGAAACCGTGTCCTTCAACACTCAACCCACTTTATATCCCTCTTCAGTTGTGGAAATGTGGATAATGCTTTTTACTTTCCTAGTCCTCCCATTCCCCATGTCTGCTATAGATTATGAGCGTGGAGGCCAGTGTTGTTATTATTAATGAAAACTATTACATGGACTAGAACCTAGCAGTGAGAAATATTTATAAAATAAATGGGGGTGTTGAAAAAACAATCCTGATGTGATAATATTAAAAAAGATGACACAAACACTGCTGTTCAAAGGTTTGAGGTCAGTAAGATTTTGTTTAATAAAGAATACTTTTATTTAGCGAAAGTGAATTAAATTGATCAAAATTGAAAGTACAGACATTAATAATGTTAGCAAAGATTTCTTATGCTGAACGTTCTATTCGTTAAAGAATCATATTGAGCAGCAAAACTGTTTCCAACATTGATAATAATCAGAAATGTTTCTTGAACAGCAAATCAGAATATTAGAATGATTTCTGAAGGATCATGTGACACTGAAGACTGGAGTAATGATGCTAAAAAAATCATGTTAACATATATTCACATAGAGAGTTGTTATTTTAAATGGTAATAATATTTTAAAATGGTACTGTTTTTACTATATTTTAGATTAAATAAATGTGGCCTTGGTGAGCATAAGAGACTTACTGACCCCAATTTTATATTACTGTATTACAGCTCTGATATCGTTACATCTTACACTACCAGTCAAAAGTTTTTGAACAGTAAGAAGTTTAATGTTTTTAAAAAATTCCTTTTCTGCTCCCCAAACCTGCATTTATTTTATCCAAAATACAGAAAAAGCAGTAATATTGTGATTTTTCTTTTTTTTTTTTTTTTAAATAACTGTTTTCTATTTGAATATATTTTTAAATGTAATTTATTCCTGTGATCAAATCTACATTTTCAGCATCATTGCTCCGTCTTCAGTGTCACATGATCCTTCAGAAAGCAGTCTAATATGCTATTTTTTTTTTTTTTTTTATCATTATCACTATCAATATTTAAAACAGTTGAGTACATTTTTTCAGTATTCTTTGTGAATAGAAAGATCCAAAGATCAGCATTAATCTGAAATATAAAGTTTTTGTAACACTATACAATATACCTTTCAAAAGCTTGGAGTCAGTATAATTTTGTTTTTTAGGAAAGAAATTATTTAAATTAATGCTTTTATTTAGCAAGGATGCTTTAAATTGATCAAAAGTGATGATAAATACATTTATCATGTTAGAAAATATTTCTATTTCAGATAAATGCTTTTTAAATTAACCTTCTATTCATCAAAGAAACCTGAAAAAATCTACCCAGCTGTTTTTAACATAATAATAATAATAATAATAATAATTGTTTGGTTTTTTGAGCAGCAAATCAGATTTCTGAATGATGATGTGACTGAAACTAAAAATTCAGCTTCGAAATCACAGGAATAAATTACATTTTAAAAATATTCAAATAAAAAGCAGTATAATAAAAAGCAATAATACAAAATATTTCAAAATGTTACTGTTTTTGCTGTACTTTGGATCAAATAAATGCATCTATAGACTTCTTTAAAAAACATTAAAAAAATCTTACTGTTCAAAAACTTTTGACTGGTAGTGTATATCCACTTCAAAGGCTTTAAATTACTAGTTAACTAATTCCTAGTTGTTAATGTGAGAAATGTTAATTGTCAATACTTAAAATCAGCAGACAAAAGTGCTTATTTCAGTATAATTTAAGGCATATGTCCCCCTTTTCTCATTGTACTCGTACGCAGATTTAAAAAGGTGAAAAACAAAACTGTGCTGAAGACAAAAACTAAATAAATAATAAAACGTACAAACAAAATATTGATGCACAAGATATTGATGCACTATTAAATGGAACTAAAACTAAACTGAAATTGAAACCCACAACCTAATACGAGATGAAATATTCAAAACTATAATAACTCTGATAGTGGCCGACTCGTAGTCACCCGGGCTGTTTTTGGCAGTCCGAGCCCCTCTCATGTTCAACAGCGCAGCCAATCAAGCATCACTTGTTGGGCTGAGGGGAGCGTGTGTCGCTCTCAAACCTCCAGCTCTGCGAGGCTCTCCTGCACAATGCTGGGATTGTCACAAGCAACCGTTCCCGTCCGCCTTCGCTTCAGCTGTCTCAATCAGCCGCTGAGCTTTGATTGTGTCGGAAAAGTGAAGAAAATTAATTCTCTTCACCCTCCACCTGCTTCTACTGCACTCCAGCCTCTCTCTTCACAGCTCCTCTCCATTTGGAAACCAACAGGATCCGTGTTTATTCGATTGACCTCCTTGCAAGCGTTGGAGAGTTGCTAACTAAAAACAGCAGTGCTGCTAGTAACTTAGCAGCTAGTTGACTAGTCAATAATGCTCCTGTTTAGTGTGGCATATTGCACATCTCATGTTTGTGGGATTGCTGTGGTGTGTGCGCGAGGGTTATTCTTGGGTGATTACGGGGAAGTGATATGGAGAATTTCACAGTGCAGTAGGATGTGAGGTGAGGCAATGATTAGAGATCCAAATCGCAGCTGCCGCTGCCGCTCCACTGAGCAGCAGATGAAAAATGTGAAGAAGATGCATTTACATGAAGACCCTTATTTGTATGACCCGTACAGCCGCATCACCTTCGGTTGTGATGCTGAGACCAAGATGGTCTGCCCAGCATGTGGTGGCGGTGCTTGTTTTAGGGTCAATGAGAAGGCGGAGGAGGAACGGACAGGATGAGTCAGTGGTTGAGGCAGCTGCAGAGTCACTGAGCTTTACCCAGAGATCAACCACAGATTACACACTATCACACAATCTGTCAGTCAGACCCAGAGCTGCTGGTCACACAGAACGAGAACTGAGTGATGACTTGTTCCTTGCTGCTTTGTCAGACACTAAAATTCATGACCCAAAAACCTACATATTTTTGAAATACAGCTTTATCTTTGGTGTAGTAATCTGTAATCTGTAATCCGGGTCAATACAGTTAGGGTATGTTAAAAAAATCATCCCACATCGCTGCAGAAGTACCAACCAAGTGTTTACAAAGTGAACGTGCAATGAGGGTCAAACACCCTTTACAAAAAAAGGTAAAACAGCGATTTTGAAGTTGGAGGAGAAAATGAGATGGGAGTTTTTCGACATACCCTAACTGTATTGACCTGGATTACCCGGAGTTTGCATCGCAGAGCTAGAGAAGATGAGTATTTGAGGTGTAAAAGTATATAAATTGTACATTTTCTTAGAAAATAACTGATTGTTTCGCTAGATAAGACCCTTCTTCCTTGGCTGGGATCATTTAAAGCCCTTTGAAGCTGCATTTAAACTACATTTTGGATGTTTAAACTCGCGGCACCCCAGAAGTCCACTATATGGAGAACATTCCTAAAATGTTTTCCTCAAGAAACATAACTTTCTTAACAGAACAAGAAACATTTCTTTACGAGTGAAGAAAGAAAGACCCTAACATCTTGGATGACAAGGGAGTGAGTAAATTATCTGTAAATTTTTGTTCTGGAAGTGAACTTCTCCTTTAAACTTATATTAAGAACAATTAGCTGAACTTCAGAGTGGTCTTTGAAATATGATTCCTGTTGAAATGTGGTAAACTAAAATACACTTTAATGTCATTTTTATTGAAACTTGCACATCATGTACTTAAACATATTTGTAATTGCACATTCATAACGGTAAATTAGTACGGGGCATCAGTGTTGACACATGACGAAGGGTGTGTATGACAACAGCCAATCACATTACTTTTCTGGTGTTGCTTAAATGTGATTGGCTAGTGTCTGCGCCAGGGTATTTGCATAAAGGTGATATGATTGGCTGGCATCTGTGATGGCACTTGAAAAGTTAAACATTTTTCAACTTCTGACACAAACTATGGCAGTAACAAACATGGCAAAACCACAATTCAGTTCTGCAATTCATGACGTCACCCATTCAAAGTAAATGAGAAGCGTTAACGCAGATGCCCGTGTGAATGCACCGTAATGAAGTTGCAGTATGTTTCGTACGTTTAAAATACAGCTTCAACATTTCTTCAACATTTCTCAGATTATCATAGTTTATTCGCTATAGTTTATAAAATGGTAATAAAATATGACAAGAACTCAAAGTTAAACTGTGTCAGAACAAATTCATCTTGATAATGCCATCCTTCTGTTAGACTCTAAGAAAACGAATTAGGTTGAATGTCAGCTTATAAGTTTAAGTACACAATTAGATAATACCAATTTAGGTCAACCAATTAATGCTTAATTTTGTTAAGTCTCTGGTGTAAAAAGGTTGCATTAGCAATGAAAGAAAACCCACTTAAGCAAAACATGGTCAGGTCAAATTGTCTGAATAATTTTTGGTCCCAAATTTTTAGCAATTTATTTTGCTATCCTCATTTGTCCTGCATCCACTAGTAAAAATATATTTAAAAAAATGTCTGAATAATTTTTGGTTTGACTGTTTATTAACTTTAAATGTCTTATCACATAACACACTGGAGTAAACACTTTAGTATTTTAGTAAACACATCAAAATAAGTGTACTTCTTAAAAGAATGACAGAAGATTATTAAAATATAATGATTTCAAATGTATTTTAAAGTGAAACTTTTAATTTTACAGTATTTCATTGTGCACTTTTTTAAAATGTTGTTAAGAAACATGAAAATGTCCTTCGGTAAGTATGCTTAAGTGACCTTTTATTTTATTAATATTATATTAAATGCAAATGCAATTTGTGTAAAAAAAAAAAAAATAAATAAATAAATACTTTTATAGATTTTTAACACAATTAAAGTGATCCCAGCAGGCAGTGGACATCAAATATAACATCAGGTTGACGTTGGACCCCAACGTTGGACAGAAGTTGCGTTTTGGCTAAGAAAGAAAATCAGGTTGACGTCAGTATTTGATGTCGGTTTAATGTTGACTTAAAGGGTTTCTCAAACCCAAAATGAAAATTTTTTCATTAATCACTTACCCCTATGTCGTTCCAAACCCGTAAAAGCTTCGTTCGTCTTCAGAACACAATTTTAGATATTTTTGTTGCAACCTGACAGCTCTTAGACCCTCCTATAGACAGCAATGTAATTAACACAATCAACGTCCACAAACATAGCAAGGAGATTGGTAAAATAATCCATGTGACATCGGGTTCAACGGTAATTTTATGAAGCTATGACAATACTTTTTGTATGAAAAGAAAACAAAAATAACGACTTTATTCAACAATTCGTCTTCTCTGCATCACCCTAGCGTCATTTTCATGAGTATCCACTGAACCCAAACAGCGTATGCTATTTTGTGTATGCCGCACCACACGGATACGTTGTTTTCATTTAAACCTCGTAGCTTCATAAAATTACGGTTGAACCCCTGATGTCACATGGATTATTTTACCAATCTCCTTGCTACGTTTCTGGACTTGGTGTTAATTACATTGATGTCTATAGGAGGGCCAGAGAGCTGTCAGAATGCATCAAAAATATCTATATATAAAACATAATTTGCATTCCAAAGACGAACAAAGCTTTTACGGGTTTGGAACGACATGGGGGTAAGTGTTCAATGACAAAATTTTCAGTCAAAATTTCAGTAACCTTTTAACGTTGGATTTTTGTTACACAACCTAAAAACAACAAAATATCAATGTCAGCTGACATCAGTATTGGACATCAAATTAATGTTGACAGAAGACGTTGAATTGACATTGAATTTTGGTCACCCGACATTGCAACCGAAATTTAACCAAGGGTGTGTTGACACCAGGAAAGTCCGCTAGTTCACTTGCTTTAGTCTGGACCAAATACAGTGTTAATTTTTTTTTGTTTAGTGCAGTTCGCTTTCACACTTCCCTTTTTGCAAGTGAACCAGAAACTGTAAGCAAAACCTTAAGGTCATCAATTCATTGGTTCATCCATTTAAGCGTACCAGAGTTCGTTTGGAGCCAAACCGAGAACACCTCTTCAGCTGGGTCTCGGTATGGTTGTTTGGTCCACACCCGAGTGCGACTACTGTATTCACACCTGCCCAAAAGATCCGCAACAAGGGGGGAAACGAACTTGAGTTCAATTTAGTCAAACCAAACAAGACAGGTGTGAATACACCCCAAATATCAACGTGCCTGCTGAGATAGTTCACCCAAAAATTAAAATTCTGTCATTGATTACTCACCTTCAAGTCATTTCAAAACTGTAAAACCTTTGTTTATCTTCAGAACACAAATTAAGGTATTTTGGAAGAAATTCGAGAGCTTTCTGACCCTTGTTATGAAGCTACGAGAATACTTTTTTTGCACAAAGAAAACAAAAATAATGACTTTATTCAGCAATTTCTTGTTATTTTTGCACACTTCTTTTTCTCAAATGTATGTATGAAAGAGTGCTATCAAGTGACAAAACCTACTAAATATGTCAACCTTTTAACAAATGTAATTTTTTTAAACAAAGTATTGCAATTTACATATTGACATTAAAATTTGGAGTAATCCATGGATTGTGAAGGAACTATTTAATATCATTATTGACAGAACGCATAACAGATTATTTTAAATAGACACAGATCATTTTAAATGAAAAATATGAAGCTGTCTTAGCAGACTATTTAAACGTTGGACTTACTTTCTCAAAAGTATTATGTTTGCCTCTGATGCATTTGCCACATATTTGTTTTATCTGCTTTTAGGTGCAACATGTCAGCATGATTCTGAATAAGAATGTGCTTCTTTTATTGAGAGTTATGGTTGAAATGACACTTGTGATATATATACTTATGTTTCATATCAGTCAGAGGTGGTTATCCCCTGTGGGCGGCATGGCGTCTTGGTGGTTTACAGAGGGCTTGCTTCTTGACAGTTCGGCGGAACGCATCAATATGCAGTTTTTCTATGTGTGGCAGGCATGTTGAGACACTGCCTGGAATATATGCATTAAGTGGTTGAGTGGGTGGCATAAATGAGTACGACTGGAGATTTGACTTCAGCTCTACAAATAGCTTAATCGCACCTTAATGTTCGCATCAATGCAACGGAAGCTTACAAAGTGGTTCATCTGAGGAGAAAAGCATTTTGTTCACATCTTGCACTGCTATTCTGGGACTTCTGGACCGCTGTTTGTTTTGTTTGACTTTTGCTGCGTTAATTGATTTTCCTTCCCTCTCCGTGGGCATGTTTGGAAATAGTAACTGGCCGCTTCGCTTCTTCCAGTTCAGCACAGCGCTATGCGTAGCTATATCAACAGCCAGGTCATTCATAAACATAACCAGCATGCTGCTTTAATTAATGCTAATGGCAGAGAACTGTTGTTGCCGTCTTGCTGGGGTTCACAGAATGAGCACAATTTCTCACTGCTGCACTCTTCGAACAGGGATGAAAACAGCAGCTTTAGAGAAAAAAGGAATCTAGAAACACAATTATCACAGTGCTCTAGCCTGCTGTGCCGTGGCCCGCTTCAGTCGAGGTCAACGTGCGCTTTTCGAGGCCGCTGGAAATGAGGGAGTTGGTGGAGGAGGAGATGAAGTGGTCGAGCAGAAAGGGTCCGCATGAGGAGGAACAGAGGTCTTTAATTCACCGTTTGATCTTTATGAGTGAATGTGCGTCTTCAAGTGCTGCCTCCACTACTTCAGCCTGACGTGGGGAATAATTCAAAGAACAGCCTTATTTATTTATTTATTTATGAAGCTACAAAGACAATGAGGACAAACCTAAAGACAAAACAAAAAAGAACAAGCCTTATCAGTCAGAATCGGTTGAGGTCAAAAGTTTCAGAATCTGTGTTGCAGAATCTGCAAAATGTTCATTATTTTACCAAAATAAGAGAAATCATACAAAATGTATGTTATTTTTGTTTAGTACTGACCTGAATAAGATACATAAAAAGATATATAGTCCACAAGAGAAAATAATAATTGAATTTATAAAAATGACCTTGTTCAAACATTTACACACGCTTGATTCTTAATACTGTGTTACCTGAATGATCCACAGCTGTGTTTTTTTGGTTAGTGATAGTTGTTCATGAGTTCCTTGTTTGTCCTGAACAGTTAAACTGCCTGCTGTTGTTCAGAAAAATCCTTCCGGTCCCACAAATTCCTTGATTTTTCAGCATTTTTGTTTATTTGAACCCTTTCCAATAATGACTTTGATTTTGAGATCCCTCTTTTGACAATGAGGACAACTGAGGGACTCATATGCAACTATTACAGAAGGTTCAAACACTCACTGATGCTCCAGAATGAAACACAATGCGTTAAGAGCCGGGGGGTGAATAGTTTTGGAATTTGAAGAATTTTACTTATTTTGTCTTCTGGGAAACATGCAAGTATCATCTGTAGCTTCTGAAGGGCAATACTAAATGAAAAAAACAAAAGATATTAAGGCAAAATAAGGAAAATGTACACACCGTCATTCTGTTCAGAAGTTTTCACCCCCAGCTCTTGATGCATCGTTTTTCCTTCTGGAGCATCAGTGAGTGTTTGAATCTTCTGTAATAGTTGCATGTGAGTTTCTCAGTTGTCCTCAGTGTGCAAATATGGATCTCAAAATCATACAGTCATTGTTGGAAAGGGTTCAAATACACTAAAAAATACAGTGCTAAAAACCAAAGAATTTGCGGGACCTGAAGGATTTTTTCTGAAGAACAGCAGGCAGTAAAAAAAAAAGCTGTGGACCGTTCAGGTAACAAGTATTATCAAGTGTTATTGAACAGGGTCATTTTCATAAATTCAACTATTATTTAATCTTGTCTTGTCTTGTCTTCTCTTGTCTTTCTCCGAAATGTCTTTTATGTGAAATATCTTATTCACGTCAGTATTAAATAAAAAATAACATGCATTTTGTATGATCCTTCTTAATTTGGTAAAATAATTAACACTTTGCAGATTCTGCGAGGTGTATGTAAACTTTTGACCTCAACTGTACATTTGTATTTTTTTTTTTTTTAATATGAATTTCCACATTAAACCTAAAATCAGTGTTTTGCTCTGAAACCGGCAGTACGCAGCCTAGATTTATGGTTTCATTTTGGAAATCTTATACAGTATTACAATTAGTCGATCTAAAACGGTGATTGTGCATTAACAGCTGTCAACCCTGTTGATATGCAAATGAGTGGTCTTAGTACTTATATAGTACACCTGCGAACCACTTATGTGCATTCCTTCTTATCAAAAACTATATTAGATATGAGATTAAAGGTAAAAAAAGAGCCTAGTTTAGTCAAATAACACCATATTTTAGCGTCAAAGAAAGTTTGTAACTTGTTCCACAGAGAACAATCAGTCCTACTCTCGTTGTGATTTTCCTCATTTCACAATTTTACCTTCAATCCTTCTTCGTGCCTTTGCCTACGCATTTCTCTGAATTGACTCGGGTTATTCAAACAATCGGAGCATTCTTCTCTCCTTGGGCGAGTAGCGTGTTTGAATAGATGTCAGTAAAATCCAGCTGTTGTTGTGTTGGTTGTTCCTGGCCTGTGGTGTTAAAGACTATTCATGTAAGAAAATGCAGCAGTATTTGTGCAATGCTAAAAATGGTTGGTTTTTTTCTTAAATCAACTCTAAGAGAAAAAAAGAACAGCTTTACTAGAGCAACATCATGAATTCCGAGCATACATGGTTAACACATCCACCCTAATAAAGCAATAATGACTCTGCCACTTCCCTCTCAATTAGACAAAACAAAGAGACGCAGAAAGCAACAGGATGAGGAAACAGTCGGCATCCTATCATTTATTTCCTGCCGTGAGAGAAACACTGTTTTTTTAATAAGCTACGTAGCCTAGAGGTGATGTCAACGTCCTCTGATGAACAAAAAAAAGAGTAAAATCTCCAAAACAACCAAAAATAGACCAAAGGGAAAGGACTGGTGAGGCCCAGAGAGAGCACAAAAGAAACAGTTCTCAGAGGAGCAGCTGTGTTGGATGGTTTACCTCGTATTCGGCTCAAAAAATATCATTTTTTATGTTTTGAGAGTGGTTTCCTGTCCATTATGTTTTGACTTTGGCCCAAGCCCGCATTGAATTAAATTGAAGTAAATGGTATAAACATAGCCGAAATGCACGTCTGGAGTCAATGTTTTCCTCGATGCTAATGCAATTTTATTGACTCATTTTCCTAATTAGCAAAATTAGTAAATGTGTTTTCACTCATGAAAATTGCGCTCCATCCGTGAGACAGTCATTAGTGTCCTACCTGCTATTTTTTTCTCTGGATGAACGCGTTATTCATTTTTTGTAACATTACTGTATGTACACTTAAGTATTCATAAACGTCCTCTCCTGCCCTCTGCTTTTTCGCTTGTTCTAAACTGTCTGTCTTTGTGTGTTTTTCTGGTACATTGGCTGGCATTTAAATGGCAGCGGAGGTCTGGAGCTGATGTGTGTTCACTCAGCTGTGTGGAGGCCGTTTAAGAGGGCAGCTGTTTTGAGCAGGGGAGGTAAAGGAGCATGAGATCTCAGGCGTCGCCTTATTTCACACTCTGTTAATGGCATCAAGAGGCTCTGACCTCTGCGATATGTGTCTTTAAAATCAAATGCAGGGAGTTGAGATCTGCAAATGGGTTAGCAATACTAATCAGGAGGAATGAGAGTTTTAATTAATGTTCTGCTGGGATTGCCTTTCTGTACGCTATATTAGCAAGGTTCCTATGGTCAAATATCACAACGGCTTGATTTGATTTGCACGCTTAAAAAGTCAAAAGGTTATACATTACCATTAAAAAGTCTGGGGTCAGTGCATTTTATTTTATTTTTAGAAATTAATACTTATATGCAGCAAGGACACATTAAATCAAAAGGTGCAATGAAGACATTTATAATGTTACAAAAGATTTTTATTTCAAATGAGTGATGTTCTTTTGAACTTTCTATTCTTCATAGAATCCTGAAAATTCTTATTTCCACAAAAAGCAGCACAACTTTGTGAATGATTTATGAAAGATTATGATAATGGCTGTTTAAAATTCACCTTTGCATTACGGGAATAATTTCTATTTAAAATATAATAAACTAAAAAACAGTTATTTTAAATTGTAATAATATTTCACCTTTTTTTCGGTTTTTACTGTATTTTTTATAGAATAAATGTTGCCTTCGTAAGCAAAGTAGACATCTTTCAGGGAAAATTTCTTAATGGTAATGTATATTGATATAGAAGTTAAAATGCAATAAAAATTAACTTAATTTAATTTAATTTAATTATGAGTGTGATTAAATAAATAAATAAAAATGTTCTTGTCATAGATTTTCACTTGATGTCCATGCATGGGGTAAGTCATTGCATCAGAATAAACATAAAAATGGAGGCTGATTTAAAAGTATACCCACAATTATATACATTATACATGTTAACATTAGATAAGTGCAATAAAATTGCTCGTCTATGCAAAGCCATATGTACTTTTTCAACTTACTATGTCAACCTAGTATCTTCCTAGAAAAGGATGTGAGGTTATTATCCACATCGAACTGTGAGCTTGCCACTGAAAGTACTTAGACAATTTTGCAGCTAAAATTACACATTTTTGCCCAAAAAACTTGAACAAACATACAAGCTGCATATTTATGCTTATAAACTAGGCCTGGGAATCGATTCCAAAAAGAATCGATTCCTCGATTCCGAGGCGTTGGGAATCGAGAGTCGATTCCAAAGGTTGGAATCGATTCCGTCGGGGGAATCGACTCCCCATTCAGAGCCGTTTTCAGTTCAAACAAAGCTTATATGGGCGCCTCTCAAACGAACGGCTGCATCATACGAAGGCTGCATATCTTGGCTGCTGTCATCAAACGTCGCTGAACGTCGATTCACGAAAATAAACTGAATGAAAGGAGTCGGTACTGAGCATATCTGAGTTTGAAGATGCAGCTTTGCTCACTAATAGTGATTAGAAGTCTGATTCGTTTCCACAAAAAGGTTCTTTTGGATAGATCGTTTTAATGAACCAGTTCAAAAATTATTCAGAAGTTATTTTACGGTGGAACTGGCTTATGTTGTCCACATGAGCGCTGCACAAAAGAATAGATCATGACGTGATCGAGGGTCTTGATCCTATTTCCATCTTAAATAAAATGCTATTTTTAACCTTTCTATCAGCCTGTGATCATTTTGAAAGCACCGAGAGCACAGATAAGTGGCGGAGAGTGAGCGTCTGACTGACAGATAAACCACAAGCTCTTATAGCAATGTTGTTGTTAATGTTCTGGTTATTTTGTTTCAGTGTACAGTTTGTTAATTTTGTGCAACGCATACGGTTGAAGTAACATCATTCAGCTGAACCGTACACGTCTTGTTTCATTCATGCAATAAACGCATGTACACTGCTGTGGGCTATGACTAATTTCATGGGCAACGCAGATAAAAATAATTTAAATACAGAAATGTATCATAATTTATAAAAACAAAGCTTCATATTATGAAAAGGTTACTTTCTAAGACTTTTATATCCTACAGTGATGGCGAAATTAGGTTCCTCCAATCTAAAAAAACAAGAATCGAAGAAGAATCGAAAACAACAGTGAGGAATCGATTCTTGGAATCGAATCCCATCGATTCCAGAACCAGGAATCGGAATCGGACTCGATTCCAAAATTTTCGGAAACAAACAGCCCTATTATAAACCCTTTTGCCCCGTCAGCCATCATGGGTTTTTATCTCTGTTATTTTCTCTGGTAATCAATACAATGTCAATAGAGCTTAGCTTGAATCGAACATACCTCCATAATGAAAACAGATTCCATGACAGAAATCTGAGAATTAATACTTCTTGTGTGTTTGTTTTGCAGACCATGTGGTTTGTGAGGAGGAGTTTAAGTATGCCATGTTGGCCCTCAACTGTGTGTGTCCTGCCACGTCCACTCTGATCACCTTATTGATTCACTCCTCTAGAGGACAGTGAGTATAAATATTCATTCATCCCTAGTAGCCAGACTTTGTACTACAGCATTTTCCAGTCAGATTTTAGCTTATGAACCCACGACTTGGACAGGAAGAGATTGTTTGACTAAAATTGAAAGTGACCAACCACATTTGTGTGCATTATCATCTGAAATATGCATTTTTGAGGGCAATATGTCACTAAAACATCCTGTCAGGTGTTAAAAGATGGGTGGTATTTATGGTGTAAAATGGATATTAATTATTAATATTTATTATTGCTGCTCACTTTTTCAGCAACATTGGTTCTAGAAATATATTTTTTTATTTGGATATTATTTCTTTTTCTGTTCATTGTCAAAGTATTATAAGGCATGACTTTTATTTTGGATGCGAGTAATTGTGATTAATCAATTTGACAGCGCTAGTTTGTAATGTTGCTTACTATGTGTATATACACAGTACATAAACTATCTAAACAAACGTATTTTGGATGCGATTAATTGCAATTAATTGATTTGACAGCGCTAGTTTGTCTAAACAAACGTATTTTAGACGCAATTAATCGCAATTAATCGATTTGACAGCACTAGTTTGTAATGTTGCTTACTGTGTGTATATACACAGTACACGCACATATTATGTAAACAAACTTTTATTTTGGATGCGATTAATTGTGATTAATCGATTTGACAGCACTAGTTTGTAATGTTGCTTACTGTGTGTGTATATATACACAGTACACACATATGTAAACACAAACTTTTATTTTGGATGCGATTAATTGTGATTAATTGATTTGACAGCACTAGTTTGTAATGTTGCTTACTGTGTGTATATATACACAGTACATACACATAAACTATCTAAACAAACGTATTTTGGATGCGATTAATTGCGATTAATCGATTTGACAGCACTAGTTTGTAATGTTGTGTACTGTGTGTATATATGCACAGCAAATTTGAAATCAGTAGTTCGTAATGTTTTATACTGTGTATATATACACATATATTATATAAATGCAAACTTTTATTTTGGATGCGATTAATCACAATTAATCAATTTGACAGCAGTATTACAAACCTAAAGTATAAAATCTAACAAAAAGCCAAAGGTACAAAACTACAATCCCATGAAGCATTGCAAATTACAATCAAATTAAAAGACAATATATTATTATAGTTTATATTCAAATTTGCTCAGTGTGACTCTCTGATTGGTGGAAGTTTTTGCACAGAACCCTGGGTAATGTATTTTTCAGCAAAAATTCCACTGATCTATTTTTAAATAAGTTGAGATAATGCAAACTGTGTAACAAAACTAGGCTCATAGCTCATAACAAATCTGTCTTTAAAGGTTTCTAAGTTATTAAAAAATCATTTTCCCTATGGAGAAAATGAAGGCCTTTTTCACTTCCAGAACCTGAATGCTGCACTCTCTTTCACTCTTTTGAATATATTTACACCATACACCAACATGATGCCTAAAATAAAACACAATTCTTATGCTGCTTCACAGACATCTCTGCATACATGTGTTTACTGGATGAGATAAAGGATAGATCTACATCAGAGTCCTCATTCACTGAACCATCAGCATGTGTTTAACCGTTGCGTTTTTATTATCAGAACAGCATCTTCAGAGGCCTTCAAGCAGCGAGCAGGCGCCTTCCAGCCCCTTAACAGGTCAGACCCACCGACTGTAAAATATTGACGCATACACATCGATACACACAGCGGCAAAGATCCCATAAACTGTGAATTTAACTCTGCGTCATGCGTCCTTGTTTCTTCACCTCCTCCTTCTTAACACTCCTCCACTCCCTCTGGTTCTCACCTCCCCTTCATCTTCCCAGCCGTTCGCAGGGATGTCAAAGACACATCAAGCGGTTTTTATTTTCTCTGTCCATCTGTAAGATACAGTGTTTTCCCAAGCTGAACAGCAAGCTGTGAATACATCTGAAGGACATGTCAATGGAATAATTCAACCCAAAATATTAAAATTTGGTATTATTAGTAAATACATGTAACAGCTGTGATTGTATCACCTTAAAAAGTGTTACCAGAAATTACCAAAACATTTGGGGACCAATTTTCACTATTAACTATGACTTCCGTCTCAATAAACTCCTAATTTGTTGCTTTTTAATAGTTTGTAAGGTTAATATGGATTACATTTACAAGATCTTCATGAACTTTTTGAAGCTTCAGAATTTTGTTGTAATAGACTGACTCAATGATGAGTCAGAAACCTCTAAGGTTTCATTAAAAATTGATCCTCATTTGTGTTTCAAAGATGAATGAAAGTCTTAAGGGTTTGAAACGACATGAGGCTGAGTAAACGAGGGCAGAATTTTAATTTTTGTGTGAGCTCTCCCTTAAATCTTTGGGAAAACATTGTCAAAAGGTCATCCATGTCTGTCTGTCACAGGGAAGGCGGTGCTGGCTCCGTCGACCAATGGCAGCGCACGTACCGGCGTTGTGCAGCCAATGAGGTCCACCACATTCGGCTGGAAGAGAGCAAGTTTTTTGGAGAATATCAGGGAAAGAGTTTTACCTTCGCTTCCTTTCACGCACATAAGAAGTAAGTCTAGATGCAGTGAATCACTGTTTTTATGCCAGTGTATACACATTAACACTGTTACGTGTTGGCAGATACGGCGTGTGTTTGATCGGGGTGCGCAGGATGGACACAGCCAACATCCTCTTGAATCCTGGACCCTGTCATATCATGGGAGCCTCCGATACCTGTTTCTATATCAACATCTCCAAGGAGGAGAACTCAGCCTTTGTCAGGGGCCACAGAGAGCCAGTCAGGGGCCCCGGGGGCGACTCCAGAGGGGTCCCGCAGACAATATACCATGGCCTCACTCGGTTACCAGTGCACAGTATTATAGCCAGCATGGGTTAGTCTGTAAACTCACTTTTTCATTTCAATAGTAAACTTTTGCTTGATGATAAATTATACAGGTTATTGTGAATTATCTGTTTTTCTTATTACACATATACATTGAAGCATGAAATTGAAATTCTATTCTATTTTGTCCACCACTTTTTTAAGTCCTAATCATTTATTATTATTATTAATTAAGGTTAAAAAGTTTACTCTATTATTTGGTTTACGTAAGTCCAAGTCATTTATTATTAGTAGTATTTTGAGTAGTAGTAGTAGTAGTAGTAGTAGTATAATAGTAATAAGAATAATTTAAAAATATTTTTAAAAAGATTAAAATATTCTTTGGTAGTATCTTTGGTTCACTCAAGTCCAAGTCATTTACTATTATTATTATTATTAAACTTTAAGACTAATGCTTTAAATATTATTAAAAAGTGTGAAATATTCCTTGGTAGCATCTTTAGTTAGATTTTTTTTTTTTTTTTAGTTTTAAAATATTTTTTGGTAGTATCTTTGGTTTATTTAAGTCATTTATTATTATTATTAGTAGTAGTAGTAGTAGTAGTATTTAAAAAGTCAAAAGTAATGATTAAAAAAAAATTAAAAAGTTTAAATATTCCTTGATACCACCTTTGGTTTACTTAAATAATTTATTTATTTATCAATTCATTCGTTCATTCATTCATTCATTTAAGTTTAATAATAATGTTTTATTTTATTTTTTTAGGTTTTAAAATATTCTTTGGTAGTGTCTTTGGTTTATTTAAGTCCAAATCATTTATTATTATTGTTATTATTATTATTGTTGTTATTATTATTATTATTATTATTATTATTGTTATTATTATTATTTAAGGTTTAAGAATAATGTTTTAAATATTTTGTAAAAGTTTTAAAATATTCTTTGGTAGTATCTTTGGTTTATTTAAGTCCAAGTAATTTATTATTATTATTATTATTATTATTATTATTATTATTATGTCATATAAATATGTAATTCTGTTCTCAGAGAGTGTAATCATGGTTATCACAACTGTGATCAGGGATGAGAGATTAATTATTTTTACTGTATGAAAACTTTCTTTCGAATAATTCTGCGCTGATTAACAGTCAAATTATTCATGTTGATTTTTCATCACTTCCATAAATACTGTGTAATGCAGTAATGTAACTCAGTATCAGCAGAACACCGTAGAATTCAGTAATGCAGTTCGTTACTGCGGACGTGAGATGGATGTAGACAAAAAAAGAGAAACACGGCTGTAAAATTCACTGCATAATTTCACCAGGGTTTGTTAAAAACCTTTTTTTTTTTTGCTAACAAAATGTCCCATTTTAGTGCAATATCACCATCTAGTGAAAAGCACTGGAAGTCAGTTCTGCTATTTCTTGGACTTGAGTGGTTTGATTGAAGGTGCTGTAAGCGATTGGAGCCGATCTGCTAATTAACATTTTTTTTCAACCACACTCCCTTTCTCTAAAACTACATCCTCCCGGGAAGCTATTAGATTTTCATGAAATATTAAGAAGATAGACATTTTTTTTTTATTTTGAATAATTCCGCGCTGATTAATAACGTACATTAAGAAAGTTAATAAAGTCAGATTTTGATTTCCTCTGACTCACAAATGTCTCTGGTCCTCCAACAGGCACGGTAGCCATTGACCTGCAGGACTCCAGCGACAGCAGTCCAGAAGGCTCGGGCCCGCCGGCTCTGGGCAGCGGGACTGTGAGCAGGAGTGGCTCCAGGACAGAAGTGGGCGGCTGTAACACTCTAGCACTGCCCGCCATGAGCAGCTCAGGGGAGGAGAGGAGACACAGCATCGCCCCCGTCCTGGAGGTGGTAGACGGGGTGCACAGCCCTACATTTGACCTGCTTGGAGACCAGTCGGAGGACGAGGGAGGAGAGGAGGGAAAGGAGGAAGAGGGGGGAGAACAGAAAGGCCAGTGGTGGGGAGCACACTGCGAGTGAGTCTTAGATTAAGCAGGACCAGGTCTTGGTCTCTAGACCACATAAATGTGATCTTGGTTTAGGTCTCAAGAAGCCAGATGTTTGACTGTTAGCATAAAGTTTGCCCACTTTACTTTGGCCAACCAGACAGGAATTGTCAAAAATAATATAGTAAGACATACCAATTTGCAATATCAAGCAGCAAAACGGGCTGTTTTGTACAGCTAAAAATAGCTAGACCTGGATGAGACCGTAAGCCAGACCCATAAATGGCCACGCCTGCTCTTATGGGAAAAATAAAGTGGATACTTTTATTTATAAATTATACAACAATCATCAGAATTTCAAAAGTAATCAAGAGTAAGTATTTATTATATCGCAGTTTGGAGTAGGGTTGGGCGAAAAAGCATATGTATTATGCATTTATTCTCAATGTATTTAAGCTACTGTTTTTCATACAAATACTATAAACCATATTACATTTTTACCATGGTACTGAGGTGCTATATTTGTGATTTGTTATTGTCGTGATCTACATGTATGCTACTATGGAAGAGTAATGGTTAATTAAAAAAAAAAAACTCAGAATAATGACTTACATTTCATCATTTTATTACAGATATTTCTGATTTTGATAATGAACATAAATCTGCATCTGCATCCTACCTCAAGCTACTATCAAATGTGTATTTCTAAGAGACAAAAAAATGTTAGATTATTATTATTAATATTATCAAGCAACACAAACCTGCTTCTTGATTTCTTGATTTACTTTAAGGAAAAATGACAGGAAAAAATATGAAGTATTTGTCATGTTCTGACCATAAAGAATAGTTTAAAACAACAATTAATTGGGTTTTACAGCTTTCACACTGTAGCAAAAATCAGCTTCAAACTTGAAAGAAATTAAAATGTAACATTTATCATGATAATTATCGATATCGACTAATTATCGTGAAAGTTTTTGGCCATATCGCCCAGCCCTAGATTAGAGTCTGTCACCAAGCCTGAATTTATTTGACCAGAATACAGTAACTCTTCTATTGTAATAAATTTTAAAATTAAAGTTTTAAAATTTAAATGTGTTCTTGTGATCCATCCACTGAATTTTTACTATTCAGAAGTTTGGAGTCAGAACGTTTTTTTTGTTGTTCTTGTTGTTTTTCAGAAATTAATACTTCAATTTAGCAGAGATGCATTAAAATGGCAATAAAGACATTTTTAATGTTAGAAAAGATTTATATTTCCTTTTCAAACTTTCTTTTCATCGGGTACCATGGGTATCAATACTTGTATGGCTTAATATAACGTAAATGAAGTCTTGTACTGAAATATAGTAGAAAACCCATGAAAGATGTGTTATATGTACATATTTTGGACTATGGGGGGTGCCATTATTTTGATGCCGTCAAATGGTTGCACTCTGTGAGCTACTGGCGCAACCTCGGAAACAACTCGGAAAATAAAATACTGATACGATGCCACATTTTGCGGCTTTTGTTTGTAATTTTCAGTCAAAGGGCTACAACAGAAGCAATGTCAGTCTTTACTGCTTTTCTTAGCAACAAGAAGAGGAGAAAAGAATGGGAAGATGCTTGTGGACGAATATAACTTCCTAAAGACCTACGTCTATTCTATCCACTTTAGCCCTGATGCCTTTGAGGCTTTTAGTGTCACAGCGACTGAAAGAGCTGACAGACGGCAGCGACAAGACACGCTAGATGCCATCCTGACAGGAAGTAAACATGCGGATTTAACTCAATATCTGGGGGAGTTTAGACTCCTTGTGGGGAAAATCGTTTAAGCCTACGCTTATAGCCATCGCCACCTGTAAGCTCTTTCAGTAGCTGTGTTTATCGTATCAGTATTTTATTTTCCAATTTGTGTTTTCCAAGTTGTGTTGTGGTAAAAATAGCAACAGGTAGTGGCAGTAGCTCACCGAGTGCAACCATTTGACATCATCAAAATAATATGTATTAAACAATCTGGATTTTTCAATAACGTAAATCTTTCATGGGTTTTCTACTGCATATTTCAGTAAGAGACATCGTTTATGTTATATTAAGCAATATGAGTTCCCTTAAAACATATTGCAATAGAAAACATTTTCTCAAAAACAAAAAAAAATTGTTCTAACCCCAGACTTTTGAGTGATAGTGTAGCTGTTTGTCTGAGACAGTTGTTTGTGTGCTTGTATTTCTCACAGATGGGTCAAAGGCTACCCGCTCAACTCTCCATACATCGGCAGCTCCCCTGCCCTCTGCCACCTCCTGCAGGAGAAAATGCCATTTTGCTGTCTGCGTCTGGACAAGGTGAATGTCTGCCTCACTCTAAATCTTTTATATATATGACAGTTCACAGAAGTTCACCAACTACACCCTTCACAGCACAACATCCTAACAGCAGATTATTTTCTCAGGCTTGTCATCATATGCCCTACGAGGACGCTCGCTCATACGGCTTTAAAAACAAACTGATTATCGTCTCCGCAGAAAGCGCTGGAAACGGCCTCTATAACTTCATAGTCCCGCTGCGGGCGTATTACCGGCCCAGAAAGGAGCTCAACCCAATCGTTTTGCTACTGGAGAACGTGTGAGTGTCCTAAAAATAGAAACATTACGAAAGAGTAGGGCCTTTAGATATCAGCCATCCTTTGTTTTTGTTTTCGTTATGACACAATCCTCATTTCTCCCGTAACAGAAAACTAATATGAGGAGATTCATTGTCATATAATGAAATCAAATGTAATGAAACTCTGAGTCATCTTGTTTTTTCCTGATTGGATGTACACTGGGGAGCATCTGCAGGCTGGATTTCATTATTTAGGTGCCCTGGAGCAGGGCAGAGTGGTGTATTTTTTATAGACATTGGGTCAGTTTCTTAAAATACCTGGAAAGGGACAACTGAGACCTTGCTAATTCATTTTGCATGTTTTTGTCAAGGCACCACCTCACATTCTCAACATCTCTTTCTGTGCTGTTTGCTAGACCTGAGGCAGATTTCCTGGAGGCCATCTGCTGGTTTCCTATGGTTTTCTACACAGTGGGCTCCATTGACAAGTACGAGAAGCTTTACTTGAAGCTTGTATGTTCACATATGTGTTATACAACATTTAGTTCTGGTGACTGAATTTGACTGCTGATAAATAGTTTTTATTGTTTGTATCATTCCATTGTCTTAGTTTGTTCCAGACAGACAGTCAGTCGGTCGGTACATTATTAAGGGTTTTTTCAATGACACGTGCTGTTGGTGACATCAGTAACCATTAGTAGGTGGTGACAAGTGTCTTTATGAAAGAGTCATTAAATCATTCATTTGGACGGATTGTTCAAACACATTCATTCAGAAACAAAACTAGCGACTGGCTGCGTACAAAATCACATACTCCAAAGGGAATCCTTTTGAATATGTACCTACTTTGTGACCATTTAAAAAGTATGTACTATTTAGTATGAATGCGTGTGGTCTGAATTAGTGGTGGGCGGTTTGACCAAAAATCTGTATCACGTTTTTTTTTTAATGGTTTATCCTGGTTTTTTCCTGGCTGTGCCTTTATATGAATCTGAATGCATGAGTCAGTTGCAGTTCCACTGCATTTTAATCATGATCCAAACAAACGTGTTACAGTTTTATGCAAAAGTTTGTGAACCCCTTGCAGAATCTACAAAAATATAAACAGTGTTAACAAAATAAGAGAGGTAATACAAAATGCATGTTATTTTTTATTTAGTACTGTCCTGAGGAAGATATTTTACATAAAAGATGTTTACATATAGTCTACAAGACAAAAAATAGCTGAAATTATTAAAATAACCCCTTACAAAAGTTTGGGAACCTTTGGTTCTTAATGCTGTGTGTGGTTACTTAGATGATCTACGACTGTTTTTTGTTTTGTGATGGTTGTTCATGAGTCCCTTGTTTGTTCTTGTTTGATTTTGAGATCCATCTTTTCACACTGAGGACAACTGAGGGACTCAAACACAACTATTAAAAAAAGGTTCAAACATTCACTGATGCTCCAGAAGGAAACACAATGTATTAAGAGAAAACTTTTGAACAGGATGATGTCCAAATTTTTCTTATGTTGTTAAAATTTTTTTTTTTTCCATTTAGTAGCCCTTTGGAAGCAACAGAAGATAATTGCTTGTGTCCCGGAAGACAAATTAAGTACAATTTACCTTGATCTTCAAATTCAAAAGTTTTCACCCTCTGGCTCTTAATGCATTATGTTTCCTTCTGGAGCATCAGTGAGCGTTTGAACCTTTTTTTAATAGCTGTGTTTTAGTCCCTCAGTTGTCCTCAGTGTGAAAAGATGGATCTCAAAATCATACAGTCACCACTGGAAAGGGTTCAAATCAAACAAGGGACTCATGAACAACCATCACAATACAAAAAAACGTCGTAGATCATCCAGATAACCACACACAGAACCAAGGGTTCCCAAACTTTTGCAGGGGTTTATTTTAATCATTTTAGCTATTTTTTCTTTTTTTCTTTCTTTCTTTCTTTCTTTCTTTCTTTCTTTCTTTCTTTTTTTTGTGTTGTGGACTGTATGTAAAAATCCTTTATGTAAGGTATCTTACTCAGGACAGTACTAAATAAAAAAAAAAAAAGATGCATTTTGTATTTTCCATTTTGCATCTCTCTTATTTTGTTAAAATTATTCATATTTTCACAGATTCTGAAAACTTTTGCATAAAACTGTACATATAGTATGAGCGGTTTTTGATGTAAATGACATATACTTATTGCTGTATATACACCCACCCATAGAATCTCTCCTCAAAAAAATCAGGGAAGTGGTCAAAAGAAGGAAAAAAGAGACATAAAAACAGCAAGTGTAAATAAGAATGTGCCTCCCTCATCTACTTGTGATCCGATCAACCAAAACGGATCTTAATACCAAGTGTAAACAGGACCTAAGATAAATTTTTAGGAACAAGGGTTAAGGAAAGGTGTGATTTTGGAAACCTGTTTGAAAACACTCATTATTTTTTACCTCTAGGAATACCTTCACAAAGTATCTGTACAGGCATAGAGTATTGTCAAAGTATTCGTTATTGTCCCTCTGTTTGTGTCATTTTACTCATTCTTGTGTGCAGTTTGGATAGTCTTCTGCGTTGTGGCGTGACGTTTGCTGACACCATGGTTGTGGTGGACAAAGAGAGCTCCATGATCGCCGAGGAGGATTACATGGCTGATGCCAAGACCATTGTTAATGTTCAGACGCTCTTCAGGTAGGTCCTTCAACATGTATGTCATTCAGCTTGATGCATTTGGAGACTTGACACTCTCTTCTCACTGTTTCTCAAAGGCTTTTTCCAGCTCTTAGTATCATAACTGAACTCACCCACCCGGCAAACATGCGCTTCATGCAGTTCAAAGTGAAAGATCACTATTCTCTAGCTCTCTCCAAGCTGGAAAAGGTGAGACACGAATGTAGTACAATAAAAAACACATTTATGTTTTCCAAACAGTCTAAAATAACTTGATACCTCATCTTTTGCTCCATTTGTGCTGTAGAAAGAGAGAGAGAGAGGCTCTAACCTGGTGTTCATGTTCAGATTACCGTTCGCAGCCGGGAAAGTGTTTAGTGTCAGTATGTTAGACACTCTGCTGTATCAGGTAACTATAAATAATGCAGGTGATTTCTTTTTTTTTTTTTGTCCTTCATTACGATAATAAATTATAATAAATACTATAGACCATATAGGGTGTTTACACATACTTTTTCTCTGGCCAAATCCAAAAATAAATGTGTGTGGGAAACCATTTAGTGAACTGTCATACTGAGTGAGTGTGATTCATGGTTTAATGATTGTTCATCCTTGTATTTTACGTTATTCACTGCTACAATTTATATACAAACATGTTTCCCCTTCTAATAAATAAAAAGTAGTTCAGGAGATGCACTGAGTTCCATTCATGTGAATCATAATCATATGAGTTAATCATAACACTCTAAGCACAATGTCTTACGAATATTACCAATATTTTTATCAATATTTATTACCAATATTTGTCATTAAACATTATTCTTTAAACACTGTTTTACTTTCAAACATTTTGTAGTGTTTTATTGTGTGTAGATGTACATACATAAACAGTGCCTTGCGAAACTATTCATACCCCTTCATTTTTTTCACGTTCAGTTGCTGCCTTATATTAAATTACTTTTTTCCGCATCAATACCCAAAAAGACTTGAGGCTGTAAAGGTGCTTCAGCTAAGTAGTGAGTTAAGGGTATAAATACTTATGCAGTGTACTCAGGTTTTTTATTTTAATAAATTTACAAAGTTGTGACAGTTCTGTTTTTGCTTTGTCACTGATGTGCAATAAAGTGATTTAAAGCAGTTTAACATAAATCTGCAGAAGGAAAAATAAAAGGGGATGAATACTTTTGCAAGGCACTGTATATCAAATGATAAAGGCTGCTTCGTGACCCATTTAAAAGTTGAGCACAACTGACAAGATGCAACAGTCAGTGTTAGGGAAAGTTACTTTAAAACGTATTTACAATATTAAAACATATTTACATTACAACAATCCGTTACTCCATAAAAAGTACCTAATTGTGTTGTTTAGTTACTTTTTGTTTATTTTTAATAACAAAAATCCCAAAAGTTATATCTTTGGCAACTGTAAAGGCCGTTTTACACCAAAAGTGACATTATTAAGCCTAAGGCTGAAGGAAGTACCTCTGCACCTCACTCCCAATTTCTTTCAACACAAGGACAGGAGAGGTATTAGTGAATAAATGGGAAAACCAAGTAATTTGCACTACTTAGTTGAAAAAGTAACTTTGATATTTTCTTTAAATGTAAAAGTAATGCGTTATTTCACTAGTTACTTGAAAAAGTAATTTGATTACGTAACTTGCGTTATCACAGACACTGGCAACAATGTAAGCATAGACCTGACATCTTAAAAGCAGTCATTTTGCAAACTTAAAAGCAATCTAATTTTGATTAGATTTTCATAAGCCGTGGCCTGTTGTTCAACCAAGCAGTAACATCAGGACTACGACCAACAATAAATTCACTTGACAACCTGAAGCAGTAAAAAAAACTTTGTGTGAATTCCCCAGTATCTGAGGGTAGGACAGTGTTGCCAAGTTCGCGTTTTTCCTGCAGAATTTGGCTGTTGTTGTTTTTCATGTCCGCAGGTTAAAGTGACCCCAACAACGTGATATTTAGCCCCTGTAATGCAAAATTTACTAGGGGAACCCTGACAAAAAAAACGTGTGTTTTACCCCCGGCAAATGATTTTTAACTCGATTGGACTAGTTTTGGAATAGTTTTTGACCAATTGGGTGGGTTTTGTTGTGAAAATCTGGCAGCCTGGGGTAGACTCACATCTTAGGATCACATCTCATTTTAACAACGTATGTTTTTCTTAGCTTTTTTGGAATCTTTGGAAAAATGTATTTTTACTGTTTCAGGAATGATCAACATATATATATAAACATATACAAGTTATTTCGTTTCATTAGCAGATTTTGAGCTTGATATGGCTGGAACCCAATCCTAAAATAGTCTGACAGCACCACAGCTAAAGATATGTTTTAAATGAGACGGGGGAATGGTCTGAAATGAACATGATGAGAGGGAAAGCCTGAGCGTCAGGAAGTAATACAAACCCAATACATCAATATATGTAGTCCAATTGCAAATTCACTCCTGTGAGCTGCTTTTCAAATGAATGAGTTAAAAAGTCTTACAGTCTCTGTCTCAGAGTCAATTGGTTTGATTCGATCTGAAGAGATGCTTCCTCAAATCGTTAAGGAAATGTAATCATGCGAGTTAATTAAATTCCTTACCATTCTCATCACTTATACTCAACGAAAGCTATTGAACACTGTTCCTCACATGCCTTTCTTTCACATCTATTAAATAGGGACTCTACCGTGACCTGCTAGAGCCTACTGAAATATTCACAAAATGATTGAAATACTGTCATATCAGTTTCTGATTTCATCTTTTGTGCATGTTGTAGTCCTTTGTGAAGGACTACATGATTTCCATCACCAGACTGCTGCTAGGTCTCGACTCCATGCCCGGATCTGGCTTCCTGTGTGCTGTAAGTGCAGTCGTTTAATCCATAATGAGACTGCATCTGGACAATTATACCCATAATGATGGCAGTCATGATGAAATTGAGAACATTTATGATGATATTGCCCTGATGTTGCTTTTAGATGAAGATCACAGAGGAGGATTTGTGGATTCGCACTTACGGCCGTCTCTACCAGAAGCTGTGTTCATCGACAGGAGACATCCCCATCGGTATCTACCGCACTGAAGCGCATAAACTCCCCGTCTCAGAGGTACCTACCTATGCATCTTTCTCTCAATCTTTGTTTTTATAGCATTTTGGTGAAGGAATGAGTCCACCGTATGGCTTGTCTCAGTCTCAGGTGTCCATCACGGTGGAGGACTACGAGGATACGCGTGAACCCCGCGAGCCTCTGCTCTGCCGCTCCGGTCTTCATCGTAACTCCACGTCGTCCGAGCCACCCTCCTCATCATCATCTTCACAGGCCATGGACCACCCACTCCTGAGGAGGAAGAGCATGCAGTGGGCACGGCGGTTGAGTCGTAAAGGTGGGCGGAGCTCCAGCGGGGCGAAGGGAATGGGGAGCGCCGCCGAGCGCATCAGCCAGCAGAGACTCAGCCTGTTCCGACGCTCCGAGAGACAGGAACTCAACGCTTTGGTCCGCACACGCATGAAGCACCTGGGGCTCTCGCCATCTGGATTTAGTGAGTGTGCACACCGCTGGGTGATACGCTGTAGCTAAAAATATAATGTTGCATATTTAATATCTATCGTGTAAATCAAACAGCGTCATACCCAAATAGATTCAGTTATGGCCCTATGAAATTAATTTTATTTTTTCCCAGATTCTGTTTGATTTTTTTTCCAAATTCATTTTTTTCCATTTTAATTTAATTTAAATAATGAAATAATGAAATTACACAATTGCTCAGTTTCTTCTTTTCATTACTGAGGTTCTAAACATGCTCGAAAACTCATGAACTTTGCACACACATCAAAAGTGGTGAAAATTTACATCTGATATGGGTTTCAGAAGTGGGTGTGGCAAAATGGCTCAATAGCGCCACCTATAAAATTTCAATGAAGTGCCCCTCGAGCTATGTTTCACATACATGTATGAAATTCGGTAGACACATGTAACACACCAGTACCTACAAAAAAGTCCTGGTGCAAAGTTCAAAGTCTGTTATTTTTATTTTCTTGGCAAGTTTTGTGCCATTTTTGCCATTTTCAGGCGTGTATTTAAACAGACTCCTCCAAGAGATTTACACAGATCTACATCAAATGTGGTCAGTGTAATCTAAAGCCCTTTGTGACGTCAAATTGTGAAGATCTTGAGTTTTTGTTGAAGGGTGTGTACATGAGGGCCTGACAAACTTCAGTGTTTCGCCATGAAAAAGGATGTTGTTATAATTCAGGCATACAATGTGTGATCTGCACCAAAATGTTTGATAAGAGTCCTGTCCTGAACACATGCCCATAATAGCGCCACCTGCTGGCAACAGGAAGTGGCATGTTTTATGCTTTAATAAACTCCTCATAGAGATTTAATGACATCAACATTATATTTGGTCAGTCTAATCTAAAGGCCTTTGCAGTGTTAAATTGTGAAGATCTTGAGTTTTCGTCAAAGGGCGTGTCTGTGGCGGCCTGACAAAGTTTGATGTTTTGCCATGTAAAAGGAAGTTGTTGTAACTCAGCCATACAATGTCCAGTCTGCCCCAAACTTCACACATTCAATATGAAACCTGTCCTGAACACATCTAAGGGCTGATGTTCTGTTATAATCATAGCCCCACCTGCTGGAAACAGAAAATGAATTGTTTTACACTGAAGGCCAATATTCAGTTACTATTAAAGCGCCACCTGCTGGCAACAGACTATGACATGTTTTACACTAACTCAAACATACCATGTTCAATCTGCCCCAAACTTCATATGTTTGATCAAAGTCCTGGCTCTACATGCCAATATTCAGTTATAGTCATAGCGCCACCAGCTATGCAGCAGGAAGTTTGATACATATAAACGACTTTGACATATTCCTCCTATATTTACCACGTTAAATGCATATTGCTCACCATTCGCTGTTTTCTTAAAGGTGGTGAGCCTGGGTATAAGGGTCCTTTCAATGCTGCCTGCAGCTTTAATTATTATTAATGTTTTCATAATATTTTTATTATTAGTAGTACTATTATAACATTAAGTCACAGTTACTGTCACAGTTTCTTCAAGTTGAACTGAACTTTTATTTTGACGGGTTGCTGTGAAGACCTTTATGTTTTTGTTTGTATATGATATGATGTTAAATGAAGCGGTAAAATCCTTATGAATTGCCTCTCTAGAGATTGTTCATGTGTTCATGTACTCATATATTGAGGCAAGCGCGTTTCAGTATGTGTAGTAAACAAATGGTGTGTCACGCAGAGACACGCAGAACATGCAGAATTCATATTTAAATAGTAATTTGGCATTTTAATATTTGCAGAAACTAGTCCATGTTGCCTGTTGATTTAAGTGTACTGACTAACTTTTGATTTATTACTTCAAAATTTTGCAAATTCCATGACATTCCACGTTATACAGAAAATTCCATTTTTGTGACTGGGTTCTGTGATTCCATACACGTTCATAGGGCCCTATTTAATGTTAAATGAAAATTATAAATATTTGTAAAACTATAGAAATCTGACATGTTTACACTACCTTTTAAAAGTTTGGGGTCAGTAAGATTTTTTTTATTGTTTTTATTCCACAAAAATGCATTAAATTCATCAGAAGTGACTGTAAATACATTTTTAATCTTACAGATTTCAATTTCTAATACTTTTCATTTGAACTTGTCATTCATCAAAGCAGTACAATCCTGAAAAAAAGATTGATTTCCACAAAAATATTAAGCAGCACAACTTTTTTCAACTTAAGAAATGTTTCTCAAGCAGCAAATCAGCATATTAGAATGATTTCTGAAGAATCATGTGACACTGAAGACTGGGGTGATGATGCTGAAAATTCAGCTTTGCATCACAGGAATAAATTACATTTTGGAATATATTCAAATAGAAAAATGTTATTTTAAATCATAATAATATTTCATAATTTTACTGTGTATTTTAAACAAATAAATCCAGTCACGGTGAGCATGAGAGACTTTATTTAAAAACTTTAAAAGTCATACTGACCTCAAACCTTTGAACTGTAGAGTACTCAATACTTCCTTCAGGTAATTTTAAAAGTGAATCATTCAAACACTTTGTCATCTTTTTGGATTCTGTATGTTCATAGTTGTTATCTTGTGTTTGGACTGTCATTTATAGTCTTGTGTCCTGCTCTTCTTATGTCAGATGGGATGACGGACCAGGGCAACAGACTGTCTTATATTCTTATCAACCCTTCACCCGACACACGCCTGGAGCTCCATGATGTAGTGTGAGTACTACAATATCACTAGATAGCATTTTAAGGCATTGTTGGGTAGGATGACCGTGCATGCCATTTTTACAAAACACATACTGGCCAGGATTTCTATATTGCATAAAATATCCAGATTTTGTCCGTCTGAACTGATCACGTTGGCTGTGGTCATTCCTGCAGGTATCTGATCAGACCAGACCTTCTGTCACCAGTGCCTAACCAGGCCGGCGGTCGCAAGCCCAGCGCAGGGCCAGCGGAGGGACACAGATTTGACACGCAGGACAGCACTCATCTATGAACACAATCACCACAGGGCACCAGCACGAGAAGATAGGGATACTTACTTGCGTGTGTGTGTGCGTGTGTGTGTACGGTTGAAAAAGAGAGGAAAACGTGCAGATGGGACTGTGAGCTGAATCTACACTGTAAAAAGTGATTCGCTTTTAGTTGCCTTCACTCAGCTTTCATATTAAATAGTCACTACCACTGAAATTATTAAGAGAACATTCACTGAATCCGCTAATGGATGCATTTTATAACAACCATCAAGAGCCTGTCAAGGTCACATTAAATGCCAAAAGAAGAAAATAAAATGTGTTTTGCATAAATAAAATGAACCCTTTTTAGGACCGTTTTGAATTCTGATCATATTTTCATGACAATTAAATATATTTTCCTCACTTTGAAATAGTCACAGCACATTTCACATGATAAAAAGTACGATTTGTATTCAAGAAAATATGGTAATTGTAATTATGTAACAATCATAATGGTTCTAAACGTAAACGTATACTTTATACAAATTATATATATAATTTTTTTTTCTTGACATGGACAAATAAAACCAAATAAAGCTGATTTGAACAAAGGAACACTGCCCAGTTTACCAAATAAGTTTCGTTTCTCAATATCTTGCAAGAACATGCTTAATAAAAAAAAAAAATTAAAAAAACATGCCTGCTTATTATAAGCACCTCTGGATTTTTTTTTTTTTTTCCTTTTGATCATGTTTCAGTCTTGTGCTTTGCCCCAATAGCACAATAAAGCCTGATGACTTCTAATATAACTTCTATGGTTTCTACAAATTACATTAACAAAGCTTTGTTTCAGTAAATGTAAATGTGATAGATAGAGGGAGGTAAAATGTTTAAATTAAAAGTTTATCGAATGTATTTAAAATGATCTCATCTAATGTAAAAGATAAAAGCTGCCTGTACAAAACTGTCTGTACAAACCAAGATAAAAATGCTATCTTAGATATACAGTACGATGAAAATGTAAATATATGATTGAAACACAAAACAAACAGAGATCATTAAAAAGTTTTAAAATACTAAAAGTTTTGACTTTTAAATATTTGTTGTCTGCACTTTTTATTTTTTCAAGAGTATACAAAACAATATCTGTTAAATGACTGCATAAAGTCAAGCTTTTTAAATTAAATTACCATAATAAAGTTCTCCAAATAAAACACTGGATTTGTTTGAAATCACATAAATGCAAATGGATTCCAAACTTTTGTATATTCAAGCAACAAATCACTTTTTACAGTGTATCCTAATCCTTATTTTCTTACTAAAGGCCTTTCCAACGCATGGACCTTGAAAAACTCATTTACATTTGATTTACGCGTCAAATAATTTTGATGCCGGACAGCCGAGGCCACGTAAGTGCATTTATGACGTAACTCGTATTAGTCTCTGTGCATGTGAATGTATGTCGAATAGCCAGCACTGCCAATCTTGACTTGGACCGCCAAAGGAACACGTTGCCAAATGTCCGCGGACGGGGTTTGTTCTCTGTTGCTCTGTGTCGTGTACATTCAGTGTCTGTCAGCCGCTCTGAGGACCCTGGGACTCGTATCAGAAGGGAGGCGACTGTACGTGTGAACGTTTTCTACCGTTCTCATTTCCCAAACTCTCTCTGGACCAAAAAGGAGCTTACTAAATGGTCATTGGACCAAATGAACGATCCACAATCATTCTCATTCTTTTACCACAACATCTGTTGGTTTTTCTCAGAGGAGGCTTTAGGAACAAGCCTTGTGTTTTCAATGACATTTTGAAGTCGTTGTCTTTGAAGAACATTTAATTCTTTCTGTGAAATGGCTCAAGTCTGTGTTTGATGTTTGCTTTGATAAGATCATCTGTTTGGCTATGGGTTTGTGGGTTTATTTGTTTTATTCCCCCTTCTATTGAGATGTTTCTGGCTGTTTTTGTCATTTGTCAGTACAATATCCTGTTGCTGGCATGCATGCTAAAGAACATGCATGTATAGACCAAGGATTTGTTCATCCTGCCATAAAAGTTCAGGAGTGAGCGAGAATGTACCGCCCCGCTGCTCTGTGTTGATAATGCACCTTTGCCTTGATTCAGTGCCATTCAAACACATGAGCATAATAAAATCAACCAAACCGATGACTTGTCGCTCATGCTTCCATGAATGAAATCATTGAAACATCTCACCCACACACTCTTTTCCAAAAATCTGGTTTTCCAGACCATGACCCCTTTTTTAAATATAAATAGGCTGCCTACTCATTAATAGTGATATTTTTGGAGTTGAATGCACCTTGTGCATCTGACGAGCTCACACTCTGTTCTCTTTAACTGATGTGAACTCGTGTTTTGGTAAACAGAGCAAATGACTCACCGTAATTAAACTGCAAACAGCACTCCAACGCACGTTTCTGTTATTCTCACCGATTTCCACTTTCAGCGTTGAAGGACACTGTTTTGCTCAAAGTCATGATGTGATGCAGTTACAGAACTGCAAGTGAAAAGGTTGCTTTAAGATAGTTATCCCAGATAACGTCCCATTCTGTTATAGTCTTGTATAGCTATATGTGACCCTGGACCACAAAACCAGTCTTATGTAGCATGGGTATATTTGTAGCAATAGCCAAAAATACATTGTATGGGTCAAAATGATCGATTTTTCTTTTATGCCAAAAATCTTTAGGATATTAAGTAAAGATCATGTTCCATTAAGATATTTTGTAAATTTCCTACCATAAATATATCAAAACTTAATTTTTGATTAGTAATATGCATTGCTAAGAACTTCATTTGGACAACTTTAGACAACTTTAAAGGCTATTTAATTTATATGCCCTGAGTATACAGATTTCTTAAGTGTTTTTATTTTGATGAACTTACCATAAAGAGGGATTTTGTGTGTAGGACATCAGAATTAGTTATGCAATATATAAACAAACCTCACTCCCCTGATCTCAAGAGGTGTGCTAGGGACTGACACTTGAGGCTGCGGTCTTTAGCGGCCTTGTTAGCGCACCTAACTCCCATGGAAACACCACTTCGAATCCCACTTGGAGTGAGTGGGGGGAGTACAACCGGAGGGATACATTGGTGCCGTGATCCAGATGGGAGTGACCGTAACAGAGGCCAGTCGGGATAAGCTGTGCGGGTATAACCTCACTCTCCTGATCTCAAGAGGTGTACTAACAACTGACACTAGAGGTTCGGTCTTTAGCGTCCTTGTTAGCGTGCACGCCGCCCATGCCGTAAACACCACTTCGAACCCCACTGGGAGGGAGCAGAACCGGTGGGATTGCAATGTCTGGGACAGCAATATAAGGCAATGTACAGTTTAAGTCAAAAGTTTACATACACCTTGCAGAATCAGCAAAATGTTAATTATTTTACCAAAATAATAGGTATCACCCAAAATGCATGTTATTTTTTTATTTAGTACTGACCTGAATAAGATACATATAGTCCACAAGAGAAAATAATAGTTAAATTCATAAAGTTGAACCTGTCTGAAAGTTTACATACACTTGATTCTTAATACTGTGTTGTTACCTGAATGATCCACAGCTGTTGTTTAGTTTAGTGATAGTTGTTCATGAGTCCCTTGTTTGCCCTGAACATTTAAACTGCCTGCTGTTCTTCAGAAAAATCCTTCAGATCCTACAGATACTTTGGTTTTTCAGGATTTTTGTGTATTTGAACCCTTTCCAACAATGACAGATTTTGAGATGCATCTTTTCACACTGAGGACAACTGAGGGACTCATATGCAACTATAACAGAAGGTTTAAAAGCTCACTGATGCTCCAGAAGGACAAATGATGCATTACAGCCAGGGGGTGAAAGCTTTTTGAATTTGAAGATCAGAGTAAATTTAACTTGTCTTCTGGGGAACATGTAAGTATCTTCTGTAGTTTCTGAAAGGCAGTAAAAAAAAAAAAAATATATATATATATATATATATATATATATATATATATATATGACACTTAGGCAAAATAAGAAAAATGTACACATCCTCATTTCATTCAAAAGTTTACACCCTCATGAACAATTATTACTAAAACTACACAGTGGATCATTCAGGTAACAACGCTATTAAGAATCAAATGTATGTAAACTTTTGAATGGGGTCATTTTTATACATTCAAATTATGTTCTCTTGTGGAGTATATGTAAATGTATTTTATGTTAAATATCTTATTCAGGTCAGTACTAAATTAAAAAAAAAACATGCGTTTGTATGATCCCTCTTATTTTGGTAAAATAATTAACATTTTGCAGTTATGCAAGGTGTATGTAAACTTTTGACTTTAACTATAAAAGTGACTGCACATATATTCTCAACAAGAACTGCCCACTTAAGAGCCTTTCACATTGAAATTTTATAATTCTATAAATCATATACAGGCCTATATTTTTGAAGGGGTGTCATAACAGCAACATACTGTGAATTCACCTTGAATGATTTTAGTAGTTTTTATTATTTCAATTAGTTGAGGGAGAATCATGAGTGATCTCAAGTTGGATTTGTATGAGAATATACACAAATGTGAATGATTAAGCAATTCAATTCAAATATTTTATTTAAAACCACAGTGTTTTGACTACACCAAACCACAGCCAAAGTGAACAACAACACAACTTCAAGTGTGATACAGTTTTACAGAGCAGCTCAGTAAACCAGCTGAGTAACTTTGTCTATTTGCACTTCCATCGAATAGGCTACAGTGCTGTTTCGTTTCCGAATTAATCATTTGCTCTTACTGAATTACTTGAAAAATTGGTTCAATTACGCATACACACAGTCCCTTGCCGCCATCTACTGGCGTAATGATGCACAAAAAGCTCCTGAAAAACCACTGACATGACAGTCTGTCTGGAACGATCAGACGAAAGAGAAGTCGCAGTGCTGACAAAAGTGCTTACAAGAATGCTTACAAAATATCCTACACTTTTACTTACTAAGTACTTACACTACTTGTAATGGAACAGGATTTACTTCAGCAAATAAGTGTAGGATATCATCAGACAGTGGAATAATTTCTTACTAGCGAAAAAAAAAAATAATAATTTATGAGTAGTAGGCTATAGTCTATACTGACAATCGCTTCGTTAAATCATCGTTGATACTGATGATTACAGAAGTCGCGAGTCTGTGTGGTTGATGCTGATATGCGTTTTTCTAATTCAAATAGAACAGCGCCAGTTTGGGCGTCACACCGGAAGCACTGTGAGTAGCAGATGTTCGTGGATGTTTCATAAGCGTTAATACTAATGGAAGCACATCCATACCTGACTGCCTCAGATTATTTTTCTGTCTGAAAGTGCACGTAGTCTATTGTAAATAACTAAAGTTGAAAGAAGACACGACTCTCAATACTGCTTCTAGTACTTTTGTTTACATTGTGAAGATGGCAGCTGACATTGCTTTGAGAGCATTTTTCATAAGGACAGAGAAGAAGAGGGCTGTGAAAGAAAAGCTCAGACTGGTACAAGAACAGCCAGGGTACAAGCTGCAGGGCAGATAATCAGAGCCTGACCATGTGGAGCCAAAGGCTATAAAACCAAGACAAGAAACAAAATTTGATTTATGCCGTGCATCCAAACGTCCCAGTTGAAGACTCTGCAGTTGTGGTTGTGCCTCACGTGATCAACAGAACACTGGTAGATGATGAAGGCAGCAAAAAGAAGAGAAGGAACAAGAGATTATTCAAAAAGCCACGACAGTTCCTAAAATGGATTGTCATAAACAGAGTATTTATCCCAAATGGAGACCATTTCTCCATCACTGGAAGAAATCAGAGGAAACCATGAGGAAACACCTTTGTCATTGTCTATGACAATGCACTTCTCACTGGGGTTTCCAAAGCCACGCTAAACAGTTTGAGTTACAAAGACTTATACCACACCATGTTTTGCATAAAAGAGACTCACAGAGGTTTTCACAGAGACTTCACCTTTGTTTGAATAAGCAACCTTTATGCTCCACCCAGATGTATTATTGTTCCATTATCAAGCAATAAGAAGCAGTCATTGTTGTATTTGAGCTGATAGCATAAAACAAAAATGTCTGTTCGTATAATTTATCATTTTCTCAATCACACACAGCATGACACAGCACAATACACCAATGAAACACAGCATGACACAGCAAAATACACTAATGAAATAGGAGTGGAGTTTGCTTCAGTTGGCATAAAAAGCACAGGTGAGGCAGATTGGGTAACAGAAGCAACTTGACAGAAAATGGCAGCAGTGAAAGCATGCAATATCTTGATCACCGGAGCTAACCGGGGATTGGGCTTAGAAATGGTTAAGCAACTCTCTGAGAGCGCTTGTCCCAAACAGCATATTTTTGCTACCTGTCGTAACCCAGATGGACCGAAATCTGAGGTGAGTTATGAAAACACAAATAGAAAAAAATGAGAAATTGTAATGTGCCTTGTTTAATTATGTATTTTATCTTTCTTAAGGCTTTGAGAGAACTGGCGAAAAAGCATCCAAGTGTGATCACTATTATACGTCTTGGTAAATGGGGCATTTGAAATGTTCACATTTTTGGAAAAGTTTGAGATTTAGCACTTCATTGCTTACTTCAGCACTGACATTTGTTTTATAATTCTTAGATGCTGATGATCCATCCAGTATCAAAGAGTCTGCCAAGAAAGTGGGATCTCTACTGGGAAACAACGGTTTGAACCTGCTTGTGAATAATGCTGCAATTGTGGCAAGAGGCACAATTCAGACTAGCAGTGTTGAGGACATGAAAAACACGTTTAACACCAACGTGATAGGACCCTTATTAATTATTAGGGTAATGTAAAAAGCATTGTTAGCGATTTTTAAACAATAATTTGTCCACTGAAAGTGCTGATCCAGCAGCCTATAGGCTAAACTTCTAAGCTGGGGCTTACGCTATTATGCCACCAAGGTAATAAACTTACATAATTTTTTCTCTTTCTTTTATGTAGGAGTACCTACCGTTTCTACAAAAGGCAGCAAAAGCAAGTGGGACCTCAGGCATGTCCAGTAACAAAGCAGCTGTCATCAACATCTCCACTGTGGCAGGATCCATGACAAGAATGCCTACCATATACAGCTTTTTCCCAACGTTGCCATATGGAGTGAGCAAGGTATGCCAATGTATACACTAGATGAACTGTAACTCAATATACTTGTTTAAAAAATGGCATGTGTAACTCAAATGTTATGTTTACCTATAGGCAGGTTTTAACATGCTGACTGTGTTAGCTGCTGAAGAGTTAAAGGCGGATGAGATCCTCTGCATGGCCCTTCACCCAGGATGGGTGAAAACTGAGCTGGGTGGAGATGAGGTGAGTGTTGATTTTTTAAGTCACACTCTGTTGCACCATGTGCTTTCGATTTCCATCGTTTTCAAGTCATAATTGCTTCAATGTCAAACATACTTTTTTAGACCACACCTATGTCCCACAACAGTTTTCCAGCATTCCTCCACTGCCCCAACTCCTCTCTCTTGTGGCCTCCATATGACAAATACCTACTTACAGCCTTAAAACTAGTTTGCCTTTATTCACTGAGAGTGATATGACCGCACAAATCCACTCTACAACACACATTGCTTTGGTGGGGTTATGCCATAACTGTAGCTTGAAGCTTTATTTTTAATATTTTATGTTAGTGAGCTACATATGTGGGTTTTTTTTTACTAGGCACCACTTGAACCAAAAGAAAGCGTGGAGGGGATGCTGCGTGTCATTGTTAGCCTTACTGAAAAGCAGCATGGTGTATTCTTGGACTACACTGGTGAAACGGTGACCTGGTAAACCACAAGAATGAAATCTATCCCACAAAAGGGCTAATCCATTCCTTGTTATAACTACCCTGTTTTATCTATTTGTCATAAAACGGCACACCTAATCATTAGCACTTAATTTCAGGAAGCAAATGACTTTTATATATCACAGTATTTCATACAATAAAACACTCTGTGATCTATAATGTAGTACTGTCTTTTTTTAACTGTATATGCTGCAATGACTGTGCTTATTAATTACACACACATTTGAATCAAGGAGAGAATTAAATGATAGTATCTGTAGTGCGGCAAAAAAGGTGAAAAGAAGCAATCATAGGTGAGAAGAGACTATAGAATGATATAAAAGACATAAAAAAATTATCCTAGTTTAACTAGTATAGCCATCCAGTAAATCAGTTACTAGAGTCAACCCTCATAGAGTTTAGCTCTTATTATACAAATATATTTGACTGTAAAATGCCACAAGTGACCAATCAGAATCAAAATTTGAACAGCTGTGTAATAAACACATATATGAAACAGATTTTCCAAAAAATAACAGGATATTCAACTGTCTGTAAATATAGATTTGGATATAAATAATAAACAACAAAATAAACAAAATAAACTTATTAGTAAACATGCAGTATATGGTGGAGGAATTGCAGTCCTGTTTTTTTTAAAGAGCTTTAAAGTCCCCATCTAATCAAAATTAATCTTTTTGGCATGAATATGTCAGCCTATAGGTTATCAATATCCTAATAGCATTATTAGATGTCTTTAAGATGTTTATGATCTAGAATGTATGTAAAACTGACATCTTCCAGACATCTGTCAGATGTTTGTACACAGCAGATGCTTTCCAGATCAAGGGATGTTTAACAGAATGTTCAACATCTTGCAGATGTCTTGCAGTATGTGTGCTATCTGGGTAAGATATAAGTGTGGATTTAGAAGATGGTGCGTTCAAGTCATGTCAGATGGATCATATTTACGAGCTGAATCACATGAACGCCACCACAAAATTGTTATTACGAATGGAAAACTAAAAATTTTCTTTAAAGGGGTCATTGGATGCAAAGTTCACTTTTTCATGTTGTTTGAACAAATGTGCTGGCAATTTGCTACAAATCTACCCTATAATGATGAAAAGCCATGCAGTGGTTTTTAATTAATCTGTAAAAATAATATCCCCTTTTTCAAATCGAGCCATTCTCAGATGACTGTCGATGTGTCTTACCTCAGATCAGCTGTAACAGTCCGACCTCCATTGTTTTGATGCCGGAGCAGGGATGTAAGTTAGACAAGAATATCTCCGATTGAGGTGTTGTGTTGCTGGATGTAATAATGAACATAGTGATCGTCATTAACTCCTGACATCTGAGCCGCTGAAGATGCAGTGGATTACATTTGTTTGTGAAGAGAATGCGCCTCCCGATCTACATAAATGCGTCTGTGTTCGCGCAAATCATTTGTGATCCAGCTTCACCTACAGCAGAAGTGAGTATAAGGTTTTTTTTTTTATGAATCTCTGCAATCACCTTTCCTAATAACGTGCTAATTAGCAAGTTTAGCGGTTAAATGCGGCTAAAGTAAACAGGCTTGTCACTCCACAGAGAGAAGAGAGGGGCGGGGCGAGCAGAGCTCATTAACATTTAAAGCAGCCTTGACCAGAACAGGATGATTTTTGCAGAGCTGATTTTGGCAAGGTAAAAAGGGTGTTGTTTTACACAACCATTGAGAATTTTTAATCAAAGTATATTATAGACTTTTCATTAAGACCCTAAAGAATCATATCAACTTGTGGAAAATTGGCATCCGATGACCCCTTTAAGCCCTGAGTTTCCGAGTTCGGGGCGTGTCAGCCAAAGGCCATAGAAATGTGGTAGCACTTGAATGCAGCATTTGCATTCAATAATATGAGTCAACGATTTTGATGACATCACCAACCTGCACTTCAGCCTCTCATCAAACTTTCTGTCCAATCAAATGCTCTCTAGAAACTGAAACGTCCCGCCCTCTGCACTATAAATAGACACCGCAGCTGCGGCTGAAGTTGGTCGTTCATTCACACAATAAGCGTTTTCTAAAGGGTGAGTGGCGCGTAATGCACAGTATATAAGCACTATACGATTCAGATTATGTAAATGCTTTCCACTGGGGAAAAAGAAGTTTGGTTTCGCGTTAAACCGCCTCAGCGTGCACACTATCTGTTCCGGTAAGGTAGGATAGCATAGAGCGGATCATATGTGCGAGTCGGCGCAGACCACGAAACGTATCGGTCGGACCCAGTTGAGTTCTACACGGAATGCTATATTTTAAAGCGATATGGACGAGATTGTGAAGACAAATGATTGAACTCCGTATGTCCCGCCCTGTCTTCCTGTTTCAGTTGAAATTGTCAACATTTTGAATAATGCTGCGTGTTTCAAGGCACTTCAGTGGACCTTCAGGATAAGAGGTCTTGCAGTGACAAATGTCATAACCTTTCTAAATGTCATAAGAAGACCAAGAGGTGAAGGTATGGAGGACCAGAGCCTGGATGAGGAGGAATCAGGTGAGTCGTACACATTACGTCACCATTTGTGATTCCTATTTCTTAGCCAACAGTTTGGTGACTTTTATTGGAAAGCATCTGTATGGACACACTCTACACACTGTGTATCATTCTAAAGTCAAGTATGTATTTTTCACTCTTTGAATTCTTTGAGAATTTACCTTTAATCTTTGTTTACCTGACTAATAATAAATTGTACAATGTTATATTAACTAGCAGGGGCTGCGCAGGAAATCTTCAGCCACCATTGGATAACTTTGTTGGACCAGTTGGGTCGACCTTACAGTACAAAAGAATATTTTGTTCAGGCAGTCTTCTAGTAACTATAACTCTGTTTGGGGCAACCATCAGGAGTGTACTTCTTTAGTGTATACATCAGTCGGAGAATCTTCACATTTAAAAATGCATTGCATCAATTCATGTTGGGGGTCTATGAGAACCCAAAAAAAAGAATATGCATACAAGTAATTTTTTTTTTAATTGAGGACATTTTAAAAAGTTGAATTTTGGTTTATTTCAGCCTTCTCAGTGGCATTTTGCTAATGTTCCTGGGCAGTTTTTATATATATATATATATATATATATATATATATAAGGCACGATGTATGCACGTACAGGCTCTTCCAGCTCTCCTCAGCCCTCTGGCTCCACTGGTGTGACCATAATCTCTTGGCCATCCAGATACACCATTAACACCAGCGTTGTGGCCTTAGTCTAGGCATTTTGAGCCTCTAGCTCGAACTAGTCTCTCCAAGCCTGAGTCCTAAGACCTTTTGTCTCAACCGCAGATGACTTAAGTAAGGAGACCATGGCTATCTCTTTCTCCTTCATCCCTCCATCTTCTCTGTTGTCATCAAACCCAACAGCTCCAGATTGGTCTCCCCTATTTCCCTGGCTCAATCCTCCGAACCTGCAATTCTGCCCTGGCCTAAAGAACAGTCATAAAGTTTCAGCTTGATGATTCTGTATTAAGAATGTTTTTCATCAAACTGGTCCGGGAGACTCTTAGAACCCAAACAGAATCACAAAAACACTGATGGTCTCTGTTGGACAATGTAACTATTTTAATTGCAAGTTATTCCCTTCACCAGGCATGTTCTGTTCACCAGGCAGCTCTCTGCACTATAGAGAAAGTGTGGAGAGCATGCTGTGTGTCATTGGCAGCCTGAGAAGCAGCATGGTGGATTCCTGAACTACACTGGAAAACATTGCGCTGGTAAACCAGATGAGCAAAGACTCTACCATCAGGAAGGTCACCAAAGGGTAAACATCACTAAAAATAAATCACACTGATCAAACAATACAGCTATGTTATGTAATTCCTCTGAATGTATAAAAATTATGTCTGCTGAAATTCACTATTTGTCATTTATGTAAATTAATACAGTGACACCATAAATATTTAGTATTTTAACTTTAATTCTTTTTGACAGCATTTCTTACAGTTCTGATTTGACTTTATATATATATATATATATATATATATATGTATATATATATCAATCACATTTATGTAAAAGTTTGTAGACCACGAATTACTGATAAAACTTCACAACATACACTACAGCCAAAAGTCTGGACACATTTGATTATTTCTTTTTCTCATGTGCTTAAAAACGTTTAAAAATGTTGCGTATGTGTGATTTACAGAATTAATTATTCATTTTATTTTGGGTCCCAAAATTTTCTTTCTGATGTACTGGTTAAGCAAAAGCAGCAGCAAATGTTTAGCATTAATTACTTTTATACTTTTAAAAAAACCATCCTAGGCTGCAACACATGAAAGTCTGTGCCTATTAATACTGAAACTGTCTGTTCTTTTGTAGGTAGCGTAGGTAGAGCTACTCACAGAGAATTATTTGTGTACATATTGATGTGGCCAATGTGTGTATATTGTATTGCATCAGATTATTACTGATGTTATATTTCTCAAGTGTTGCATGTTGTCCAACATGTCCATACTGTCAAGTTTAACAATATTTGAGTCAGGGGTCCACTTAGCCTGAGGCTTTGTAGAAGCCTGGCACATTCTGCAATACAGTCCTGTCAAATATGCACAAAGTGCAATATAGTCACGTCTATAACTACAAAAAATGCAGCGTTTCACTTGAACGAGGTCACCACCATGAGGCTGGTAATGGTACTGCTGTTTCGGTTTCTACACAGGAGATGTACAGATGTTTTATAAGAACACCAAGCAATTAACTTTTGATTATAAGTGTTACTCATTTCTCTTGTTTTCTGCATGATGACACAACCTAATGCACCTTTATTTTAAGTTACAACTGGCAGTCGCAATTAATTCGATTATTAATAGTATTTCTTCACTCTGCATCTGTTGTTTATATGAGCTATATTTTCCTATGAAGGCAGACACGGTGGTATGGCCTCAGCCCTCGAAGAGGGGTTTATGCAACATAATACAACATAAACAGTCCAAAGGATTATCCAAAATAGAAGTGGGGCGCAGTGGGTCCTCGCAGTGAGTTCTCAGGGAATGAATGCGAGGGAGTGAATAAGAATTTGTACAGGTAAGGGTAGGCGGCAATGCTCTCTCCATTAGTGATGGGATTTTGCGGAATTTGGACCTAACTAAGACAAATTGAGAATGTCTCATCTATACCCCCAATACGCAAATATATACCGGATCAGGAAAACAATGCAACTATAGATCAGTTAGCCTATAAGAAGAAATTAATGAATGCTTCATCGCTTCATCATTTGCGTTTTCTGGAATTGATTAGTTCACCTCAATGAACGAAAGGATGTTGAGGATGTTGCGCGCTTCTGGTCACAAATTACTACCTGTCACTCTTCTCTTCTGGGATCGGCGCTGTGTCAGAAGGAGCCTAGTAAAGGGCGGCGGTTAAATTTATGGGGTGGCGCTAAAATATGGGGGAGGCGATCTTCGTGCCACATCCTCAATAGCAGCATATTACGTAATGTAGTAGTGGCATTGAGTTACACATACTTATACAAAGGCTACATACAAACCATTTTATAAAAGCAGACCGACAGAAGCAGCCTGACAGAACATGGCAGCAGTGAAAGCATGCAAAATCTTGATAACCGGAGCTAACCGGGGCTTGGGTTTAGAAATTGTTAAACAACTCTCCGAGAACTCTTTTCCCAAACAGCATATTTTTGCTACATGTCGTGACCCAGATGGACCGAAGTCTGAGGTAAGTTATGAATCGCTAACACAAAATAGAAATTATAATGTACTATACCTTGTTTAATTATGCATTTTATCTTTCTTAAGGCATTGAGGGAACTGGTGAAAAAACATCCAAGTGTTATAACTATCATACGTCTTGGTAAATATGCACATGTCCTTACTTTGCATTTTAAATTGATTATGAAGTGTTTTTTGAATACCATTTCATTGCTTGATACTTCAGCACTGATTTGTTCTGTTACTGTTAGATGCTGATGATCCATCCAGTGTCAAAGAGTCTGCTAAGAAAGTGGGATCTCTACTGGGAAACAATGGTTTGAACCTGCTTGTGAATAATGCTGGAATCGTGGCAAATGGCACCATTCAGACCAGCCGTGTTGAGGACATGAAAAACACCTTTAACACCAACGTGATAGGACCCTTATTAATCATTAGGGTAATGTAGAAAGCATCATTTACTGCTATTATGTACTAGTTATACAATAGTAAAAAAGTAACCATATAGTCAAGTTTTTGGAGTCATTTTTAATGCTACACTCATTATGTGTCGAAATTACTTAAATAATTAATTATTTATCTTTTATGCAGGAGTACCTACCATATCTACAAATGGCGGCAAAAGCGAGCGGGACACCAGGCATGTCCAGTAAAAAAGCAGCTGTCATCAACATCTCCACTGTGGCGGGATCCATGACCAGAATGCCTTCCATATACAACCATTATCCAACGCTGCCATATGGAGTGAGCAAAGTACGTCAGTGTAATGCTTAGGCGCTAGATGAATTCAATTCAGTGGCTGTCTAACAGGTGTCGATGGGATGATGAGCTTATGTAACTCAAGCGTTATGTTTGCCTATCAGGCAGGTTTTAACATGCTGACTGTGTTAGCTGCTGAGGAGTTTAAGGCGGATGAGATCCTCTGCATGGCCCTTCACCCAGGATGGGTGAAAACTGAACTGGGTGGAGATGAGGTGAGTCACGCTATGTGCTTTCAATTTCCACAATTTAAAAAAAAAATAAAAAATACAGCTTTAAGTGTTTCTTTCCAAATTTCTATCCATATCATACTCATACTGTGACTATGCCAGTCGGGTTTAATTCACTAAGATTGATATTTTCACCAGGCAACACTTGAACCTAAAGAAAGTGTGGAGGGGATGCTGCGTGTCATTGGCAGCCTTACTGAGAAGCAGCACGGTGGATTCTTGGACTACACTGGAGAAACGGTGACCTGGTAAACCAGAAGAACAAAAGTAGTTTGGGTGAACTAAACCTTTTAATACACCTTTAATTTCCAGCCACAGGGGACGATTTTATATTATTTAGTATTTCATACAATAAAACACAGATCAATTAAGCAGTTGTGTCTCATTTTGTAATGTATATGCTACGTGACCGTGCTTAGTGAGTCAAGTAGAAAAGTTAAATAAAAGTGTCTGTAGTGCAGCATGTATAACAGGTATAACTTATAGTGGACCAAGGCCATAGTAAGGCACAACTGCTAGAGCTGATGACCATGGCAGAGCCGGCAGAAGAGAGGACTGTGATAGAGCTGGCAGAGGAGGAGGCCACAGCTAAACATATGGAGAGAAAACCACAGCAGAGTCTGAGTGATGAAGATCCAAGGAATCACTGACCATGGCAGAGCCAAAGGAATCAAGAGACCAAGGTGGAGGTGGAGAACAAAGTTGGCGGTGGAGAAATGGAAGGCCAGGGCAGAATTGCAGGTTCGGAGGTTTGAGCCAGGGAAATGGGGGAGACCAATCTGGAGCTGTTGGGTTTGACAACAACAGAGGAGCCATGGTCTCCTTACTTAAGTCATCTGCGGTTGAGCCAAAAGGTCTTAGGACTCAGGCTTGGAGAGACTAGTTCATGCTAGAGGCTCAAAATGCCTAAACTAAGGCCACAACGCTGGTGTTAATGGTGTATCTGGATGGCCAAGATACTATGGTCACACCAGTGGAGCCAGAGGGCTGAGGAGAGCTGGAAGAGCCTGTACGTGCATACATCGTGCCTTTATTAAAAAAAAAAAACCTGCCCAGGAGCATTAGCAAAATGCCATTGAGGCTGACTTTTCCTAAAAAGGACTTTGCTTCAGTATTTGCTTAACCAGTGGATCAACATCTCTCTGAATGCAGCATCCATGAGCATTGTTCCATCATTGTTCTTCCCATACAGCACCAGCACAAGTACACAAGAAGATTTTGTTCAGGCAGGCAGCAAAAGTCTGTTCATTTTGGCATATCTAAAACTCAAAACACGAACAGATGCATTGTGAACAAAATTACTCATTACTTTTAATCTTTAAACACATACCTCGGGTCATTCACCACCTTCCCACCCATTCATCTTTTAAAGTTAGACATTATCCATCTTCGTAATCCTTAACCTATTCATTATCAACAAACATTTAATGGCAGTCAATAAAGCAAATAAATATTGGTGCAATGGCAGAGACCTTTGACCCTCATAACACGTTATATTTAAGTTTTAGAGAAACCTCAAATGGAAAGTTGAGAACAATCTCCAATATTTACTCGCCATCACTGGCAAATTTAACAACATTTGAGTTTTAGAGGCCAGCTTGTTCTATAGTGAGTCATGTGGCATAAGCCCTTGGAGAAACCTGGCACATTCTGCAATTTAATCCTGTCGATTATGTATAATATGCAATGTAGTCTGACTGCAAACAATGCTTCACTTCACATAGACAAGGTCACCACCATGAGGTTGATAACGGTATTGCTGTTCCTCATGGGAACTAATGTGGGTCAGGCAGGCAGTCACTGACTGTGCATGAGTTAAGCCTTGTTTGCTCTTGCCACATTAAGTCAGAACCACCTCTGAGTTGTTTAGAGTCAACATGTACTTCATCGCATTATTCTCTGAAATAGCAACCAGCAAAAAGCAGCAATAATTAATCTGTCAGACTTGACTTTTACTCAAATAAACTATTCGTTGTTTAATGGTAGTTGGTTGTGGTGGACAAAACAGCAAAATATGGCAGCAGTATCTAGGCTAGTTGCATATTTCTGATTAACAGCTGTGGATTTTACAGTCATTTACATTTTACAGCCTCAAGACTTGCTTCTAAAATTAATTTGGATGCATGTGAAAATGTTTTTACTCTGTTTTATATATATTTAGTTTATGTACTTTTTTTTTTAAATTATGTTTCTTGTGTTTTCTGTCTTTGGTTTCCTGTTGTCTGCAGAGCGGAGTCCAAAACCACCCTCTATCCCCACATTCACTAGTCACTATGTAAAAGGGACATGCTGTGTACTTCTTACTGCACTGCATTCTGGTATTAATTCTGGTATGCGCTGGATAATCTTGACTATTTTTTTTAGTTCTCAGACCCGTAAAACAAACAAAATAACAGTGCTTTTTGTTTGCCACTATTCTACAACATATATTTAACAATTTGATTAGACTGCTATTAAACAGTTTAATTAAATTGAAATAATGCGCACTGATGGCAGAAGCATATTGATTAAAAACCTTAAGCTCGTGTCTTGAAAGGCTGACATAATCGCTAGAAATCAATTTCTCTGCCGAGGAAATTAATGGGATATTTATTTCTCGCTTGTTTAGCTTTATCGGGCTGTTAATAACTATATTGACTGAGCTGGAATAATAACTTCACTCTTTCTGCATCCGTTCATATTGTCTATCTTTTCCCCTTAATCCTAAAGACAGACACAGTGGGTATGGTGTCACGTTTATGTAACATTATGTAAACTAGTACAAAATAGGGAATGAAATGTCTAAGTGGATTTGTAACCAAAAAAAAAGTGGGGCGCGGTTTCCTCGTAGTGGATGGTTCAAGAGATTTCAACTCTTGAGGAAGAAGTTGACTTATTAATGTCGAATAGTAAGAGAATATTGACGTTGGTTGCAAATGATAAAGGCAATCGCACACGCAACAAAAACAACAGAGCTGTTCAAAATCATGACGCGATATAGAGCGCCACTCAAATCCACATATTGTTAGCGTATGTAATGACTTGACCCTGGGCTGGTGTGTAAGGGTGTGTAAGGACTTTTTTCAGTAATTTCTACATTTGTCTTTCTGTGGACTGAAAAAAAGTATATGCGCTTCGTGGTCCTCCTTTTTGTGTGGTGTTTTTTTTTTTTTTTAACAGCAAAACTCAACTAGGTTTATTTCATTCTTGAAGTGAAATAGACTGTTGTCTTGAACGTGAGAAAACAACTGCATGGTGTTTCTCGTCCGCTGTGCCTCACAGCTTATTTGAAGTAAGTGGTTTACCATCGGGTTGAGGTTTCCTGTGCAACCTCTACGAAAGTTAAGACTGTGTAAGTTAACATTAGACATTTTGCTTCATTACAGTTAATCAAGAGAGACCAAATTAAGCCAAAAATACACATCTGCGCGGTTCCAGAATCAAATCAGGTGCATCTGAAAATAGTAAGGGTGCTCGCTTTAATTTGTGTTACAAAAGCCAAATTCCCCAAGTTCCTTTACCGTACTCTGGATTAGGAAATCATGAAATTACAGTGAAAGACATATTACACATCCCAATTCATTGCGTTCAAGAACGAAAGTATGTTGCGCATGTGTGGTTACAAAAATGAATGAGTCTCACTTTGGGATCGTGCTGAAGAATTCGTTTCAGTGCCTATCCTCTGTCAGTAAAGGAGCCCGCTGAAGGGCGGTGATTAAAGTGACGGGGTGGAGCTAAAATATGGGGAAGCGATCTTTCTATCATATCCTCAATCAGCGCAGCATGACGCAAAATGCATATTGCATAATATTATAGAGGCGTTCAGTTCACTTGGTTGCACATACAAAACACTTGTAAAGGCAGACAGGTAGAAGCAGCCGTGTATAACATGGCAGCAGTAAAAGCATGCAATATCTTGATCACCGGAGCCAACCGGGGCTTGGGCTTTGAAACAGTTAAACAACTCTTGGAGGACTCTTGTCCAAAACGTCATATTTATGCCACCTGCCGTGACCCAGATGGACCAAAGTCTGAGGTGAGTTTATGAATAACTAACACAAACAGAAACGGCAGGAGAAATTCTAATTTGTTTCTAACAATTTTCTTTCTTTGCATGAGAAATTCTAATTCTAATCTAATTGTTTGCCTTGTTTAATGCATATTATCTTTCTTAAGGCGTTGAGAGAACTGGCAAAAAAGCATCCAAGTGTCATCACTATCATTCGTCTTGGTAAACGTGCATGTGTCCTTCTTGGTGCATTTTCAATTTTAACTGGAAACGAAGTAAATGTCATTGATTTATTATTGTGATTTATTATTATTATAATTATAATTATTATTATTATTGAACTATAGAACTGCCGTTTATGTTATTTTAAGATGCTGATGATCCATCCAGTGTCAAAGAGTCTGCCAAGAAAGTGGGATCTCTACTGGGAAACAACGGTTTGAACCTGCTTGTGAATAATGCTGCAATCGTGGCAAGAGGCACAATTCAGACAAGCAGTGTTGAGGACTTGAAAAACACCTTCAACACCAATGTGATAGGACCCTTATTAATCATTAAGGTAATGTAGAAAGCATTGTTAATAGTTCTGAAACAACAGTTTCTCTTATGTAACACGTTGGTGGAGTGGCATTCTGGCTAAACATCTACATGTAGGTTGGGGCTTTTTCAGTTGAGCCACTGGGACAGAAGTTTGTGACTAGACTATTAAAACGAGTGCTTTTGGGGAAGAACTCACTGGATGTGACAGAGTTAGCAAAGTTCATAGCATTGTACCATAATAAAAGCTTAAACCAGTTTAACCAGTCACTGCTGCACAGTTTATATGAGCTACCACTTTGATGCTTAGTAGTTTATTGCGGTTTCTGCATGTTTCCCTGACTAGTTGTTTGTTCTGAGACTACTCGCCCTGTTGACTAGTAATGGATCACAACACTGATCTGGCAATCAGTTGCCTACTTTTCTAGACAACTAGTCAACTAGTAAAACCGATTTGTCAGCTATAATATAATAAGATATAATATGCAACGGGCTTCATGCTGCAAAATGTGTTCACTCTCAAGAGATCCAGGGTGTAGAGATGTTTGTTTCTTTATTAAAATTTACATCAGTTGCTCACCAAAGGATCCTTTGCAGTGAATGGGCGCCGTCAGAATGAGAGTCCAAACAGCCGATAAAACATCTCAATAATCCACAAGTAGTTATTAGTTAATAGATTAGTTAGGCAACAGTGGTTTGAGCGCGTTTGACTAGACTAAAGCGCAATTAAAGAGCGGTGGTTATGTGATTGTTGGTGGCCGTGTTGAGAAGCGAGAAAGCTTCGAAAAACGGCTCATAAAAAAGACGAGGACGTGAATGGTTTTTACAAGTCGAAATCTAAAATTACTGTAATATTGCATGAACATTTCACATGAAATTCTGTCAATGAGGGGGATTTAGAGACTCGGGACGCGCGCCGCGAAGCGCGCAAGAAAAATACAACTGCACTATATTTCTGGTCAGTTTAATCAGTGTTGGGAAGGTTACTTTGGAAATGTAATAGGTTACAGATTACAAGTTACTTGATTTAAAATGTAATAGGCCTAAGTAGTGTAACTTTTCAATTATTTTAATAAAGTAATGTAACTTATTACTTTTAATTACTTTTTGATTACTTTTCTAAATTTCTAATATTTTCAACTGTTAATCATTTTGAAACATTTAAACCAGGCAGAGATAACCTTACAGTAGCACTAAACACTGATTACTGTCAGACTTTCAAAATCCTTTATCACTTGAATTAAGATTATAATAAGTAAGGGATAATATACATCTTTATTTTGCAATAACAACTGGCTGCATGTACATTATCTCACTTATTACACAGCTGCTTGATAGATTGTTTATATGTTTCGTGTCAAAATAATTAGACACGAAACACTGATCTGAGTTGAAATATTTGAAGGTAAAGCTTCCATGAAGAAATCAGTTGCTAGCAAACGGCAAGTTCAAACTAGACATTTTAGGGATACAGTGCAGTCATACCAGTTTTCTTACACAACATTTCACCACATAAACAATTAAGTAGTAGTAGTAGTTTGTTAGTTATTTTATAATCCATTACAGTGTACAAATGAAACAATAGAGCAAGTCCACGATACCAGGATGACAGAATTAAGAAATTGTCCACATAATATTGAATTAAGCTTTTTAATTCAAAAAATGTTTTTAACATGTTATTAGCTAACCAAACGCAAAGCTTCCGTCAAGAAAAATTATGACTTAAGTTGCCCCGAATGAGCCTGAGCTATGTAATAATTAAATTTAAAGCACAGCCACCACAGATTCAGACTTTTTTTTTTTTTCTTTACTTATTTTTTGTTTTGGGTTTTTTATGCCTTTTATTGTGATAGGACAGTAGAGAGATGACAGGAAAGAGCTGGGAGGAGAAAGGGGAGCGGGATCGGCAAAGGACCTCGAGACGGGAATCGAACTCAGGTCACCGTAGGCGCAGTTGCGCTATATGTCATAACAAGATCATAACATAAATAACCTCATAACAAGAAATAGTTTAATAGCTATGATTCTGGGTTTGAAATCAAATGTTTGCATAGTTATGACAGAAAACACTAGCATCCAACAATGTCCTGGAAAAAACAATCTTTAAAAATAAAATTTATGCATAAACTCAAATAGGAAATAAAACAGTTATCGAATAAGCATGTGTCCTATTGTGGGTCCTAAATTCCTGAAACATGTCTCATTTTAGAGCAGTCAATGCAATTTATGAAAGAAGTAAATTGAATCTGTAAGTGGGGGTGGGTGTGCAAAAAAATAGGGCAGCACCCCTAGTTCCCGCGGCCATGAGAAATCCACATATCTGTACATAAATTAATGTCTTGAGGTGAAAAGCTGCATGTGTATAAGGAACAAATCCATCAATAAGACATTTTTACTTTAAACCCGTTTGTGGCCAAAATAAACTATAGGAGTCCATAATCCATAAAAACACTTGTTCCAGTGACAAAGTCCATCACCTCTCACTTCACAACCCACCAGCATATTTGTTTAGAACTAAGTGGGACTGATTTGAACTGTGCATATTTCTCTACTGGTTCAGACAAGGTAACCTTTTCACTGGAGAAAGCAATATCATGGATAGAGAGATATTTCTTTACCTGTAAGCAGTGGTTTGAAGTTTAAAAAAAACGTTAATGATGTATTTGTTTCTTTTGCTAAGAAGTGATTTAATGCTAAATTCCTCCAAATCTGTTCAGATGAAGATGCGAATGGCCAGAGGCTGAACTATTAATTTAATTCTGCCTTAATTAAGTATTAAATAAGCTTCTAATTTAGAGATATGTAATGATTTCTTCTCTTTCTGTTATGTAGGAGTATCTTCCTTATCTGCAAACAGCAGCCAAAGCCAGTGGGACACCAGGGTTGTCTTGTAATAAAGCAGCTGTCATCAACATCTCCACAGTGGGGGGATCCGTAACCAGAATGCCTTCCTTATACGGACAATTCCCAGTGTTGCCATATTGCGTTAGCAAGGTACCGGATTCAATTCATTGCATGTGAAGTATTGATGGCATGAGTTGATGTATAACTCAGATGTTATTTTCACCCATCAGGCAGGTTTAAACATGCTGACTGTGTTAGCTGCTGAAGAGTTAAAGGCTGATGAGATCCTCTGCATGGCCCTTCACCCAGGATGGGTGAGAACTGAACTGGGTGGAGAAAAAGTGAGTGTACATTTATCAGTCAATTTAGTTTATTTTGAGCACAAATGTAGGATATATTTTTAAAATAAGCTTACAAATACAAAAAGTCAACAGGTTAGTAACATGATTGGGCATAATAAGAATATCCTAGAGAGGTTGAGTCTCAGAAGTAATTAAAAAATTGTCTACACATTGTGGAACAATTTCAGAATAATCTTCCTCAGTGTAAAATTGTGAAGACATTGAATACCTCATCATCTACAGAACATAATAGCATCAAAAGAATCTGGTGAAATCTCTGTGCGCAAGGGACAAAGGTGGAAATCAATATGAAATGCTGTGATTTTCAGGCCCTCACAGGCATGATTCTATAATGTAAACCACTGCATGGGCTCAGAAACACCTCCAGAAATCATTATCAGTGAGCACAGTTCGCAGTGCCATCCACAAACTGTGGTTTCCTCAGTTCCCAGACACTGACTGTTGTTAAAAGAAGAGAGGATGTGGTAAATATGTCCCTGTCCCAACTTTTCTGAGAAGTGCTGTGGCCATCAAAAACCTTATTTTCCCCTTAAAATGGTACATTTCCTCATTTCTGAAACATCTGAAACATTTCAAACATGTTTTCTAAGTTCTATAGGCTTATAAGATTTGCAAATCATTGCATTCTGTTTACATTTTACACAGTGTCCCAACTTTTTTTGGATTGGGGTTGTAGCTATTAACTAGATTACGATGCATGATTAATCCATTAACCCACTGAACAAGGAAATTGCTGCTTCAGCTATATTGTTTTTATTTTGCATGTTAGTCAACTACATGTATGTTTGTATTGTCTTTAGGCACCACTTGAACCAAAAGAAAGTGTGGAGGGGATGCTGCGTGTCATTGGCAGCCTTACTGAGCAGCAGCATGGTGGATTTTTAGACTACACTGGAAAAACAATTCCCTGGTAAACTAGAAGAACGAAATCTCTCCTATATGAGAGGTCACGATTCAAGTCCACTGCCCTGTTTAATCAATGAGCCATAATCATAAGCACTTAAGCCAGCACGTTTATGACATGCACATAATTTTGCATCAAATGTAATTTTAATACAATAAAACACATAACGAAGCAATAAAGTCTTTTCTACTGTCTTTTCTGTTATATGTTGCAGATACTTTATCAATTGTACACAGAGTGATGGTTCTAGAAAATTATTTGGAGCACAGGTGATATTACTGAGCTAATAATTAACAGGAAATCAGTTGGACGTTGTGGAAGATCTTGTGCTCTCTGTTTTCCTCTGCTGGACAGACCGTGGTGTGACAGACCATTCATTTATGTCATTTATCTTTTCCTCTTAACCTCAACAATATATACAGTATGGCGCAGCACAATACATTCAGTTTAAAATGGGTGTAGAGTTCACTTAGCTCATATAAAATGCACCTCTAAGGAGTAGGTTGGAAGACCCTACTCATCTTAAAGGGCATTTCAATTCTCTAATTGCACCGTGAGGAAGCTTCCTGAGGAGTCATAAGTGAGGACCTAAGGCTATAGCCCCCCTAAAATGACTGCTCAGCCCCCCCTAAAATTTTGCGATTAGCTCCATAAACTGTACACAAATTCGTGATCGCCTCAGTCCCCTTTAAATTTCATAAAAAGTTGCGGCAAACTTCGATCGGCTCCTCCTGTGTCTCAGCGCGTTCTTCTTTTTTCAATCCGCAGACCGCGGCAATAGTGCGCAGAGTGAGAAACAGAGGACAAGGTGTGTTTATCAATAGATTGTTATAATATCTGCATCTGTGCGGTTCTTTGTCATAAAAGGAGCAATCGGTTCCCCATCTTCTGTAGTTTTCGCTGTGTTCACCCCTCCTCACACCACAGCTGACTTTATAAAACGATCATGTTTCCATTTTCATCTGAAAATTTAACGTCCAATATAATGCATATTCCATTGCATATGCAATAAGGTTTGGATACTTAAGGAAATAGGATTGTACTAGAAATGCAAACCGTAATTTTGTATATATGTGACCATGGACCACAAAGCCAGTCATACGGGTCAATTTTTCCAAATTGAGATTTACACATCATCTGAAAGCTTAATAAATACGCTTTCCCTTGATGTATGGTTTGCTATGATATAACAATATTTGGCCGAGATACAACTGTTTAAAAAACTGGAATCTGAGGGTGCAAAAAAATTTAAATACTGAGAAAATCACCTTTAAAGTTGTCCAAATAAAGTTCTTAACATTGCATATTACTAATCAAAATATCTTCATGGAACATGATCTTTAATGATTTTTGGCATAAAACAAAAATCATTAATTTTGACCCATACTATGTATTTTTGGCTATTGCTACAAATATACCCCAGCGACTTAAGACTGGTTTTGTGGTCCAGGGTCACATATATATATTACCCTCATTGGGGGCTGAGCCCCCCTAAAATGAAAATCCTAAAATCGCCTCTGGTCCTTGCTCGCTTCACAGTCAGCCGAGTCCCCTTCTCTGCCTCAGTCCCACAGGCCAGCGGCTCCACTTTAGGCTTCCAGACCATCGATTTAGCTCTGGTTCTGTTGGTCTTTGGTCCTTCCTCTTCAGGTGTACTTTTTATGGCGAGAGGACGCATCTTCCAGGAGGGAGAGCTACTGTCACGATCATGATCTATTTTGGTTTTGTTTTCATTCAAACTTTGCCAAAAGTGGTGAAACTTTACATCTGATATGGGTTTCAGAAGTGGGTGTGGCAAAATGGCTCGTTAGTTTTGCCATGAAACAGGAAGTTGTTATAATTCAGGCATACAATGTCCGATCTGCACCAAAATTCACATATACACATGATAGGAGTCCTGTCCTGAACACTTATAGCCATAGTGCCACCTGCTGGCAACAGGCAGTGGCATGTTTTACGCGCTAATGAACTCCTCATAGAGATTTTATGACATCAACATTATATTTGGTCAGTCTAATCTAAAGGCATTTGGAATGTTGAATTGCGAAGATCTTGAGTTTTCGATAAAGGGTGTGTCCGTGGCAGTCTGACAAATTTTGACGTTTCGCCATGGAAATAGAAGGACAGCCATATGTCCAATCTGTCCCAAACTTCACACATTTGATACAAATCCTGGCCTGAAGACATGGAAAGGCCAATATTCAGGTATAATTATAGCGCCACCTGTTGGCAACAGAAACTCAAACATACCATGTTCAGTCTGCACCAAACTTCATATGTTTGATAAAAGTGCTGGCCTGAAGACATCTACATGCCAATAACCAGTTATAGTCATAGCACCACCACCTGGTGGCAGGAAGTTTGGCACATATAAATGACTTTGACATATTCCTTCTATATTTACCACTTTAAATGCATATTGTCCACAGTTCACTGTTTTCCTAAAGCCACCGGGTGTGAGGGCCTATTCTGATTGTGTCTTCATACGCTGGTCTATAGCAGCCACTTGTTACACTAACGTGACACCTGCTTAGTAATTATGCATGCCATATGCCGCTATTTAGGTACACCAAAGTCCTGCTTTGGCTCTGGTTAAACCGGATCCCATTCATTACCCATGACGTATTGATGGCATGAACTGATGTATTATGTTGATGCTATGTTTGCCTGTCAGGCAGGTTTTAACATGCTGACTGTGTTAGCTGCTGAGGAGTTAAAGGTGTGTGGAGATGCTCTGCATGGCCAGGATGGGTGAAGACTCAACTGGGTGGAGAAAAAGTGAGTGTTTAGTTTTTCTTTAGTAGTTTGAAGTCTCAATGGAAAAACCATTCCCTGCTAAACCAAAAGAACAAAGTCACTCCAATACAAGATCACAAAAGGGCCTATTCAGGTCTAAACTGCCATGTTTATTAAATGAACCATAAAAGGGCACACGTAATAAGCAGATAACAACTTTGTATCTAATGTACTTTCATACAATAAACAGATTATTGAAGCAATAAAGCAGTTCTGTCTTTTCTATAGTATTATGTTCCAAATACTTTAAAAATCAATTACACAAAAAATTATTTATAGGATGGCAAGACAGTGACATGATGATGATTCTGAGGGTAATTCAGACTGCAGGATTGCTAAATGACTAAAGAAACACTGTCAGCATGATGGTGCAAAATTTCTTTTCTATTGCCTTCCACTGCTACTGGAAAGGTTTATTAACAGTAATGACTCTTGAACAGTTACACTTGAGACATAATCACTAAGAATAATCACTATTTCTCAATGGAGGAAGTGATTAGGATTTTTGCTTTTGCAACTGGTGAGCTCTGTTATGTTTTATTGGTGTTATTTGAGCTACTAATCAGCTCTTTACTTTTTGGGTTGTCCCTTCCAGAATTTGGCTTAAACTGTCCAGATCTGGCCTATATCTGTTATCCCCTCTACACTGTAAAAAACTATTTGTTGAGTCAACTTAAAATAATTTGTTACCTGGCTGCCTTAAAATTTTAGGTTCAGTCAACTCATAAAAAGTTTATTCAACTTGAAATGTTAAATTATACTAAGTGACAACTTAGATTTTGAGTTGATTCAACTTAAAATTTTAAGGCAGCTGGGTTACTTACCCATCTGTTAAGTTTAACAAACCCAAATATCTAAGTTGTTACTTAGTACAACTTAACATTTCAAGTTGACAAAACTCATTTCAGTTGACTGAACTTATAATTTTAAGGCAGCAGGGTAACAAATTATTTTAAGCTGAATCCACAAATTGTGTTTTTTAGGGCCCGAGCTCTAAAAGGGCGAAGGCCCTATTGTTTTTCTAAGGATTATTAGGGCCCGAGCCCTAAAAGGGCGAAGGCCCTATTGTTTTTCTAAGGATTATTATTATTATTTTATTTTTTTTTTTTCAATGTTTTTGGTGGTTTTGGGGCCCTTACCATGCTCAAAAACTCTTGAAAATTGGCACACACATTGGAATCTGCGGCCATTAGGACGTCGCAGAGACTGGGACCCGGGCGTGGCACAGGGGCTCTACGGCGCCCCCTGCAACGCAGTCAGAAAACTTGATGTATATCCCACACATACTTGCATGTATACATATGAAACTCGGTACACATGTAGATCTCATTGAGCCAAACAACTTTCGCACTCATGTAATAGGCTCCACCCAACAGGAAGTGAGCTATTCAGGGCTGTTTAAAAAGCGCATGCTCTGGAATTTGATATACTCCTCGGAGGTCTTTATTCCGACAGACACCAAACTCGGTCAGCATGACCTCAAGACATTGGGGATGCTAAATTGCGGAGGGATTTTTGATATCTCGAACGGTTTGGCCGTGGCAAGGCGACGAATTTATGGCGAGAAATGAGAAACAGGAAATGGCTAATAACTATTCCACACATTGTCTGATTCTCATGAAACTTCAGGAGTTTGTTTGTTGTATGATGCCGATCACATAGATGTGACTATTGAGAGTAAAAGTTATAGCGCCACCAACTGCCAGCAGGAAGTGTGTCATTTTTAAAATGCTTTTAAATCAGCCTCTTAATTTTATTCGATTTGCTTCAAACTTCATCAGAATAATGTGAAAACACGGCCAATGAGAATCTGTAAAGGGATTGTGGATACATTAAATGCTGTTGCCATGGCAACGTGTCAAACTTTAACATTTGTTTCCCGTGATTTTGGGCCACTTAATAAGCTTAGATTTTCATGAAACTCAATACACACATCAGTATTAATGATAGTTAGACACTGGCAAAGGCTCATAAACGGGCGTGGAGGAGGCGCTCTATAGCGCCACCTTTAGTCAAAAGTTGGGGGGTTAGTTTTAGCTACAGACACCAAACTCTGTATGTATATTGGTCTCATCAAGCCGGACAACTTTCTAATTTAAACCCATTAGCTGCAACCAACAGGAAGTCTGCTATTTTGATTTGAATGTGGATTTTTGGAAAAATCAAGCTATAAACAAATTCATACTCCTCCAAGCAGGAATAAGTAGTTCACATCAAACTTTGTAAACATGATGCCAACATACTGAAGATGTTAAATTGCGAGCAGATTTGGGATATCTTGAACGGTTGATTTATAGTGATTTTTTGAAATTAGCAGAAAAAACATAACCGTAATATTAAAATGCAGCATCCAAACACTTTAAAAAAATTTTCATACATAGAACTAGTCATTCTGAGAAATAAATGCTTAGTTCCATCGATATAAAATAATCAACAAAAAATAGAAAATTAAAAAACTATTAAACATCTGCTCTCACTCTAACTCTCTCACTCTAACTCTGTGTCGGGGGATGGGCTTAAGTCTGTGTATGTGTGTGTGTAAGTGTGACTGAGGTAGTTGAGTGGCTGTGTGTGTGTGACAGAGAGAGAGAGAGAGCATTTAAAATGCATTATCCTAACTCTTCACAACTTTTTACATATGAAAAACAAGTCATTCTAAGGAAATGTGTTTTCAGAGGCTGCAAAAACATTTGAAATATCACACTTGTAAACTAGCTGATGAAGACTGTAATACCAAGAATGAACACAAGATGACCTCATAGGATAAGGAATCTTTTCAACTCTAATCCCATCTCATTCTCATTGTGTCAGAATGACTTAAAAGCATTTTGATTTTAACCCTTTCAGTGCTGTGACACTTCAATCCAAACTGGTACAGGGATACTGTTAATGCATGTGCCCGCTGGGCACCGTTTTCCTGATGGCACCAGGGTTGCGGATGCACTGGCGGCGAGGGCCCGTCATCGCTGCTTGCAGCTATATTTTTTGTTTGTTTTTTTTACGATGCACTCACTCTCGACTATAGTATTTAAAGAATAATGATAGGCAAATCTGAAGTAAAATATTATATATATTAACTTTCTGAAAGCACCTGAGTCAGCAGCTTGTGGCATTCTACTAAAAATTGCACACTGGAAAATATGGTAAAAATATGCTATAAAATATGCTATCGTCTGTTTTTCTTTCCAAAAAAAACAAAAAACTGCAGCCTAATTTAAATGAGCTGCCACTGTTTATTACAGATTTTCAAATCATTACCCAGCAGTTACTGTTATTTTGGCTTGTTTTTTTTTCTTTCTTTCTTTCTTTTTTTAACCCTCTATGGTACACAATATGATATCAATGAGGAAAAAAAATTTTTGTGATGTTTTTCCTGCTTAAAATTGGACACTATAACAATCAATAAACATTTTTATTATTTTTTTATTTATTTATTTTTTAAAAGTTTGTTGCCTCAAGGCAACATTGTACCACAACGGACAAAATGAAACATTTGATATTTTCATGCAGAAAAAAATAATAAATTTATTTAAAACATCAATTTCTTTAATCAAACATTTGAACAAACAGATTTATCACATATCTCATATTTAACAAAAAGTAAGATTTCATACCCACATGTTGCTTTCAGGCAACACTGTACCAGTCGTGGATCACAAGTATAACCAAACTATCATATCTGTTATTATATCAAAACATTATAATTAGAGTTGTTTCAAAGTAAAAAAAATTATCATAACCTTATGCTAATATAAAACTTATCCTTACAAGCATGCACATACACACACAAGCACATGCATGTCAAATCTCTTTCCTCACTAATGACTCCTCAGTGCTTGTGAAAGCTGAGGAAGCACTTCCCCTCAACAGAATATGTGCAAATATTGTATATGAATTACAATTCTTATAAATGCATTGCAATATCATGCAAAAATGCAAATACATTTAGATAATTCAAACTTTTTTCTTACAAATATCATATACACATATGCTATGCTGTATGCCTGGTATGGCTATATGTGATAAGTTTTTTAAAATACTTCTTTACTAACCAGTGGAGGTGATTCAGATTTTTTGTTGGCAATTATATCAATGAAAATTGATGAAATATGCATCTTTCTCTGGACAAAATATGGAGTCATGTGACGTGCACATGTCCTGAAAGAGGAAACAAAATAGACCCCTATGGGTCATGTAAACACTTTTCTTGCAATTTTATTTGTTAGTATTTGACTTCTTCTTTACTAAGATAGCATTGATTCATTAAATGGGTGGCTCATTTTATTTAAAAACCCAAAAATAGGCTGTGTTGCCCGGAGGCAACACGGTACCATAGAGGGTTAATTCTTTGCTGCTCCGATTATCTTTTTTATAGTATGACGGAGCACAATACAGTTCAAAATGGGTGTGGAGTTCACTTGCCTGTATAAAAAGCACTTCTAAAGAGCAGGTAAGATAAGCCAAGCTGGTGAACTTAGAACATGGCAGCAGTGAAAGCATGCAATATCTTGATCACCGGAGCCAACCGGGGCTTGGGATTAGAAATGGTTAAGCAACTCTTGGAAGATTCTTGTCAAAAACAGCGTATTTTTGCCACCTGTCGTGATCCAGATGGACCAAAGTCTGAGGTAAGTTTAAAATAGCTAAAACAAATGGATACACCAGGATAAATTCAAATGTGCCTTGTTTAATTATGCATATCATCTTTCTTAAGACGTTAAGAGAACTAGCGAAAAAGCATCCGAGTGTGATCACTATCATTCGTCTTGGTAAACATGCATTTAAAGTTCACTAGAAATAGTTTTTAGATTTTTGTATGTAAATACCATTTCATTGCTTAATACTTTAGCACTAATTGTTGTTCTGTTTATTTTAGATGCTGATGATCCATCCAGTGTCAAAGAATCTGCCAAGAAAGTAGGATCTCTACTGGGAAACAACGGTTTGAACCTGCTTGTGAATAATGCTGCAATATTGGCAAATGGCAACATTCAGACTAGCAGTGTTGAAGACATGAAAAACACCTTCAACACCAATGTAATAGGACCCTTATTAATCATTAAGGTAATGTAGAAAGCATCAAGAGCTCTAAAAGAACAATTTGTCATTTGAAGTCATTAAATCTTATGCATTCTGGCTAAACATCTAGGCTGGGGCTATCTATATTTTGTCACCGGTGCATAAGTTTGTGACTGAACAATGAAAATGAGTGTTTCTGGTGAAGTCACTGGATGTGGCATAAATTTCAAGGATTGCAAGGTTCATGGCATTGTACCAAAATAATCTTAAACTGGGACTAGCTGGTCTCTCACCCTAATTATTTAAGGCTAAAGACACTGCTGCACTTTAAGTCAAGTTACCTTTACTTGTCTGGTTCCCGTGGTCTTGTCCTGATGGCTGTCTAGTTGACGAGGTCTTCGCAGCGAATCTGTCTCTAGGGCTTGTCTGGTTGACATAGTCTCCGTTGACATTCAGGCTGTAGAGGTCATCACTAGGTGCTGATCCACAATCTGGTCTTGATTCACTTGGCCAGAGAAGGCAGCGAAAGCGAAGGGCTGTAATGTGATATAAGCTCACTCAAGTACTGAGAAAGTAAACCTTTTGTATTGCAAACATGATACTTGACTCTGAACTGCTGCTAATAATTATTATTTTTTTTGTATAATATTCCGACCATTAGTACCCGTCTCACTTAGATACACTTCATCATTGCATCGCTGTTGTGTTTGGTGATACGCGTGAGCGACGCGACACAACACGACATGACACATATTTACATTATCTACAGCCCGCCTCCAGCAGCGTGGGGGTGTCGGAAAAAACGAAAAACGAAACCGAACTTCGTTTGATGTATATTGGGGCTTTTACATGTTACCCTTGGGAGATATCATTAGGAACTGCTGAGCTGTGGGGAAATGTTGGTGCCTGCTGATGCACACTATATTGAGCAAATGCCTAGGGTTGTGTTTGTTGTTTCTAAAAGAGATGGAAAGTAAGCAGATCTAGAAGTTTTTAGAGCTTTTCTATAAGTTGAAGTACTTTTCCTCCATGCAATATGAAATACCTCGTTTTGCTTTGTTTATCAGTAGTTTATTTTGTCGTGCATGCTTCAGGCACGTCCTGATTTTGCTAAGTTAGATGTGTTCCTGTGTCAACATACTTTGTTGACCCTGGAACAACATTTTAATCCAAAAATTTAGTCTTGACCACAACCCTACACCTAAACCTAACCTTACCCATGGCTAATCCCTAAAATCAGAGGAAATAACAGATGAATGACACTAACATACTAGCACCAAACACTGATTGTAAGCCTAAACTTCACAAAAACTATAAACTGATTTTTCAAATCTGATTGGTTAATCACAATGTTGTTCCAGGGTCAACAAAGATGTTGATCCAGGAACATGTCGTACTTGGTAAAATCAGGTTCTGCCTTCAGTCTCCCTCTGACTATTTTTTTGGGGTCTGTGTCAACATACACTGGAGTTGACAACATTTCTAGATGATTAGTCAACTAGTACAAATGAATAAGCTACAATATGCTGTACACTTACTGCCAGAACTCAAAAAGTCATTTTCAATGTAAACTTTATTATAAATAAACTTTTAATTAAAAAATCTGTAATCCTTTTTTTTTATATATATAGGAGTACCTGCCATATCTACAAACAGCAGCAAAAGCCAGTGGGATACCAGGAATGTCCTGTAATAAAGCAGCTGTCATTAACATCTCCACTCTTGGGGGATCCATAACCAGAATGCCTTCCATGTACTCCCAATTCCCAGTGTTTCCATATTGCGTGAGCAAGGTACACTAGAGTTTTTAAGTTGTTCTGATTTAAGTAGTTCTGCTATTACTTAAACCAGATCCCGTTCATTCACATGATGTATTGACGGCATGAGTCCATGCATAACTCAAATTCTATGTTTATATATCAGGCAGGTTTTAACATGCTGACTGTGTTAGCTGCTGAGGAGTTAAAGGCGGATGAGGTTCTCTGCATGGCGCTTCACCCAGGATGGGTAAAGACTGACATGGGTGGCGCAAAAGTGAGTGTAGATCCCTTGAATCCATGTTACGTGTAATGCACTAGGTGCTTTCAATTTCTGTCAAACATATTTTCTGTAACATATTACGTATTTAATATACAAACTTTTTTTTCTTCAAGTTTTCTTCTTATCATATTGTGACTACACTGTAAAAAAAGCTATTTGTTGAGTCAACTTAAGATAATTTGTTACCCGACTGCCTTACAATTTTAAGTTTAGTCAGCTTAAAATGTAAGTTGTGCTAAGTGACAACTTAGATATTTAAGTTGATTCAACTAAAAATTTTAAGGCAGCTGGGTAACAAGCCAAGCTTTTAAGTTTAACAAACCAATTTTTTTGTTTAGTCAACTCAAATATCTAAGTTGTTAATTAGTACAACTTAATATTTCAAGTTGATTAAACAACTTGATTAGCAATGTAACAGATAATTTTATGTTGACTCAACAAATTGTTTTTTTGTTTTTTGTTTTTTTTTACAGTGTATGACAGCCAAGTTATTAAAAACATTTTGTTATACAAAATAATTTGCATGTAATTGAGAAATGATTGAGTGACAGCTCTACCTGCTGGCCAAAATGTAATATAAATAGACAGACTTTATTACAGCTTTATAATAATTTGACCTAAACTCAAGCTTAATGCTTCCAAATTAGAAAACATGTTGTGCTCTATATTACAGCAGGTTGTTAAAAGTTCACAGAAACTCTTCCCCCCACTGCAGTATCAAATCTTTAGTCTCCATCTAAATATGCTATGTTCCAAAGCATAGTACAAACATTATGGAAAATGGGTGGATGGATGTTAGTGAACTATATGTATGTTTGTATTTTCACTAGGCACCGCTTGAATCAAAAGAAAGTGTGGAGGGGATGCTGCGTGTCATTGGCAGCCTTACTGAGAAGCAGCACGGTGGATTCTTGGACTACACTGGAGAAACACTGCCCTGGTAAACCAGAAGAAAAATATAGTCACGAAAAGGCTGGCCGGGTCCAAACTGCTTCATTTAACCTAATAACCATAAAATGGCCACAATAAAGTGCCACAAGGGTTTATGACAGAAACATGACAATTTTATACCATTTCATACAATAAAACACTTTGATAAGTAAAGCAGTGCTGTCTTTTGTTTAACTGTTTTATGCTGTCGATTACACACACGCAGCTGAATCAGGGAGAGAAGTTAATAATTATTAGAATCTTCAGTGCTGAGTCATTACTGGTATTTAGTACCTTTTAGACATCATAAAATTTAGAAAATCAATTTTTAAAGTATTTTTTGTGTGTACTGTGAAAATGTGAAAAATGATTTTGTAAGGAAAGACATGAACAAAGACATAACAAGGGGGTGAGTACATTATCTGTAAATTTTTCTTCTGGAAGTGAACTTCTTTTAATTAGCTTAATTTGCGGGAAAACCACAGACTTGACAACACTGCCTCCAAGAAAGTGATGTCCTACTTTCATTTGAAGGGTCAATTGTCAAAAGTGAAGAGTAACTTAAGTGACACAAAAAAACTTGTCAATGTTATTGTTGAACCTGCCACATGAGGTCAGCATAATTATTATCCCAGCTATACTTCACTATACATCACACGCATATCCCAGAAATTCTGCACCAACCATCCCTAGACTCTTTCCTTTCCTCCCTGTGCACTAATCATCCAAGCATCAGCCAGACCCATCATGACCACTACTGTTATTCATGTATGTCCCACTGGGTACAATGCTTCATCCAGGCCTGTTCAAACTGTGCCATGACCAAATACCTGTGCTCTCCGAACTCTTTGTGCTGCCCATTCCCTGCTGTACTTGTGAATGTGTTTTATCAAGGATCTCCCACCATTCAGTGGCCATATCTGCATGCTAGTTGATATTGATTTTCCAAGACCTGTTCTACCATGTTTTTCAAAACTTTAGGCACCCGAAAGAAATAGTGTCTAACTGCAGTCCTCAGTTAGTATCTAAATTTTGAAAGACCTTCTTCTGTTTCCTAAGTGTGCCCATCAGTATTTCCTCTGGGTACCATCCTCAAACAGGCAAAAGAGTTCAGAATATTGATAAAAAAAAAAAAACCTCAAGCTCATGTCTTGAAATATTTATATATAATCACTAAAAATAAGTTTCTATAAATAAATGGGGTTAATACTTGGCATTATTGTAAGGAAAAATGATAAGCATGTCTTTTTTGAAGTAAAATATCCTTATTATATACAGTGTATTAGCTTTCTAGAAAGTACCCAAAAACCCAAGCACCCAACTTATTTACGTGTCAATGTGAGCTGACTAAACATCACTCTTTATATTCAAGAAAAAAAGCATGCTGGAGCATACATACTGTACAATAAAAATCAGGAGTTGTGGAAATTTTAATTTCAGCTACTATACAGGAAAGCACAGCAAGCAAAAGCCTTTGAAAATATGTTACTCATTTCCTTTGTTTTCTGTACGGTCTTTCAGCACACCTTTATTTAAAGAGCCGTCACTGTTTTTTACACTTGCAAATCATTAACAAGCAGAGACAAGCAGTCACTGTTAGTATTTTAGTTAACAGCACAGATCTCAGATTTCACAGCTGAAATGTTATGTTTAGCTTGTTTTTAAACTCTCTCTCTCTCTCTCTCTCTCTCTCTAATGATTCATATCATTTATCTTTTCCTCTTAACCTCAGTAACACATACAGTATGATGCAGCACGATACATAAGTTAAAAATGGGCGTGGAATTCACTTGATACACATAAAAAGCACTTCAAAAGAGCAGGTTAGATAACCAAGACTGATGAACTTAAAACATGGCAGCAGTGAAAGCATGCAATATCTTGATCACTGTAACCAACCAAGACTTGGGCTTAGAAACTCATGGAGGATTCTTGTCAGAGATGACATATTTTTGTTACCTGCCATGACCTAGATGGTTCAAAGTCTGAGGTGAGTTTTAAATAACTAATACAAATAGAAAACACAAGGATAAATCCAAATGTGCTTTTCTAAGGCATTAAGAGAACTGGCTAGAAAGCATCCAAGTGTGATCACTATCATACGTCTTGGTAAATGTGCACGTGTTCTACTTGGTGTCTTGAAACATTTTCACTAGAATTATTATTATTATTATTTCATCTGTAAGGATGCTCCCAGCAGTAAAAGTTAATCAGGACAAAGGCAAAAATTTTTAGCCTCTGCTGGAAGTAGAGATGCAGACAGGGGACTACTTGGTCTTTATGGTAGGAACTAAAAAATCTCCAGCTGTGGTCACCAAGGTACTTATAGCTTTTGACTCTTTGAACCTCCACTTTACAGCCAATTGTCCTGCAGAGTTACTAGCTACAGTGTACTATTCGATCAAGGTTTCAGACAAGTGAGTTTGAGCTGGTTGGAGCTAAACTGCAGGACGTTGGCACTCCAGGAGCAGGACTGAACACCCCTGCTGTAGGACATTTCATGTCCATTGGAGATGAGGCCAAAAATATATGCATAACAATGTAACAGACTGGGGGCAACATGGTGGATCAGTGGGTACTGCCACTGCCTCACGGTGTCTCCATTTTGAGTCATGGAACCAGAACGTATTTCTATGTAGAGTTTGCATGCTTTAGCCATGCCTGCATGTGTACTTCCAGGTGTTCTGGTTTCTGCGGTACAGAAGTTGTGAAGTTTCCCAGACCCCAAAAGCTCTGATCTTTATAAGCAAATTCTTTGTTTGGTTTATTCAGTTCAGTTACAGGTTCAATTACAGGGAATGTTCCTTTTGAACAACCTATGGACAGTGGCGATAATGGAGCTACTATTTAGCTCATCAGTTTCTGAGTCATACTTTCCAGATTTTGCTTCAGGCCTGTTGGTTCTAGCCTAGATCTTTAGCCTCTGCTTTTACTCCTGATAGCATTTATGATTTGGAATAATACATTACAGCCTCTGGAAGGCATCCAAGCAGTTTTACTACTCAAAGCACTGAAAAGTTCCTGAGTCACGATGAAATGTTATCTCATGGTTACACACACTGTATGCGTTGTGCAATAGCAGGGGTAGAGGCCGCTCTGCATGCTATACACAATGCCGTACTGTGCAGCAGGTTGGCTGACAGAACCAGAATTTCATTTTTGAACATGGCTGCGTTTAAGGCATGCAGTGCTCTAGTGACAGGAGCCAACCGAGGCTTGGGTTTAGAAATGGTCAAGCAACTCCTGGAGGCCCAGTGCTCAAAGGTTTTTGCTGCATGTCGTGACCCAGATGGGCCAAACTCTGAGGTGAGTATACAGGAGCTTAGGATTGTAGACAACTCAGGAAATCTGTCTTCATCATTTACATTCTCTTTCTGATTCAGGCACTGAGAGAACTGGCCAAAAAGCATCCAGATGTTGTCACCATTGTGAAGCTTGGTACATTTGTATTCTGGACTACATTGTACATTACAAGAGTTTTCACTGCAAAAAAATGTTTTTCTTTGGCTTGTGTCCTGCCAAAATATCTAAAAATTCTTAAATCAAGAATCATTTTCTAGACACGTAAAAATTATTGTCTTGTTTTCAGAAAAAAGAAGTGAAAATTAAGTGAGTTTTTGCTTAGAACAAGCAAAATAATCTGCCAATGGGGTAAGCAAGTCTTATTTCAAGCAGAAAACTAGATTTTGCTTGTTTCAAGCAAACACTCACTTAATTTTGACTTATTTTTTCTGAAAACAAGACAATAATTTTTACCAGAAAATTCTTCTTGATTTAGGAATTTTTAGATATTTTGCCTGGAAACAAGACAAAAAAATCTAAGTAAGAAAAGCATTTTTGCATTTTTTGTTTAAGTTTCGAAATAACGTCACTTATTTTATTTCTGCTAATTTTAGATGTTGCTGATCCATGCAGCATCAAAGAGTCTGCCAAAAAAGTGGGTTCTCTACTAGGGAGGAACGGCCTGAACCTGCTCGTGAATAATGCTGCAACGTTGCCACAAAAAACCATGCTGACCGCAACTGTTGAGGACATGCAAAACGCCTTCAACACCAACGTGATAGGACCTTTGTTTGTCATTCGGGTAATGGAAATCACTTTTGAGAGCAAGCCGAATCTAAAACGAGACTTGACTTCTTCCAGTTTCTGAAATACTTGGTTGTGAATGTCTTTAATCAGGAGTACCTGCCGTATCTGAAAACAGCAGCTAAAGCTAGTAGCAAACCAGGGATGTCATGTGATAAAGCAGCTGTGATCAATATCTCCACAGATTCAGGATCTATGACCATCATGCCAGAAATAATAGATCCATTCCCATTCTTCCCATACAGCATCAGCAAGGTACCGAATCCTAAAACTGTTCTAATGGGCTTCAAAAATCCTCATTTCTCTATTATAACAAACAGTTATTTGGAAATGTTTAAAGAAACGTGAATTCCAAACGACTACGCTAATAAGTTATGTGCAGATGAACACAGTTCGAACACAAACCATTGAAACTTTGTCATGCATCTGTTTTCCTTTCAGGCTGGTCTTAACATGTTGACAGTGTATACCGCTAGGGACTTTAAGGCAGATGAGATCCTTTGCATTTCTCTTCACCCAGGATGGGTGAAGACGGACATGGGGGGTGGAGATATGGTAAATCTAGATTCAGTAGTAATGGTATCTCTCAGGACCTACACAAACCTGCACACTGATGGTCGCTTTTTACTAATATTACACTATTTTAAATGCACGTTATTCCCTGTTTGTCCACCAGGCACTTATTGATACCAGAGAAAGTGTGGAGGGGATGCTGAGTGTCATTGGCAGTCTTACTGAAAAGCAGAACGGAGGATTCTTTGACTACACTGGAAAAACAATGCCTTGGTAAACCAGAAAAAAAAATCTTAAATGAGGAAGTTTATCAAAGACGTTCAACTGATTTATTTTACCTATTATAAATAAAGTGATAAGAACAGTCATTAGTGTTTTACATGTTTAACTTAATTCTCTGTGTTCAATACAATAAAACAAAGAAACAATACTACAGTATTGTGTCATTTATCTAAATACATACACTTTTTGTGCTATATAATTTGCCATTCACCATTAAAAAGACAAAACACCATCGCAACACATATTAATGTTGTATTTTCAGACAGTATTTCTATGCTACTACATGCACCTTAGCAAACTATATGGGATGGGCCTACATTTTGATCAATATCCTTACATTTTATAAACACTTACATAGATCTACTGAGTTTACCAAGCTACTACAGTAGTCTGCATTTGAAGTGGATCAAAACCTTTCATCAAAGTTGTCCTAAAACCAAAACATTACCCGATCTTGTCTTGGGACACCTTTGATGAACTTTTTTGATCCACTTTAAATGTTGACTATTATACTTCTAAACTTAGGATTGTGAAAAGAGCAGTAAATACAACTGGCTTGAAGAAGGTAACAAGATCAGCATTTTAAGACATTAACATTTAATCACAAAACACAAGATGCTTCTCTTTTCAATATGAATAAGACTGTTCAGTGAGACTCTGGAGGTTTACCTGCATTGCCTGTGTTTATTGGGATTCCCTTTTGTGCAACATCGGTTGCTGAAAGGGGTTTTCCCAGGTTGTTGATTTGCTGGAGGTTCAGTAGCTGAAGGATTAGTGTGGAGTCAGTATGCTGGTTGATGTTTTGAGGTCAGACAAGGTCAGACTCTGAGACACAGCTATGCAGCAAAACAACTCAGAACACAAAATTCTCAATGAAAAAAAAAAACTACAGTAAAAGAGAGAAGAGTGTGATCTCCTCAGTTCTCATGGTAGAGGAGCAGCAGACATGCAGGCCAGGATGCCAACAGCCCAAAAAGGTGAGGTGTGGGAAAAGGCAGTGGTAAAAAGCCCAAGAGCGAAAAAACATAATTCGTTGGTGTCCTGAGTTTTTAAACTCAGCTGTTGGACACATCAAAAATGGTGTCTTGACTAATTAGACATTGTCTTAGCTCAAGTGTTGCTATGTTTCTCCTCCCAATACATAAATCAGCATGTTATCCTATTAGTCACATGGTCCAAAATTTCCTGATCTTGCAGAGTATAATTTGGACATGATACATTTTATAAAGAATTGATTGATAGTATGTGTATGTTTGAAAATCTTTTCTCAAAACGTTTCTAAACATGAATATAAACTCTTAAGACTCAATGAAAAACATACACAATGAGTAATTTGAACATGATAGTCAAATGTGTGGGTTGTGTACATGATATGGAGTTATGCAATGCTCTGGTATTCATTTATAAGTCCTTTTAACATAATTTGTGTGCATGTATATATGTAAAAGCAGTCTATGTGCTGCTTTTACATATATAGGAGGAGAGGAAAGGAAAGGAAAGGAAAGGAAAGGAAAGGACGTGACGTGAGGCCAAGTATGGTGATACTCAGAATTTGTGCTCTGCATTTAACCCATCCAAGTGCACACACACAGCAGTGAACACACACACACACACCGTGAACACACACACACACACCGTGAACACACACCCAGAGCAGTGGGCATTGCTATTGCTGCTATTGCTCTCTGGAGAGCCCGCTGGTTATTCACTCCCCCCACCTTCAATCCCTGCCGGACCCAGGACTCGAACCCGCAACCATTAGGCCACAGCTGCCCTTTTTTTTTTTTTTTTTATTTTTTAAGGAATGTGAGGTCATGTTCTGTGAGTAACAAAAGGTCTCTGTCTCTGGTCTCTGTGTGGCTGAAAACTCACTAATGATTTTCCTCATGGTTTTACTCAACCTGATCTCATGGTGAAAACGTACCTGTGAGAACTTTTCACAAGAGGCAAAATACGTACCAGTATCACTGCAGTTTCCAAAACATTAGAGATGATAAAATAGCGAGCACTTGTAATCGTTTTCTTACTCAGTTATGATTACAGCTCCATATGTTTTGCTTTACGGATTAACAAGCTTGTTCGGAAGCTCAGCTGGCACAGAGTTTGACTTGGGTATGAATCCCGTGAAAAACATGACTCGCGATAAAAGAGCTGAAAGATGAGAGATTAAAAAACAAGCTAAAACGGCATGCTTGCGATTGCCTTTATTTACGTCACATTCAACCTGATCTCATGACGAAAACGTACCTGCTGGAACTTTTTCGCAATACGTACCGCCATGTACGTTTTGTAACATATCTGTAACATATTTGATGTGAAATGTCCACTGAGTGGCGCTAAAAGGGTGTTCCTTTTTTTTCCCAGAACAGATGAACGTACATATGGTACGTTTTACTGTATGTGATGTTGGTTTGTACGTCACCGCAGTTCTGACTTGAAATGTCCATTGAGTGGGGCTATAACTCTAATGCACTGTGCTGTTATAAAAATAACGTACCATCCGCACTACACCTAAACCTACCCGATCCCTGGTGAAAAAAACAGCATATGCTGGTAGGTATGTTTTGATGCTTGGATGCTGGTTTAAGCTGGTCCTTTGCTGGTTTATGCTGGTCATGTTGCTGGTCAAGGACCAGCATAAACCAGCAAAGGATCAGCTTAAACCAGCATCAAAACATAAGTAACCAGCATCCCAGCATTAAAACATACCTACCAGCATATGCTGTTTTTTTCACCAGTAAGATAGTAAACAAAAGCAAAATGAATGCGGCCTGAAAACGAAAATGCAATCATGCCATTTTAGTTTGTTTTTTGATCTCTCTCTCTTGCATCGTGAGTCATGCTTCTCACGGGATTCGTACCCAAAGTTTCACATCCGAAGTCCAATTCTGTCCCGAAATTAAAACATATGGAGCTGTAATCATAACTGTGTTAAAAATCGATTACAAGTGCTCACTGTTTTACCGCCCCTAGTGTTCATTTCTGTTGGAAACTACAGTGATATGTATTTGTTGGTACGTATTTCGCGTTTTGCGAAAAAGTTCCCAGAACTACGTTTTTGTCATGAGATGAGGTAGGATTTACTTGTGTGGTCATGGTGTCTCTTTGACCATTAATCTTGGCTACTCACCCAAATTTCCTCAGTTTGGAATTATTAATACTGCAATCAAAGCTATTAGTCACACTTGCTTCAGACTTGTGGCAACAGAGTATCCTGGACAGATTTATAACGTTGTCTTGTTATCCTGAGCCTTTTTTGTGAAATTTGGCTCTTTGTGTTGTTTCAACACCATTCTGATCGAAACTTAAATTGTCTGATTCGCTCTGATATCCGACTTAAGTTCTGAGAGAAATAATTGAAAAATTAATCACGGTCAGTTTGCATTAAGACCGTAAACAACATTGTTTGAAAACTACTCTATAAAGCGTGTATATGCTTATCTTTGCTGTCTCTCCAAGGAATAGTAAAGACCGGCCATTGAATAAATGCTGGTGAGAGAGCAGAGTCTTTATTGCTGTGTAGCATTCAAGGATAAAGGTCTAAACTGGAAAATAATACACTTTTAAATATAAAGATTCCAAAAGAAAGCAGAGCTGAAAATAGAACTGAAAAATCTAAAGAACATTTTAGAAAGAACGTTTTGTGGAATAAAAAAAATGTTTCATGGATTTCAAAGGTTTTTCATGGAACCACAGATGCAAATAAACTCTTTAAAACCTTTGTTTTAAAAAGTGAATTTCAACAGTACCTGGATTATTCCCATTTATATTTGCCACCAGATAGAAAAAACGGAAATGCGTTGGGGTCCAACATCACTGGAGCTAAGTGGTGGAGAAAGCGGGGAAACATTATAGCAAAAGTATATTTACATAACAGTGTTAAAATGTAAAATTAGTTTCATTTAAATGCAAGTTAAGCGTGTATTTTTTCAGTTAAAAGTGTTTTTGGGGTCTTTTTTGAGATGTACTGACACAGTAAAAACATTGGCTTAACCAATAGTGTTTTGGGGAGGGAATATCTGGTTATTTGACCAGTTGGAGCAGGCAGAAATGTTTCAGAAACTTGTTTGAAAACAATCAATTTTCACAATTCCATTTGGCTACAATAAATACCTTGCACAAGGACACAGTGGCAATAATGGAGCTACTAATTAGCTCATCGGTTTCTCTGTCATGCCTTCCAGATTTTTCTGTAGTACTGTTGATTCTAGCCCATATCCTTCACCTCTACTTTCACTCCTGATAGCATTTATGATTTGGAATGATACATTACAGCTTCTGGAAGGCATCCATGCAGTTTTATTACTCAAAGCAATCATGTTCACGCTCGTATGTTCACGCTGAGTCACTTTGAAATGTCATCTTGACTTATCATGATTACAAATATTAAAAGGACCAGTGGAATATGGGCGTGGACCATGCATCCTGTATAAAAAGCCATATAGTGCGGCAGGGTTAGTTGACAGAACCAGACTGATCAACTTTGAACATGGCGGCTTTAAAGGCATGCAGTGCTTTAGTGACAGGCGCCAACCGAGGCTTGGGTTTAGAAATGGTCAAGCAACTCCTGGAGGCCCAGTGCTCAAAGGTTTTTGCTGCATGTCGTGACCCAAATGGACCAAACTCTGAGGTGAGTATTTCAGAGCTTAGGATTGTAGACAACTCAAGAAATCTGTATTGCATCACTCACATTCACTTTCTGATTCAGGCACTGAGAGAACTGGCCAAAAAGCATCCAGATGTTATCACTCTTGTGAAGCTTGGTAAATGTGCATTTGTCTTTTGGACTACATTTAACATACAACAGATCATTTTTACATTTTAAAACCACTTATTTTTGTTTCTGCTACTATTAGATGTTTCTGATCCTGGCAGCATCAAAGAGTCGGCACAAAAAGTAGGCTCTCTACTGGGAAAGAACGGCTTGAACCTGATCCTGAATAATGCTGCAGTGTTACCACAAAAAACCATGCTGACCACCACTGTTGAGGACATGCTAAACACCTTCAACACCAATGTGATAGGACCTTTGTTTGTCATTCGGGTAATGGAAATCACTTTTGAGAGCATGCCGAATCGAAAACAAGACTTTAGTTCTTCCAGTGTCTGAAATACTTGGTTGTGAATGTCTTTAATCAGGAGTACCTGCCGTATTTGAAAACAGCAGCTAAAGCCAGTGGCAAACCAGGGATGTCATGTGATAAAGCAGCTGTGATCAACATCTCCACAGATGCGTCGTCTATGGCCATCATGCCAGTACTGAAAGAGCCATTCCCACTATTCCCATACAGCATCAGCAAGGTAACGTAAGAATTCCAAGACTGTTCTGATGGGCTTCAAAAATCCTCATATGTATGTGGTTTGAAATTCACTTTAGATATTTGGAAACTTTGTCATGCATCTGTTTTCTTTCAGGCTGGTCTTAACATGTTGACCATATATACTGCTAGAGACTTCAAGGCAGACGAGATCCTCTGCATTTCCATTCACCCAGGATGGGTGAGAACAGACATGGGGGGAGATAAGGTAAATCTAGGTTCAGTGGTAAAAGTTTCTTTCAGAACCTACACATAACATGAGGCCTAAATCTAGTGTTGCACGATAAACCGTTACTTAAAAAGTATCGTGATACCCTGCTTTTAAAAATGGTACGATTCCGCATTTTACTAGTAACTGTACTTTAAGAATGTATTTTAATAGGGGTCGTATTTCTGCTAGTCTGTGTTAGTGAATGGCACAGTTGCGCAAATTCGTTTACTACACACATACGCGTGATACTCACTTTGTTTTCAGCCTCTGCCGCCTCAATAAATGAGTACATGAACATAATCTCTAGAAATGCTCTGAGAGTCACTTCATGAGCATTTTACCGTGTATTTTGCGGAAAACGATTGGCATATAATGAAGACCCTAAAGGTCTTCACAGCAACCCGTCAAAATAAAAGTTTGGTTTTAAACTGACAGTCAGAAATATATTAAAGGGGTCATCGGATGCCCATTTTCCACAAATTAAAAATTCTCTATGGTAGTGTAAAACAACACCCTTTTTACCTTGTCAAAATGAGCTCTGCAAAAATCATCTCATTCTGGTTGAGGCTGCTTTATATGCAAATGAGCTCTGCTCGCCCCGCCTCTCTCTACTCTCTGTGGAGTGACGAGACTGTTTACTTTAGCCGCATTTAGCCACGAAACTAGCTAACTAGCACATTATTAGAAAAGGCGATCACAAAGATTCATAAAAAAAAAACCCTTATACTCACTTCTGCTGTAAGTGAAGCTGGATCATGAATGATTTGCGCGAACACAGACTGATATATGTAGATCGGGAGGCGCATTCCCTTCACAAACAAATGTAATCCACTGCATCTTCAGCGGCTCAGATGTCGGGAGTTAATGACGACTGCTATGTTCATTATTACATTCTTTATTATTACATTTAAAAATGTTCAAAAACATGTAAAAGTGAACTTAGCATCCGATGACCCCTATAATATATTACCTAATGTAAAGACATTAGTACTACTACTACTACTAATAAATATATTAAAACAATGTTAAAGAAATATTTACCAGAAAGAAAAAAAAATTACCAGAATTTATTTACCAAAAAATTGTAAATACACAACACAGTATTTCTGAAAAAAAGAAATAAATAGCTTATAATAAATTAATTCTTTATCAAATCTAATTAACCATTATAAATTCATTAGACATGCTTTTGATTACTAAAATGTAATGAAACAATTAAAATAGAATCCAGAAAATTAATGGAAAACAGATTTAATGGAAAACAGTTTTTTTTTTTTTAACGTAACCATTAAAAATTAGGAAAAAATAAAACGGATTTCATAGGGCCATATTTATTTCATTTGTGTCTTTGTTTTATTGTAGTTGTCCTTTAGTTTGTTACTTGCATCTAGGATCTTATTAATAATAACAAAGATAAGATATCAAAAAAATGACTCAAAATTTTGGTATCGTTACAACACTACCTAAATCACAAAAGCACACTGATGGTCTCTTTTGGATAATGTTATGCTATTTTAATTGCATGTTATTCCCTTTGTTCACCAGGCGCCTATTGATGCCAGACAAAGTGTGGAGGGAGTGTTAAGCGTCATTAGCAGTCTGAATGAAAAGCAGCATGGAGGATTCTTAGACTATACTGGAAAAACAATGCCTTGGTAAACCAGAAAACAATAACCTGTGGAGGTTTATCAAAAGGCTATCCAGATGACCCGTTTCACCCATTATAAATAAAGTGATAAGCACAGTCATTAATGTTTATGACATGTTCAACTTCATTTTCTGTGTGTTCAATATAATAAACTAAACAAACGATACTGGTACATTGTGTCATTTGTCTCATCGCATACACTTTTATGCTACATAATTTGTTATTCGCCATTTAAAAAACACAATCACAACACATATTCAGTATTTCTACACTACTACATGCTCCTCAGCAAACAATATGGCATAGGCCTTAGAGACACATAATCATTTTTTTTTTTTTTTTTACATTATAATCAATCTCCTTGAATTTTATCAAAGCTTTGTTTTACAAGCTACTACTACTAAACTTAGCATTGTGAAAAAAGCTATAAATACAACTAGCTTTTCTGATTTGACATTACAAATCAGTGACATTTATATACGAGGTAAATATTTGTAAATTACCCAAACGTATGCTTTGGTAGACAACAAACTGTCCATAAAACCTAACATCATACACTACCAATCAACATCTGGATAAACTTGACTGAGCCTCTTGTGCGCTTTAATATATGTTTATTTAAAGCCTTATGCTTAAATGTGTACAGACATGATAGATTTTTGTACTTAAAATTTTGTGTGTGATGTGTTTTGGCTAAGAAACTTCCACTGAATTAAATTAGAAATAACTCTTGGGGAATAGGAGCCCATTGTCTGATAATGGGGACTTCCATTCTGAGAAATAATTGAAAAATTACAGTCATCACGGTCAGTTTCCATTAAGACCGTAAACAACTTGGGCTGAAAACTACTTTATAAAGTGTGCTTGCCTATTTTTACTAACTCTTCTTAAGAAATGGTAAAGGGCTCCCGGGCTTTTAATAAATGCTAGTGAAAGAGCAGTGTCTTTATTGCTGTAGCATTCAAGGGTAAAGGCCTAAACTGGAGAACAATACACTCTTAAAGGGATAGTTCACCCAAAAATTCTGTCATTAATTACTCACCCTCATGTCGTTCCAACCCCATAAGATGTTAGTTCATCTTCAGAACACAAATTAAGATATTTTTGATAAAATCTGAATGCTTTCTAAATATATTTTTATTTTTATTGGAAAATGGACAAGTTGGACTGTTTGGTTTCCAGTATATATGCACCTTATAAATGTGAATGCTTGGAGTGTGCAGAGGTGAAATCCAGATGCATGGTAATCTTTGATGAAGATCAAATATAAAACTGATATAAGATGACCCAGGACCTCAAAACCAGTCATAATGGTCAATTTTTCAATTGAGAAAGCTGAATAAAAAAGCTTTCCATTGATGTATAGTTTATTAGCATAGGACAATATTGGGCCAAAATAAAACAATTTGAAAATCTGGAATCTGGTGTCAAAAAAAAAAAAAAAAAATTTTAGAAAATCACCCTTAAAGTTGTCCAAATAAAATTCTTAGCAATGCATATTACTAATCAAAAATTAAGTTTTTATATATTTATGGTAGGAAATTTATAAAATATCTTCATGGAACATGACCTTTACTTAATATCGTACTGATTTTTGGCATAAAAGAAAAACTGATCATTTTGACCCATACAGTGTATTTACTTGTGCAACTTATGACTGGTTTTGTGGTCCAGGGTCAGGCTCTTATTATTTAATTAAATTCTAAAATCTGGAAAAATAGTAGTTTAGTAGATTAAAAGGTAAACGTATCCAAATCTTTGACTGTATAACTCAGGGGTGGTGAACTTCGGTCCTGGAGAGCCGCAGCCCTGCATAGTTTTGCTTCAACCCTAATCAAACGAACCTGAACAAGCTAATCAAGGTCTGAAGGGTTACTAGAAATCTACAGGCAGGTGAGCTTTAATTATGGTTGGAGCTGAACTCTGCAGGGCTGAGGCTCTCCAGGACCGGAGTTCACCATCCCTGGTATAACTGAAGCGGTAATATAATCCTAGCTTTTACCAGGAGGCACTGTTCCATACTGCCACTCTCACAGGGCAGATCTTCAGCGGCCCCGGATTGTTGCCATTTATATTTGCCCCCGGACAGAAAAAAGGGAACATTGTCTCAGTGAAATGGTCGTTAAATGTGTAGATAGGTGTGACACCCACTGAGTCAAAGAAGCTGACTTCTCCAGCATTGTAGTCGATCTTCACCCGAACTCTTTCCAGGTGGCCCTTCAGGTTGAGTGGCGTGTTTGGGGTGGTCATAGCCGTGTACTTGCCGTCAGAGAGAGCGATGGTCCAGAACCCTCCTTCTGGACAGCCTGAGATTTTGCCTTTCCTGGCTACTGATGCTTTGACCACACCAATTACCCAGTCATTATTTTGGCCCACGTCCACCTCCCAGGAATGACATCCTGAGGCGAAACCTTTTGAGCCCATTACAAAAACAAAGTGGTCAAAACGCTCAGGGTTATTCGGCAGCTCTTTCATCGTCCCTGTGTTAGACACACTTGTCAGGTTCTTGTTGAGAGACAAGCAGGGGTAGGCTGTGTTGGGGTCCAACGTCACTGGAGCTAAGTGTGGAGAAAGCAGGAAGATGTTATAAAAAAAAAAAAATATATATATATATATATATTTACAGCCGAGGTAAAACTTACATACACCTTGCAGAATGTGCAAAATGTTAATTATTTTACCAAAACAAAAGGGATCATATTATGTAGTACTGACCTGAATAAGATATTTCACATAAAAGACGTTTACATATAGTCCACAAGAGAAAATAATAGTTGAATTTATAAAAATGACCCTGTTCAAAAGTTTACATACACTTGATTCTTAATACTGTGTTGTTACCTGAATGATCCACAGCTTCTCACAAATTCTTTGGTTTTTCAGTATTTTTGTGTATTAGAACCCTTTGACTGTATGAGATCCATTTTTTCACACTGAAGACAACTGAGGGACTCAAGGTAGGTTAGGTTCAGAAGGTTCAAACACCCACTGATGCTCCAGAAGGAAAAATGAAGCATTAAGAGACAGGGCGTGTAAACTTTTGGACACAATGAAGATGTGTACATTTTTCTAATTTTTCCTAAATATCATATATTTTTCATTTAGTCCTGCCCTTTAGAAGCTACAGAAGATACATACATGTTTCCCAGATGACAAAATAAGTTAAATTTACCCTGATCCTCAAATTCAAAAAGTTTTCACCCCCCGGCTCTTAATGCATCGCGTTTCCTTCTGGAGCATCAGTGAGCGTTTAAACCTTCTGTAATAGTTGCATATGAGTCCCTCAGTTGTCCTAAGTGTGAAAAGATGGATCTGAAAATCATACACTCATTGTCGGAAAGGGTTCAAATGCACAAAAATGCTGAAAAACCAAAAAGTTTGTGGGGCATGAAGGATTTTTCTGAAGAACAGCAGGCAGTTTAACTGTTCAGGACAAACAAAGGACTCATGAACAACTATCACTAAACAAAACAGCTGTGGATCATTCAGGTAACAACACAGCATTTAAAATTAAGCGAATGTAAACTTTTGAACAAGGTCATTTTTATAAATTCAACTTATTTTTCTTGTGGACTATATGTAAATGTCTTTTATGTGAAATATCTTACTCAGGTCAGTTCTAAATAAAAAATAACATGCATCTTGTATGATCCCTCTTGTTTTGGTAAAATTATTAACATTTTGCAGATTCTGCAAGGCGTATGTAAACTTTTGACCTTAACTGTACATACCAATGTTAAAACGTGAAACTTGTTTAATTGAAATGTAATTCAACCTAATCTGAAAAACTCATCCAGCTCTATAGTATCTGAACACTCACTGTATTCCACCAAGCTCTGCATTTTTTCCCACACTCTGAACTTCAGGGATGTGATGTGCTCTGCAACGTCGATTAGAGAATCAGGGATGTTTTCTGGTTCGCAAAACGTAATCTGAGCTCTGGAAGGGCATACAGTCAGATTAGTTGTTGCTTTTATGCATATAAATCAGTTAAATTCTTTCAAATGTACAGTCTACTATTACCTTCTTTTGGCATTCTTGTAGTTCTGTGGGGAAAAGAAAAATCAGTTACTTGGGTAAATATTTGCACAAGCTTGATAAGATTAGTTAATCCAAATTACCTGTAAAAAGAGACTGTCATTATTAGCAATCTCGTTTTCAATAGCCATGACGGCCTGAGAGAATGTTACTATATCACGAGCGATTATGTCAGTTTTGTTCTTTATGGTCTGTTTCTTTGTTTCTTCTTCTTTTGCCAGAACAGCAATCCTCGCAGCTTCCTCCTTCTGAAGAAATTGCCGAAGCTCTTCGAACTCCTCGCGAATTTGTTTCTCTGTCTGTTGCCTTTGGTTCTACGCAAACCCAATATAAAAAAAGATAATTATCTAGGTATGTGTTGATGGTTAGTGATGTTTATTATGTCTGGATCTTGTTCTTTGTTTATACCTTGATGTGGACAGTTATGTCATCACATTCCTGTTTGGCCTCATAGAGGCATCGAAGACTTTTCTTGAGTGGGATGACAATCTGCCGCATTTCCTCCTAGAGAAAGAAAAATGTAAATTTCACTCCAGTTCAAAACAACTTTCTGAGAGAGTTTGTAAACCAAAAACAAGAATCCTACAAGCTAATAACAATACAGAAACTGCACTCAAAAAAAGCAAGTTATAAAACGGATAGTTCCAGTTCTTGATTCTGATTGGTTGAGCTGCGTTCGAAGCTGTTGTAAATTACTATACAAACATACACCTTTGTCTACTTCTGTGTGTTGCTCGGCAACCACAACCATTTCTGAGGAACTGCATTATTTGGCAAAAGAATAAAGATTTTATTAATGTTATTAATCTTTATTTGCTCTGTTTTATTTTGTGAAACCTTACTACGTATATGGAATAACCATTTTATAAAAGCAATAAGCCCAGTCAAGCTTTGGTTTACAGTGAATTTGGATTAACAACTCCCCTTAGCTGTTATAAATTCACTGTAAACAAGGCTTCCTGGGGCTTATCGCTTTATTCCAATTCAAGGAAAACAAATATTCGACATTCATGTTGAAAACTGTATTGACTTTGCCTCAATTTTTAAAATTCACATACATTATCAAGTTTTCCATGACTGTGAAAAAGGATTTTCTCAAGAAAGCCAGTCCACAGCTGCAATTTAACAACAGCAACTAGTAACTTTATGTTTTTTTAAAAAAAGTAATTGTTTATATATGTATTCTACCATTAAAATGTAAAAAAAAAAAAAAAAAAAGTCACACGATTATTTAATATATTATATATGATAATAAATTAATACATTAATTAAATTGTCTGTATACATTCTGGCAGTATTTATTGTTCTACCTTTAATTTATGCAAAATATTAACTATATACAATATCTGTAAAAAAATTGGGAACACTTCATTAGGTTTATAAGTTAACTACTTTAGTAGAATGAACAATATCTCTACAGCACTTATTAATCTATATGTATTTTACCATCATAAACTATTTAAAAAAAAATAAAATAAAATAAAATATTGGTAACACTTTACAATAAGTTTCCTTAGTTAACATTAGTTAACGTACTAAGAATGAACAATACTTTTATAGCATTTATTAATTTATATGCATTCTACCATTAAAATGTAAAAATAGCAACATAATTATGTAATATATTACATATTATAACATATTAATACATTAATCAAATTGTATTGATACATTATGGCAGAATTTATTGTTCTACCTTTAGGCAAAATATTATAATTATTACATTATTAAAAAATTACATATAATATTGGCAACACTTTACAATAAGGTTCATTAGTTAACATTAGTTAACTACTTCAGTTAACATGAACTAAGAATGAACAATACTTCTACAGCATTTATTTAACAATAATAATTTCAACATTTATTAATGCAATATTAAAATCAAAAGTTGTGCTTGTTAACATTAGTTTATGGACTGAATTAACACAAAATAATTAATGTATTTTCATTAACATCAACAAGGATGAATAAATACTGTAATAAATGTATTGTTCATTGTTCATGTTCAACTAATGGAACATTATTGTAAAATGTTACTAAAATATTTATTGGATCACAATAATAATAATAATTGGGAATGACGACAAATGCAAAAAAAAAACATCTTGATACATTATGGCAATAAAAACTTGGAGGGTTAAAATGCTTGTCAAAAATAAAAACAAACAAAAGCTGCATTATTTTGGCATATTGAAACAATGTTTATTTTTAAATATTTTTCTAAGAATTCTAAGAAATATATCACCTTGAGATCGTTTGCTGCCTCTTCCAAAGGACACACACTATGACCTTGGTGTTTCTTGGACGTTTGACAAACACAGCAGAGAACCTCTTCATCAGACTGGCAAAACAATTTGAGACCCTCGCCGTGAGTGGCACATAGAGCCTCCGGTTTAGACACCCCGTTGCCTGAATATAAGCCCGCTCTCGCGGATGCTTTTCCTTTCTGCTCCTGTGCGATGGCATCGCATACGTTCTTCAGAGCCAGGCTGATGGTGGGCTCCGTCAGAGAGCACTTCCTCCTGCACACGGGACATTCCCTCTTGGCCGCCTTCTTGTTCCAGAAGCCCTGAAGGCAGAGACGGCAGAAACTGTGGCTGCATTTCAGGACCACGGGATCGGTGAAGATCTCGCAGCAGACCGGACAAGAGAGCTCATCCTCTATAGGCGACTGCGTGTGGGACGACACAGCTCTCGGGCGAAGGACTGGGATGTTTTTGAGGCTTGGAAAAGTGTTTGCTCTCCCAGGTTGAGAGGAAGCCCTCGGTCGCAAGGGCATGGCTGCGTGGTGTTGCTGGAGTGGAGTCCGCTCGCTTTTGAAACCAAAAACGTGATGAGCCCAAGCTGAACCTGGAGTGTTTAGATCACAAGTCTTACACAAGCACCCTCACGTTTCAAAAACAAGTCCGTCCTTCGGCAATAATGACCTTTTATAGAGCGGTGACGATCCTTAACTTTAAATACCATCATGAAATTCTCAGAAATCAGTCTTCGACCACACCTCGTCCACAGGAGCACTGGGTTTTTATTGACGTCAATCTAATATACAGCCTTGGTTCATTACTGGATCAACTGGTGCTTGAGGGGAAAACAAACCGCCATTGATCCGTGAAATGTTTAGTGTAAGCATTATTGTTTTGGGAACTTAGAAGGAACGTGAGGGGTTGCAAGAAAGCAAATCTTTTTAAATGGTGAAGGTACGTTTACGCAAAGCAACTCCACATAGAGCCACACAAGCACAGAATATTGCAAAAATGTGCATTTCTAATGGGACAGCTTATAAATACTATACCAACGTAAACCATATTTTAAGTACAAGTCACTTATTCTCCTATATGTCCACAATGGTAACTAAAAAATGGAAATATGCCCTTGGTGAGGTTATTCAGCCAAGGAGAACGAACCTTATGTTTCAACGAACAACCGTAAGAAGGAAAACACCTACTGCTTTCCAGAACATAAAAACAAAACCACACAACTCATTTTGTTTGTTTAATATCGTTGAGAAATCTAACAAAGAACAATTTGGTGCAATAGCATTTCTGTCAATGAAAAAACACAGATATAACAGACTTATACCATGATTATTGCCATTTGAAGGTAGTCTGAGACAGTGTAACATGAGTCCATCAAAACCATTACATCATCAGTGTAAACTATCAAAAAGCATCGAATGAAAAAGTGTCCAAAGTAAATCAACGACGAGAGAGCTGTGTCCAAGCTACGCTGATAGCTTTAAAGTATGTAAAAAGTAACACCAAAACATTTAGTTGTTTTTTTTTTTTTCCTTTTTAATTTTCAATCTGGGTCCTTTAAACATCTTCCATACGACAAGACGCCCGGCTAAATAGTAATAAAAAAAAAAAAAAGAAATATAAAGTTTGAAGTTTTAACCATCACATGATCAGTACTTTACATTTCAAACATGCTCTGACGTTACAGAAGTGAAATACTACAGTGTTGAACTGTCTGCATAAAAGAGTAATAATTATATCTGAGTTCCACCAACTTTATAACGCAACATGTGCTCAGTGTAAGACGCCTGTGTTTGGTCATATTTGCAGAACTAGTGTCAGTATCTTGGAAATGCTCACTGGACTGGCTGTAGTGTAGTTTCCGTAAACACATCAATACTATATACAATCACATCAATACCACACAATCAATACCATTCAACACCTATACCTTCTATTCAGTGCTTTAACAATCACTTATAAGTAGGGCTGGGCAATATGTATCAAATATACACCAGAAATATGGTGTGCGTGTACGTACGTACGCATGTGTGTGTGTGTGTGTGTTCTTTCTGGTCCTCGAATCTGATTGGCTGAGAGGAGAGTGATATTCTAGTGATAACAGAACTCCAACTGTTTCACCGTTTGTAACACAGCAAGTGTCATGCCGGATGCCCAAATCCACTATAATTTTAAAAATAATACTGATTTTGTGTCATGGAATGTAATTTTAAAAGTTTTTTTGGGTGAGAATGTACTTGTTTAGACTTCAAATATGCGGTTTGTTAAAGGAGAAGTCCACTTCCAGAACAGCAGTTTACAGATAATGTACTCACTCCCCTTGTCATCCAAGATGTTCATGTCTTTCTTTCTTCAGTCGTAAAGAAATTATGTTTTTTGAGGAAAGCATTTCAGGATTTTTGTCCATATAGTGGAGTTATGATGCACCGAGTTTGAACTTCCAAAATGCAGTTTAAATGCAGCTTCAAACGATCCCAGATGAGAAAGAAGGGTCTTATCTAGCGAAACGATTGGTTATTTGTATAAAAATAATACAATTTATATACTTTTTAATGTCAAATGCTCATCTTGTCTTCACTCTTCCCATCCTCTGTTTTTGTTCCTGTTCATGACAGTTAGGGTATCTTGAAAAACTCCCATCTCATGTTCTCCCTCAACTTCAAAATCGTCTTATATCGCTGTTTACCTTTTTTGTTAAGTGTGTTTGATTCTTCTTTGCATGTTCACTTTGCAAAGACTGGGTCGGTACTTCTGCAGCGATGTAGGATGATTTTGAAATGATTTTTGAAGTTGAGGGAGAAAATACGATCAGTTTTTCGACATACCCTAACTGTCTTGAGTCAGAATATACAGAGTTCAGGGAGAGCAAGACAAGATGAGGATTTGAGATTAGAAAGTATTTAAATTGTATATATATTTTTTTAAATAACCAATCGTTTTGCTAGATAAGACCCTTCTTCCTCAGCTAGGATCATTTACGACCACATTTGGGATCGTTTGAAGCTGCATTTAAACTACATTTTGGTTAAACTACAAATTTCCATTATATGGAGTAAAATCCTGAAATGTTTCCTCAAAAAACAATTTCTTTACGACTGATGAAAAAACGACACGAACAGCTTGGATCACAAGGGGGTGAGTACATTATCTGTAAATTGTTGTTCTGGAAGTGGTGTTGAAAATTTGCTTCAATGTTTTTGGATATGTGACCTCGAAGTCGTCAGCGGCCATTAAGCACTCATCAACCCGCTGGCTCTGATGTGTCTATAGTGGTTAAACATGAGATATAATTTGTTTTGGGTAAATCTGACGGGCAGTCTTTGGTCCCATTAATCTATTATTTGTTATGCAAGAATGAATGCCACATCAGATGCAGGTAACCACACTCGCTCAGTCCATCTCTCGCTCATAATACATAAGTCATACAATAAACTTTCAATGAAGTTTATTCCATGAATTTTGAATCCATGGCAGAAAATCCATTGTTATTTTATATGTATTTAGACACTCGTGGCATTGAGCTGTTGCATAAATGCAATCTCACACTTGAAGTCATGTGATATGGCTGTATATCAGCACGCTGTGACTACCTACAACACTCTGCCTGGTGCCTCGTGAATCACAGCCATGCCAATATGCAAACCAGTGATATTGCTCATATACACACACACACACAACATAGCTTTTGAATTAATTTAGCTCCAATAATGGTTTGTTCAAAAGTACCCTATTGTCCAGCCCAACTTTAAAGTCCTTCATACTTCCTCCACTATTCCTTTGAAGGATAAATACTGTAACCGGTGAAACACTATCTGTAATACTTCATGATACTTCTTAATACTGACTTTACTGATACAAAAGAAAAAGATTTGCTTATGTTTGGCATTAGGTGGCAGTTTACCACACTACTGAAATGAAAATGGATGGTTTGTTTATTTCTTTCCCGTTTCGTTTACTCTTTTAAAATAAGAGCTAAGCCACAGAACTGGAAATGTAAAGCACTAGAGGTCATTTAGAAACGGTTCATTGCAACAACTTCAAAGCCACTTGAAACCCTTTGTATAAGAGAGAACAAGAATACATAACAAGACAGCACATGCTTTAGGGAATCATTATAGTGTTGATAAGACAAATGGTCCATGATTCTGCCATGGGACGGGTGAGATCCACACCGCAGAGGTCACTACAGTGCAAACCAGCATTGCCTCGATCTCTGCACTGTGTGTTCTGTGCAATTTATACAGCGTCGGGCAACACAGTGCAAGTGAAAGTCACAGTATGTAACAGAGTAACCTCACAGGGGTGCCAAACATGGGCCCTGGAGTAAATACCTTGCAAATTCATTGAGTCTCAGCATCTTTTGCTTAATATCCTACTACATAAGACATTTCATATAAGTGATTAGGCTCAACCTAGTCAAATCTGAATACAATTTTTAAATGCATTTGATGTAGTGTCTTGATAACATTTGCATCTTTAAAAAAAAAAGTGGAGTTAGAGGCCTACATACAAGTGTTTCCAGCGTTCTTAAAAGCATCCCAACGTATGCTCCCAAAATCAATGAAAATAAAACTCAATAGTGTTCCTAAAGCAGTGTTTTCTAGAATTACCAGTTTTAGCCATTTCTAGAACTACACACGACCAACCTTTGCATCACCTATGGCACCCCACACATCAAACACAAACTCATCTGGAAACGCAAAATCACCCAGAGTCTCATCCAACGCTTCAGCAAACTCATCCGGGTTCTTTTTGTCCTTGCCGAGTTCCACCATCGTGGCAGCTGTAAACGAGTGTAGGAGTTAGAAACGCCACTTTAAAAAAGAAAACAACTCTAAAAGAAAAAATAGGAATATGCAGGGAAACATACCAAGTTCACTGTCTCTAATGCCCATGTAGCTCTCCAACAGATCATCGACTTTCTCAATAGCTTTTTCTTCAAATGCTGACGGCTGCAACACAAAGAATAAATGAAAATATTGTAAATTACCTCGCTCAGCTAAAAATTATGATTGATTAGTTAATTGACCCTTCGCTGGGAGTTTGAATGACAGGTGATCTGACCAATCATAATGCACAATCTGCCATTTTATCTGACAAACAAACCAGACAGGAGAGTAAATTAACACTGGTGAACCTGAACTTATGTGCACTGTTGTCTTTCAGTGGTTGAAACAAGATACCTTCACAGATACAATACAGTTTTTACAATGTCTTTTTATAAAGATATGTCTTTTTGAAGATTATTTGAAGCATGGATTTTATGCATTATTTTTCATGCATAAAATCCAGGTAAAGACAATAAATATTTAATTTAAAAATAAGTAAAATGCTTTGCTTTTTTTTTTAAGACTTAATTGATTTCACACATGCAGGTATAATTTCTATAATTTTTCTAACTGTGAATTTCAAATTCCCTAATATTTCCAAGTTTTCTTGTGGGAAACTGTGGGAACTATATATATATATATATATATATATATATTATCTCAAGTAATAAAAAAAGTAGCATTTACACTGCAAATTTTAAAGGAAAAGTCCACTTCCAGAACAAAAATGGACAGATAATGAACTCACCCCTTGTCATCCAAGATGTTCATGTCTTTCTTTCTTCAGTCGTAAAGAAATTATGGTTTTTGAAGAAAACATTTCAGGATTTTTTTTATATAGTGGACTTCTGTGGTGCCCTAAGTTTGAACTTCCAAAATTCTGTTTAAATGCGGCTTCAAATGATTCCAAATGCGGTCATAAACAATCCCAGCCGTGGAAGAAGGGTCTTATCTAGCGAAACGATCGGTTATTTTCCCAAAAATAATACAATTTATATACTTTCTATATACAGTTGTCTCACTCTGCCTGAACTGTTTTTGTTCCGGTTCATGACAGTTAGGGTATGTCGAAAAACTCCCATCTCATGTTCTCCCTCAACTTCAAAATCATCCTATATCGCTGTTTTACCTTTTTTGTTAAGGGTGTTTGATCTTCTTTGCATGTTCACTTTGCAAAGACTGGGTCGAAACTTTTGCAGCGATGTAGGATGATTTTGAAATGATTTTTGAAGTTGAGGGAGAAAATACAGTTGGAGTTTTTCAACATACCCTGACTGTCTTGAGTCAGAACACACCGAGTTCAGGCAGAGCAAGACAAGATGAGCGTTTGAGATTAAAAACTATATAAATTGTATTTCTTTATAAAAAATAACAAATCGTTTCGCTAGACAAGACCCTTCTTCCTTGGTTGGGATCATTTACAACCGCATTTTGAATACATTACCTGCAAATTTTTGTTCTGGAAGTGGACTTCTCCTTTAATGCACAGATCTAGTTTTCTGACCAATTAACGAGAGATCACAGAGATCGAGAGCGAGAGCGTTAGTGAGTGTGTACGAACAAATGAGTAATAGTAAAACTTGTTGGTTTAATTCTAAAAATAGCAAGTTAACACCTCATTGCTGAGAAATATAAAGTAGGTTTTAGTAGCGATCTGTTAAGTTATTGTATTTATAAAATGACAAGGCAGGGGTTGATTTTTGTGTTTACACGTGTGCATCAAATTCCAATCTGTGTCAGATGTGAGCAAAAAATCATCAAAGATTTTCTGTGCCAAGTGTAAACAACTGTACAAGTGTGTGTGAGTGTACAGCCGTTTCTATGAGATCTAGGTCTTTCTCATACATTAATCACAATCTGATTACATTGTACTATACAATATGTTGAATTGTGAAATATGTATTGAAGTGTGTGGTATATTTCAAAACAAATGCAAACACAAATCAGTTCAGTTCATGAGTCAGAGAATATGACTTCACTGTACATTTCACCCAACAGTCTTACCAGTTCTTCTACGGTGGCTGGTCCTTTAGACCTCAGGCGCAGAGTTCCTCTGCCTGTTCCTAACTGTGCAGAGCCCGACCTGCTTCCCGACCGCTGACCGATCATGTCTTTAAAAAACAAAAAAAACAAAAAAGGTAACACTTTATTTTATAGTTTTTATTTATTAGCATGCATATTACTAGAATATTAGCCATTCATTTGTACTAATTAAGCACACATTAATGCCTTCTACATGACCATATTCTACATACCTAATCCTACCCAATAACTAAACTTAACAACTACCTTAACTAACTATTAATAAGCAGCAAATTAGGAATTAATTGAGGGAAAAGTTGTAGTTAGTAGTGAATAAGTGTTCCCAAAAAAAGATACAAAAATCATATCAGAATCACTGTTGCCATCAATGTCAGCTACAGGATATTCAAAAACACCTACCAAATGCCTTTAAAGGTTCCACCAGCTTCAGGACAAAGGTTTTCCCTTTGGGCAGTTCCTTCAGCATCTTGGCAACCTCATAATGGCGGCAGCCAATCAGTATCTGCCCGTTGATCGACTCAATCATGTCGCCAACGTTGATGACCTGGATCTGATGAATAATACTGCCTTCTCTTATTCTCTGCAAAGGAAACAGATGATTACAGCTTTGCACCAGGCCGGGTGGTATGTGGTAATAAATTTGCTATTTTTAGTTTTCTTTGTGCACAAGAAGTATTCTCGTAGCTTTTTAAAATTACAGTTGAACGACTGATGTCAGATGGACTTAACAATGTCCTTACTACTTTTCTGGGCCATGAACGTGGTAGTTACGTTGCTGTCTATGTAGGGTCGGAAAGCTTTCAGATTTCATCAAAAATACCTTAATTTGTGTTCTGAAGATCAATAAACGTCTTACAGGTTTGGAACGACATGAAGGTGCGTAATTAATGACAGAATCATCATTTTTGAGTGAACTATCCCTTTAAAATCCCAGGTTATTCCTCTCACCTTAATGAAAGCATAGCCAGCTCCATTATCAGTGATGGTGAGCCCCAGTGCATCCTCTCCTTTAAAGACCTCCACTTCTTTCTTCTGGCCCTTCACGTGAGCAAATATAAAATCCTCCAGTCCGATCTGGCCACCCAAAAGTTTGTCCATATCCACTTTGTGAGTATTCAGTGTGCAAAACATCACCTGAGAAAGGATGTAAGTCATTCAGTCAGCATAATTAACAAGGCCTGCTGTCGTAAAGCAAAGAGAAGCGCCGCTCACCTCTGTTGGAGGAATCCCAAATGCCTCTCCTATCTTAGCATAGAGCTCACGCACATTGCTGAAGCCCTCGATGCGACCCGTGGGGCTGCCGTGAGCCAGCTGGGTGTGGAAGATCAGGCGAGGTCGCAGGCTGGTGGGCGGAGGTGGTAAGCCCTCACGGGCAGCTCCTTCTCCCAGGCTGACCCTGCCACCATCCAGGCCATCCAACCCTGGGACGTTCAGTCCAGCCCGGATGGGCTCGGCCTCCTCGTTCTCCACCAGTGGAGACGCCTTCTTTCTGCGCCCCAATCCAAGTGGCATTTTAGGTGCTGCTGTCTTCGTTTACTATACAGGCACAATGTTTTAATACAAACGGGGTCTGTGCAGCACCTCTAATAATGTTGTTTGTGTGCACAAATCAAAGTAGAAAGTGTCTTGCTTTCAACCCATTCAAGGGAAATCTCCAGACCTGTGATAAAAAGATGGGCAAACTGGGATCAAAAAAAGACACATTTGTAGCAAATGTAAGAGACAAGCATGATAGACAGATATATAGATAGTTAATATAAAATGTCCTGGATCACAAAACCTGTCATAAGGGTCAGATTGAGATTTATACATCATCTGAAAGCAGAATAAATAAATTCGTTAGGATAGGACAATATTTGGCTGAGATACAACCATCTGAATCTGAGGGTGCAAAAAAATCTAAATATTAAGAAAATCGCCTTTCAAGTTGTCTAAATGAAGTTCCCGGCAATGCATATTACTAATCGAAAATTACGTTTTGATATATTTACGGTAGGAAACTTACGAAATATCTTCATGGGACATGATCTTTACTTAATATCCTAATGATTTTTGGCATAAAAGAAAAATGTATATTTTTGATCAATGCAATGTATTTTTGGCTATTGCTACAAATATACACATGCTACTTAAGACTGGTTTTGTAGTCCAGGGTCAGAAATGTTTTACTATTTTCTAACAATTCTTTTTACTTTTATTTGACATATAAGAGTATGCGTAATTCTAAATGAAATTTCTATATATTTTTTTTTTCCTTTTAAATGTGATTTATATTAAGATTTAATGCATAAATGTAATTTCTATCAGTGAATTCCAAATACCCTGACATGTCCAGGTTTTCTACGACTGAAGAAACAGGGCTGGGGTGCAATTTTTTTTTTTGTTTATTTTTTTATGTGCATTCATATTTCCTACATTTCAAGTAATATAAATAAGCGCAAACTGAGATGGAAAAGAATACCTTTTTAACAAAACTTATAAATAAGCGTTTTATTCAAATGTAAACGGATTTAATTAGTGGCATATTATAAGTCTATTTATCATTCAAGATAGTTGGTTCTGCCTTGTTTATTTACATTATTTACATGCCAGCAAAGAAACTCTAAGCAGCAACCTGACTAAAAACGATAAACTAAACTCAAATAGCGACCACCGAAAAAGCACTTTAATGTGTTTAAGTTTCAGGATTACAGCAGCCTGAAGTGTTTCTATTCATAGTTTGAAGCTAAAGCAGCTAACAGTAATGTAAATTAGCATGTTAGCATCCTCTAGACATCACGACACTTACCAAACTAACACTGACAGGGAGGACACCATGAACCGCTGTGACGTCGGGTTTATAATCTAGTCATTATAAAAGATGCTTGTTGAGGAGGGTTAAAGCGGGAATTCAGGGAGTATGTTCTGGAATGTGAGAGAAAGGCGGATACCACATCACTCAACACAACCTGCAGCTCTTCCTCTACTGAGACGCCGAACAGCAGCGCAGCACAAACACGCGCGCACTGCTGCCACCTACAGGTGACGTGGTGAAAAAAACAGCATATGCTGGTAGGTATGTTTTGATGCTGGGATGCTGGTTAGGTATGTTTTGGTGCTGGTTTAAGCTGGTCCTTTGCTGGTTTATGCTGGTCCTTTGCTGGTTTATGCTGGTCCTTTGCTGGTTTATGCTGGTCCTTTGCTGGTTTATGCTGGTCCTTGACCAGCAACATGACCAGCATAAACCAGCAAAGGACCAGCTTAAACCAGCAACATACATACCTAACCAGCATCCCAGCATCAAAACATACCTACCAGCATATGCTGTTTTTTTCACCAGGGATGAATTTTTGGTTGAATGAATTTTCAAGATGCGTTCAGACATTCCAGAAAACTCTATGAGCATTTGAGCGTTTCAAAAGTACATAAATTGTATTACTTTTATGCAGTGGTGGACGAAGTACACAAGTTGAGTACTTGAGTAAAAGTACAGATACGTATAATAAAATATTACTCCAGTAAAAGTAAAAGTGCTCCTCTTTCAATTTTACTCGAGTGAAAGTACAAAAGTACACGATTTTTTATGTACTTAAGTAAAAAAGTACTGATAGATTTATTTTGCAATTTTATATAGGCTACTTAATTGAATTTTATATTAGCACATATTTTTTTTAGAATCCTCCTGCTCAAAATACCTGGGATTTTCCCAAAAAATTTTTGTTGTTGATGTACCTGAGAGAAAACAGATTTGACCATCAAATTTTCACCAGTAAGAAAAAAGTTTTAAAGCTTGTTTTGCATAACGTCACAGTTATATATGACATGAGAATAAGGCCTGAAGTTAGCAAGAACATTTTAAGGAAAATGTAATTATATTTTCATAGTGATTTTTTCCTTTCAAATATTATCTGTGTAAAAACACCCCTGGCCCAATGCCCCCAGAGGGCCTCACTTCCCACTTTGATAATTACTGTAGTTACCATGTTCTGAGCATGACATCCTTTCTTTTTCTCTCAGATGTAATCTATCTATGTGGTTAAATAAAAATATGTGGACTTTGTATCTAAAAATTATCTCAACTTAGCACCAGCAAGCAGCTAGACAGTTAGCATCAGCTAACAATATTTACTTATTTTCAGTATGGTTATGAATAAACATTCATATCTGTCTACTCTAGCTGATCCAAACAGTATAAAAAATTATACGGTTGCTAAACAATATAAAAACAGACGTCACGTAGGGCTACATGCGTAGCATTTTAATACCACTGCTAACGTTACATCAGCGAGGAATATGAACGTGCAGGAGTTATTTTATTTAAGCTGTTGTTTAAATTTTTCGTTTTTGATGTGTCTGAATTAAAGCATTTCAGTGCGCTTAAACAGATCACCGTTTACAGCAGATGTAATTCACAAACAACGGACAGCTTTGACCTAAATATGATTTTCAGTTATAATAATTAATCCTAAAATTCAACATTAGTAACCTACTTTTCGCAGCACCAGTCGTGCGCGCACAAGATCTCCCGGTTCTTACTTGTGAATTCAGTTGACTGGAGACTCGCTCTAAACGGATCATTTGAATCAATGGGTTTTCGACTCGAGAACAGCTGCAATCGGATCATTCCAATTCGTGAATGAATCGTTTGGTGCGATTGGCGAATCAATTTAACAGGTTCATTGAAAAGAATCAGTTTATTCATGAATCAGACACGGCTTGTAAGTCTCAGAGCACGTGATATATTATAAGAAGTAACGATATGTTTTATGAAATGTAGTTAAGTAAAAAGTACGATCTTACGCTTTGGAATGTAGTGAAGTAAAGTGAAAGTGGTGTGGATTATTGTGATGTTTTTATCAGCTGTTTGGACTCTCATTCTGACGGCACCCATTCACTACAGAGGATACATTGGTGAGTAATGAAATTCTGAATTTCTCCAAATCTGTTCTAATGAAGAAACAAACTCATGTACATTTTGCATGACCTGAGAGTAAGTACATTTTTGAGCAAACTTCCATTTTTAGGTAAACGATTTCTTAAGATTGTTCACGGAGAATAGAGAAGACAGAGGAACAGCTCATGCATTTAAAGAGGCAGATGACAAAACTGTAGCAACAAACAGCACATTGTCATCTGTTGGTGTGGGCATTAATATTCATTATAGTTCTTCATGTAAACAGGGCTTTGAAAACTTTAGAGCACAGTAGAAATAGAAAAAGTATAATTTTTCTAATACTTAAAAAATACTTCTGACTCTTCTAGTGCTAATAATCACAATAACACTTTTCCATTATCATACATTTCTGTATACAAATACAGTAACAGACTTACTACAAGACAGCACTTGTAAAGCCTTTAATTGCAAGAAATAAAAACAATGACGCATATGATAAAGGATTGTGAAGCATTTCACTAAAAAAAGCCAATCTTTTTACAGAAAAGCACACATCCCATAACTTTGTCAGTTTCAAATAGCATGCTGATGATGCAGCAGTTATGTGTGAGGTACTTTGAACTGTGTGCATATGTGCCATCGCAATCTGCATACGTTTGGCACAAATAGAGTCATTCCTTAAAAAACTACTTCTGGTAATGGCAGTTCTGAATTGCAAAATCCAGTATATAAAATCGCCATCATTTCATCATTGTACATCATCTCAATATGTGCATTACAATAACAGCTTCAATACATGACTCTAAAATAACAGTGTGTTTCCAGGGGCATGAAAGAATATTATGAATTATTTTCAAGCTACATTTATAGCAAGCAAAAGAAGGTTTAAGTTGTGTTTAATGTTTTATAGTGTACATTCCCACAAATGAATGCTGGTTAGCAAAATATAAGTGTTGAAAGTTGGAAAGTGTGTAATTTTGCACCATTTACACAACATTTATGCTATGTACCCATTAATAGTTTATTAAAGCTGCATTCAGGAATTTTTAAACCTGAAATGTACTTGGCCAATGGCCACAACAAACAAATATGTAGAGGGGTGGTTTGAAATAGAGCAGTTATGTGCTCAAAGACACAGCAGTGCCATGGAAATCACAGAAACCCATTATGGGTCTCTCCTAGCAGGAGAAAGCGAGTGGTGTCTGCAGTGTAAACGCGCGGTCACATTTACCATTGTTCAGAGAATTTTTGACGGTCGAAATCCGGTCCACGTTTGGGAATTCGGCGCGAAAACGACGAATTTCTGCACACAGATTCTGCGACGGGTTCAATGTAGTCAAGGAAATTTACTCCGTTGAGCACAAGCAAGCAGCTTGGTTTAAAAATCTGCGTGGGGAATATTTTGCCCTCACGAAACTTGCGATCACACTATTCGACTTATTTTTAACGTACAAATGGCTGCGTCAGCTCATAACTTTAATGAAAACGCGAGGCTTCCGGTGTCATTTTTAGAGGTACAAGCTTCTTATTATACGTTAGGTTTCACAAACAGGCATTTCTTATCATACTATTTTATTATGTTGTGATAATTATAAACAAACTGGTTTGCAGCGCAGTTTTATTGTTTATCGCACTTACAGACGTTAAGTAGCTTCGCCTTTTTCAGCACTGCGGTCGTTGTCTTCTGTCTTCCGTTTTTATTTCCACACAGCCTGACGATAATATCCTACAAATTGATGCATTCACCAGTCGTTTTAAAATCTTCCCAGTCTACTGTTGTTGATTATGACTTCCACTTCGAACATCACAATGCACATGACAACTTTTGTTAACTCTACAATGGGTTCACCAGCTAATTACTCTTCAACAGTGATGCTATAGAGCTAGCACAAAAATGAAAGCTCAAAGTCGAAATTCTGAAGATGGGGTAATAACGAGAAGAATAACAACCTGCAGTAAACTGTGAAACTGTTTGCACTACAAACCAGCGTGTTCATAATTAAGATAATACATTACAATAATATGGTAAGACACACCAATTTGTAATATCAAGCTGCCAAACGAGCTGTTTTGTACCGCTAAAAATAGCTAAATGCAAATAAGGCCGGAAGATAGACCCATAACATTTACAGGAAGGTGGATAGCAGTTAATGAATTCTTGCACATTCCCAGAATATATCTTACTTTCACACTGCAAATTGAGGTAGATTATGACTAAATAATGACTCTATTTAAATTTATCGAGCAATGGCAAATGTGACCACACTTTAACATGCCCTGGAAGTACTGTGACAATGCTCATGAACCCTTTTCTGGTCTCACTCTATGTAAAGAAGCTCAGCTCAGCAGGCCCTTCATTGGCATTTCACACATTCACACACACACACACACACTTCTACAATTACTATTTGAGATCTTCAGAAACGTATAAAACCCTAATGTTCAGAAGTGATGTTTCTGTCAAGTACAATGGTGACTGCTCAGAGACTAAAATTGGAATACAATTTTAATTAAAATATAAACAGATGGAGACCTGGAGAAGCAAACAGGAGGATGATGGAGCATTTAGTTTGAGGTACTGCAAAACTTTGTGAAAGTCAATATATTACTGAAAGGTTTCACAGTGTTTTGTAAAAGTGCATTGCGATATAAGTACGGGGAAATAAATAATCTATCAGAGCTCTATTGTGTTTCTCTGAGCTTGACTTCTTGTACATTTACCACTGATACTTTCAGGTGCAGTAACATCTAGAAAATCAGAAGGGCCCAATCATAGGATCTGTGTGTTGACAGTCTGTCCTCCAGTGGTTGCAACAATCAGGGTGGGAGGATCTGAACCAGAGCTTCACGAGCACCGGTCCTAACTTGTCCGAAATTTCACTAAGAATTCCAGCACCATGTCTCTCTTTTCAGGACATTTGGAGTGGCAGTCCCTCCCACTATCCTTCATACCACCAGGTTTGACATCACGTGATGTCACTGTGACAGTTCTACCGTCCAAGGTGGGCTGATGGTGCAGCCACAGAGAGCCTGAGTGAGATGGTTAAGAGAGATTAAATGTACTTTGCCTTCATTCCTTAATTTTTCTCATTTATTTACACATTAACGATTAACCTGAAATGAAGTAAATATAGAAATTTACCCTACAGCTGCATTAATAACCAAATATAATAACCAATATAATACCAAAATCACTACATGGCTTAGTACCATAATCAAATTGCACTTTACATAAATGAAATATGTGCTGCACAGAGTGAAGTGTTGCACTGTGTTGTTTATGGAGCAGCTCATAATCCAGTGTTTTCAGCATCTCAGAGCTAGTAAGTGCAGTAATACAGTAAAACGCCAATTGCCACTCCACACAAACGATCTCTGCATCTGATACAAGTTTGGTTACTTATAACATTCATTTGGGAATGCAAGATGCATCAACCATCATGTGCTTACAAAACGCCTGTTTTAAACTAAAGAGAAGCTTTAACCTTACCTGTGGTTTTCCAAAAATATTTATATATATAATTATATAAAATAATTTTTCACCAAGATAAAATGAATTTATCAGTATTGTAAATTTACAGCTGTAAAAATAGTTATATTTGTTTTTCAGATTTTTATGCTCCTTTTTATTTTACAATGACATATTAAAATAGTAATATTACATAGTTTAATATTATTTAATTATAATCGTGTTTTATCATAATAATAATAATAATTATTATTATTATTGTTATATGTTATATGTATATATAATCACAAATTATTTCCCAAATCGTGCAGTCCTATAAACATAGTAAACCCAGAGTTTTATATACACTACCAGTCAAAAGTTAATAGTGAGAACTGGACCTTAAAATAAAGTGTGACCAAAAAATTGGAATTAATCTTTCCCCCTCCCCAAGTCATAAAGCCCTAATTTAACCTTTGTACTCTCATGTTACTTTACTTGCATAAATTGAGCAGAAATTACCTTTTACTATACACTTTTTTTTACTTGAACACTTTTTAGAATCTTAACAAAAGTTCACTGGTGTATATTACTGGACATTAAGTAACTTTATCTCAGCAGCAGACACTAGAAACTCACCTCTCGGAGGGATATCCTTGCAGGATAGATGATGTCAGAGCCGTCTCTCCGAAAAACCGGATGAACCTTGTCCTTAACCACAAACACTATGTCGGCAGGGATGTTGGTTGGCGTCTCATCTCCCTCTTTGGGAAAAGTAATCTTGGTCCCCTCCTTCCAGCCACGCTTGATGTCGACCGTGAGGATCTTGTCTTCGGTGCGCACGGTGCAGCCATCCGGGTTCAGCCTCTTACGAGAAATCTTCATCTTTTTCGTGCAACCAGAGAACACTTCTTCCAGACTCACCTTGAGCTCGTGCACTACCGGGGGATCTTTTTTCTTTTCTCGCCCCCTGTGCACACCGCCCACCCGAGACTTGAAAGATCTGGGAAATCCGCCCATTCCGCCCATTCCGCCCATTCCACCCATTCCACCCATTCCGAAGGCCGCAAAGGGGTCGTCAATGTCCATGTCATCATCTGCGCCCCCAGCAGAAGCAAAAAACTGATCGAACGGGCTACGGCCACCAAAGAACTCTGCAAACATGGCGTGAGGATCGCCATGAAATGTATAGCTAGGGCCATTGCTGCCACCTCCGGCATGTCCCTTAAGCCCTGTGGAAAAAAAATAAAAGATGTTTATGGAAAAACAGCAAAACAGCATTTGGGGAAAATATAAGAAACAGCATATAGAAAGAGCAGAACCAGCTCACAGGAATGACCCAGTCACATGGAACAGTTTGAATTCTTAATCTGGAGATCAGAGGGGGTTTCATAAAGTCCCTCGTCGATTCCACCCTACATGCTCCTGTCAAACGGTCACCAAAGGTCATGAGGCTTCACTCAAACAGAGATGCTAAAGCTTTACTGTATGTGCTACTGTGGGAGCTTACTTAATCTACACACAGCCCCAATATACTTCAACTGAAATCGGAAGAGCGAACGGGTGTGATGTAATCTCAAAAAAAAGTGGTTTGAAAGAGCTTTCCAAAGAAAACATTCTGGAAAACATCCACTGGAACTTCCACTGGCACATGATGATTACAAAATAAGTGGGTGTTGGTTCATTTCTTAAACAATGGAGCCAGATTGAGACCTTCACCTCTCTGGAATTGAACCATATAGGGCCTTAAAAATTAAGATACCAAAAGCTAAGAAGCAGCATCTAAAAGAATATCTTGACATCTTTAATACTTCTTGAGTTATAAGCATGCAAAAGCATGCTTTTTCCAACTTTTAACTGTCACAATTGGCAAATAATGCAACAAAAATTGCTAAAGTCTACAGATTTAACTAATAAAGTGAATCTTTCTAAATTAATTTTCCCCTTCTGTAATTTAGCTCCAAATCTCAGGTGAAAGTTATCACGTATCATTACTGTTACTCAGTAAATATTCATCCATGGCATTTAATATTTTTGGCATTTGGCATATTTTTCATTTATGTAAAGGATGTACAATATTAGGTTTTTGCCAATATCCAATATGCTGATATTTTTCAACACATTTTGGCCGACAGCTGATATATTTCTTTTTATTTGGAAACAACACCAAGCCTCTCCTGTGCAAATTGTTTTTAATTTTGGTTAGTTTTTAACAAAAGACTTACTTGTTAGAACTAAATAAACAATAATAAAGTTATTTTATAATGAAAGTGCATTGAAAGCTTTGAAAATAACTCTAACTCAACTATAACTCAATCAATTAATGTATTTTATTGTATTTATTCATTTATGTTATTTTTTAAAACAATATTAACCCTAATATTAAAGCAAAAGCGGTGTTAACATTCTGAAAATCTTTTAGAGCGCCTCGTATTTAAGTGTTCATAACCCACTGAAAATAAATAAATAAATAAATATATATGAGACATAAATTAATAACTGTATATATAAAATTATTATTTTTATTATTATCAGGCTAGTATTATTATCTAATTAATATTAGGACATAATTGTTCCATCTTATTACTTTTTGCTTGTTTTACACTGTTATACTTGTTTTACAGCATTATAACCCATCACACATGATTCTGTTGAGATTATAAATGCAATGGCCAATCAGAGGCATTCAGATGAGTCATTGCTGAAACACCAAGTTTTGTTGTTCAGTACCTGCATGCTGACTGAATTCTGTACTCTTGCAAATTCTCTCATCATAAACAATAATGTGCAGATGTACGTGTGTGTATGTATCATACAGAGTAGATGGCTTCACTGATTATAACGGGAGTGTTTTTTCAAGAGCATAAACTTGCGCTAGACTGAAATCAGTGATGATGTTCTTTGATAATGTAAATGTTCTTTGCTTATTTGCTGTAGCTTCTGTTTAAACAACTGAGGAAATGTAAGCATTATAATTAGTAACTTGCAATGTTTTTATTCAGTTGTTATGGTGAATACAAATTCAGTCATATTAAAAATATTTTATGACATGACAACCATATGCTACTTGACCAAAAAGATATTATGTGTGTGTAGTTAACAGATTACACTAACATTAGGCTACTTTTAGCCTTACCTTGGAGTTGGTTCACTTTCCAGCTATGAAAATAAGTAAGTGAATAATTAAATAAATTAGCATGGTAATATCATGTATCAGCAATCTTACAGGCTGGTGATAGGATGATGACTATGGACCATTATCACCCAACACTAATTGCATTCATCATAAAACAAAACAAAAGAAAATCCAAACCAAGAGCTTTTAGCCAGAAACTTTTGGTTGAGTTAACACTCAGCGACCCAGCTGCTCCTTTCGCACTGCATCATTCATACAATGTGCATAATGTAAGTTTATTTTTACTTTATTTTATTTGTTTAGTTAACAGGGAGATTGTACATTAATAAAAAAATTCTGTAAATGTACCAGAATTATCCAAAGGCTATGTTTCATCCAACAGAATAGTATATCATCAGCAGCATAATACACACATACTGTATGCACACAACCGGGGCTGGGTAACGTAATCAGATACCAATCAGGCTACAGTTACTTTTTTATTGATTACATATTTTTAACACAATAGTAACAAACTAGCAGTAAACAAAAACAAAATGTATATATACATACACACACACACATATATATATATATATATATAGTGTTTTATTGTGATTTTATTTAAAAATGCCTTTTATTATTTTATATTTTAATTAATTTGCTTTTCAAACCCCCTGGAGTTCCTTCACAAATCCCAGTTTGGGAAACCCTGACACAGTATAATATTTAACTTTTATGGTACAAAATCATCATATTTAAATCAATGTGATAAATAAGTTAGGTCAAAAGTAATCTAAAAGTAGTCAGCTTATATTACTTAAAATGTGTAATGTAATGGATTACGTTATTAACCGCAATTTCTGTCATGTAATTTGGAATCAGTAATGGACTACAATTTGTAAGTAAACTACCCAGCTTTGCACATAACTGCACATGCAATTATGAAATTATTGTTTTTGGCACTTTTTCAAACATCTTTTTACCCTTGAGTGAAGAACAATAAAGAATTTCACAATGAGTATATCTGGACCTTTACAGTACCACCAACAAACAGAAACACATGTCAGAGAACATGACATGTCTCTTTTTAAATAATAATAATAATAATAATAATAATAATAATACAGAAATATATACAATTTACACCTTTAATAAACAATACAATGTGACTCTTTCCTTTTCAAAAAAAAAAAAAAATGATAATAATAATTTGAATAATTTTCACAATGTTTTGGCGGCTGCTGCACAGCAATTTCCAAAATCAGAGTCAATCAAACTTACAAAAAGTACTAAAAGGTGTACCATGGCACCACCAGAGCACATTTTAACTTCTATCTATCTATAGCACTGTTTTTGAATATGTTCCATGGAAATCATTCACTACCAAAATACATATTTAGCAAAGTATCATATTTAAAATTACCACTGGTACTATCACAGCACATTGAACAGACTATATATCCATCTATCCCGTTGCCTGTCTATACATCCCTCTAGCTATCTATAGTGGGACAATGACAGCTCTTACCATCCTCTCCAAATCTGTCATAGATGTCTTTCTTCTTGGCATCGCTCAGGACGTCGTAAGCTTCGGCAATTTCTTTGAATTTATCTTCTGCTCCGGCTGATTTGTTTTTGTCGGGATGAAATCTTAATGCTTGTTTTCTGTAGGCTTTCTTGATCTCCTCATCAGAGGCGCCCTTCTCTATCCCCAGGATCCTGTAATAATCTTTACCCATCACAACACTCGACTAAAACCCCACTGTCGTCCAACTAACGTTACCTGTTTCCATATGTCGATAACCTCCAAATATTGAACGGTTTGACTAATTTTAAACGCTCCTCCTCCTGTCCTGTCGAACATGAAGCGCGGTGATGGAGTTTATCAAACTGTTTTTAAGTTATTTATCCAAATCTTCACTTATCGCACACAACCGCTGACACATCCTCGCAATATGCGATCATTTCCCCCAGACTGTTCTAACTTTAATCGGTGTAAAACTTTAATATCACACGATGTTCCCGGCGAAACGCACTGTAACGTAGTTGTCAACGTCGCCGAGAGTCCGCAGAAAGTCCGAGAAGAATGACTTGTTCGGCGGCGCTCGGAACAGATGCGGCAGCTGTGACTGAACGACTGCCTCCTGTGGCGAGGAGTGTGCACCGCAAGCTATGTTGGGGTAGAAATTTAACCAACGAACTGCTGAACTAGCGGGAGTGAGCTAGTAATAAACACAGCCTTACTACTAACTTAATATTGTACATACAGTATACGCGGTATTGTGCTTATTATTAAAAAAAAAACAGCAAGTAAAACATTTATGCTAATGGTAACTCGTGCTAACAACATGACCTTATCACAATAAGTTTGGCACAGTTGTTATTTTTACACTGTGTAAATAACTGTTTAATTTTGGTAATTAAGTCAAATAATGACTCAAAAATGTTGACGATGTTTCTTTTTCACGCATAAAATGGAACGTTAGTCACATTTTTTTGTCCCATCACCTCAAACATTAGCATCCAGTTGTAATCTTGTAAGTAAAAATGGTTCCTGTGCATTTTTGATTTTGATGAGTGCACATTGTGCATTAGAATGCAGTATATACATAGAACGGATGCATTTTTGTATGCTTATTTGGCAAATGCAACGCAGTAGATCATCTGGGTTATATAAATAAACAGAAAATCAGTATCAGTATCACATACTGTACTATATACTACAGAAACAGTAAGAGTGCTATGTTAGTATGCTATTCCAAACATAGCAGGTTGTTTACAGCAGAGTCTTGCAATCCCTTTACAAAAAAAGTGCAGTATACTGAGTACATTGACAGCCTAAATACCTAGAGAATAGCACTAGAGCTAGAGCTGTTTCAAAAAATACTAGGGTACTACCATGATTACATACCATAATATGATCTACCACTGAAGAGCTTGCATGACATGCTACTTAATTAAACATTGTGCACACTAAAATAAGGTGACACAATAGTGCTTCAAATATATAGGCCTATATATTTCTCATGTTTCAAATGTTTAGCACAGCTTTGAATTGTGTAAACAGTCCAAAAGTGGTATAACACTCATTTAGTCTCAGGTCTAGACGAGGACACTGTATTACTGCAAATCAAAATGTTGTAGTCTAACGTAATATGAGCTCTTGTTTGATTCCATGTGTGCACGGTCAGCACACCATGATCATTTGCAGCAGTTGAAGTAGGCTAACAAATATAGGCTGTCTTCACACTCGCTAAACTTGTCTGAGACATCATTTCATTTCATCGGAGCATTACGCATTGACTATATTTATTTAGTCTAAGAATTTTAGGATTATTTTAAATTAAAGCTACTTGAATGAACACTTTTCCCAAAATTTCCCAATACGCTGTCATGGCAGTTCATAAGTATTTAATGTTTTTAGACCTTCATACTTGTATTTTTCTGAAAAATCATATTTCTGTATAAATCACAACGTGAATTTGCCCAAAATTACAATTTTGTAATATAGTTATGTTATCCCATGAGACTAGGCTGACTTTCCCTGGAGAGGAAATAGACTGGAAATAGAGCGTTTTCTAATATACTGTACATATTTCTGTTTGAGTCACTCTAATATGATTTTGGCCTCTTTTATTTTGTATTTTTTTTTGGTGGATTTACTCAGGATAAACTATTTCTCAATGATGTCTGCCCTAAAACATACTTTATTTGTATTTGCGGTATTGAAAGTATTAGATTTTTGGACAAATCATTGGACAAAACATTGATGCAATAAAATAAAAATTCTAGTGCAACATTTTTCATTTTATTTAAATATATTTTAATATATTATAATTGTATTTAATGACTGACAAATGTATAAAATCTATACAAACATTAAAAACCTATTAAAATGACAAAAACAACTGGACCTAAATTAGACAAAATAAAAACTAATTAATAAAATATAGCTGCAAGCAGTGATTACTGGGGTTCAAGCACTTAAGGCATTTAAGCATATAAGAAAAAAAAAGACATTACATATTATTTAGCAAGGCCAAACCCACCAAATCAATGATTAAAAAAGCATTTTTGGCAAATTAAGGTAATTTACCATAAAAATACAGTGTTTTTGAGTTTAAACTGTTATAGCACCAGCTGTGCTCTGATCTCCTTAAAACTTTGCATGCTTGTTTAGAATCACCTGTCTCATGTGCTCTTTTTTTTGATAATTATTGGACTAGAGAGTAAAGAGAATTGTACTGCAGTGTTTGTTTTTTTTTTCAGGCAAAAAACCTAGGGCTAGTTTGCAAACATGCGTTTTTTACATCTCTATCATTTAACAAACAAATTGATTGACAGTGGTTCTAGAGGCAAAGTTTTCCGGAATGAGGAGTTCTATGTTTATGCCCTTCAAAAATGTGACATTGCCCCCCAAGTGGTCGATTTCTTTCGAACTTCTCTCAGACCTTCTTAGACCTTGTCTAACAGGTTCTCAAACTTCGTCGGCCAATGGCGGCCATGTTTTTGGAGATATGCAAATGTCCTTGTAGACATTTATGGCATGTTGGACCAAGTGCCCAATCTCCGCAATTTTTTTCCTGTGACCTCAGATTGAGCTCTTACGTAAGTGTTGTGAGTTTGGCGGAGATATCTCATTCTGTTCAGGAGTCCCGTTTTACAATGGTGAGTTGAAATTTAAACTTTTTGTTTTTTGATAATTATTGATATTCACTCTCAAGAGAATCTTTCTGCACTGGTTTGGTTCAGTAGGTTTTGCAAAAAATGCAAAATACCCCAAACATTTCGCCAGGCTCAGTCGAATCTGAGGCATACGTTTTGTCCGGTGTAAGCCAAGGATTTCAATGACATAAGACACTTGAGCCTGTGAATGACAGTTTAGGAGTTATGAGCGATTTCATACCTTTGATCGCTGTAGCGCCCCCGTCAGGCCGATTGGGGCGAGCCTTGGTCACATTGTAGGTGGTGTGAGTACTATCATCTCTCCAAGTTTCAAGTCTCTACGACTTACAGTTTCGTCTGCGTGATCAGTTTTACGTAGGGATCGCTGATCTGTGACCATTCTAACAATTACAATTACATATTTGTGGTATTGACTGTATTAGATGTGCCCTTTTGAAAAAAGGGCCCATTTATTCTCGTTGGACAAAACAATTTGATGATTAAAAATTTACATTGTGGGAGTAAAATAAATAAAATAAAATCATGGTTCCCAATGCAACATTTTTTATTTTATTTAAATACATTTTAATATATTCTAATTTTATTTAATAACTAAAAAAAAAACTGTATAAACACAAAAAAACTCCTAAAAATGACAAAAACAAAACATAACAAAATTACTAAATTAAATAGAAATAAAAATAAAAACCAGTTCAAAATATTAACAGATAACAGTATCTCAATCCTCTAAGCTTGAGAACAGGTGATGGAAACTAAAGGCCTTATGTACGGTAAATATACCAGATAACTAAAGACAGTTTGTCTATCACTATGTTTGTCTGATCTACTTACTGCTGACAGACACAAATGGCTTCTATGCCAACGACTTGCCCGAACCTAATGAGAGAGCCTCTAGGGACCTCAGAAGTGGCTTATTTATTGAATCCAAGCCCAATCACTGGCGTGGTCACGGACAAACTCAAATAGATGTCCTGACGGAGCCGTTGCATGACTCTGCTTGCAAGGCAGATGTATTAATATTCCTCAGACACACACACACTGCTGCAGTACAGATGCACGCTATCCTAACCCTAATTCAAAAAGAGACGGGGTGTGGAGGTAAGAGCCACGTCCAACTGGATTGGTCCGAGTCCCACAAGGTCACGGCGGGGCTGGTATTCAGCGAAGCAGGCATATAAATTTAGCTTCATGAAAAGCCATGGATTATGTCTTGGGACTCTCAGATTTCGTCTTCAGAGGAGTGGTTGTGATGGCCACCCCTCAGGTGTTAAGAGGTGGGAGATATTTCAATCACACTGCACTCACTCACAACGTCCTTCACGGTTGCTTCTCCTCTCTGGAGCCCCTCCGTCTGCAATCAAGCTGGATTTTGGATTTATAATTAAGAACTGAGGCTCGAGGATTTAGGAGTGATGTGTGGGGTGTGAGAGAGACCTTTGAACTAAGGACTAAAACGGATTCAGTGCAAAATAAGTTGGAAGAACTGTCATGGATGCATTAGCTTTAGAGGCAAAAGGGGCTAAGAATGAAGGCGCACCAGCTGCTCCTGCGCCGGCACCGGCACCCGCCAAACCCAGACCAAAACCCCCGAAAAAGGCGAAACGAATTGTTTACTTTGAGTTGGAGATACTACATGTCAAAACCCGGGAAAAACTACTGCTTCTGGATAAGGTATGCGCTTTTAAAACTTAAGTACCATAAAAGGACAGACGGATACTTGCAAACAGTGTCCCTGCTGAAAAAAAGCAGCTGAAACCAGCCTAAGGTCTTCCAGCCTGGTTTTGAGGCTGGTCTTCTGAAGCTTCTGGAGACCAGCTACTTCCAGCATAAACCAGCTGAGACAAACAGCTTATGCTGGTTTCAGCTTTTATTTTCTGTCTTTCTCCATGACTTTCTGTTGTCCTAATTTAAAACTGTATATTTAATCACTCAGGCTGAACATTATACAGAGAAGTAAAGAAACTATCTGTAATCATCAGCTGTTATAAATGACAGATAGCTACAGTAATACGAGCACAACTAATGTACATGCTGTAACTTTGTAGTAATAAAGCGGCCACTATCAGGCGAGTTTTGCATTAGTCATGTTGCTTTTGGAATATGAGAATCTCCTCCGAGCTTCCAGGAATTCCTATGTGAGATCTATTGCTTAGACATGCATGTTGAGAATAGAGTAAACCTGATTTATGACTGCATGGAGAAAACAGAAAAGATTAACACTGTTTGTATTGCACATTTATGTATTTTAATTGCAAAACAGAATGTGGATATTTAGCAGCTGTCTGTCTTTCTGCAGGTAGAGCCGACGGCCACTATTTTGGACATTAAGTCTATGTTCCACAAATCAAGTAAGTTGTGCTCGGTGCTAAAGAAGCTATGAAAACTTTAAATAGCTTTCTACAAGACGATAAGTTGATGACATAGAAATAATGGGTTTAGCAAAGTCTTACATGTCAGGCTTCAATTTTCACAGATCCACGCTGGTATCCTGCCAGACAGTCTTTGTGCCTGGACCCAAGTAAGTACATCTGCTTTATAACGGTTGTTAAAAGCATATTTGACAATTTAATTAGAACATAGCACTGAAGTAACACTTTAAAAAATGCTGGGTGAAATATGGACAAACCCAGCGACTGGGTTGTTTTGACCCTTCTGGGTACTTCTGGGTAGTTTTAACTCAACTTGTATTTAAAAATGACTATGGTTGGCTTAAAATGAACTCAAAATAGGTTGTAAAAATCAGACACAAAATTTCAATAGGCATCAACAATAATCAAAAGATGAACATTTATTAATAAGAAATGTATAAAATGTTTATTAATGTTATGTTTAAGATGTTTATTAATTTATTTCAAAACATTTCACAAAAATGTTAGGTTTCAAATTTCAACATATTGTATATATATATATATATATATGTATAAACATTTAAAAAAATAATCAAAAATGCTAAAAAGAACAAAATGATATAACTAAAATTAAAACGGAAATATAGAAAAACATTCAAATATTCTGAATTTGTTTCTATTTTTATACTTCAATATATATTTTTATATATACTTCAAACGTAACTAAATGATACCAAAATAACACTGATATACAAAAGTAAAAAAAAAAAATTAAAAAATAAAAAACATAACAGCAGACATAAATAAGTAAACATAAATGAAATTTGTATATAATTCAAAATATTTTATTATCGTTTTATAACACAATATTGAAACAAGTGGCATACGCTGTAACATTTGTTATTTATTTTATTTCAAAACATTTCACAAAAATGTTTGTTAGGTTTCAAATTTCAACATATTGTTCAAAATGAATATAAAATGTATCTTAAAAAAATTTAAGTTGATGTACTAAAATTCATAAACACTATACAAACATTTAAAAAACTATTACAAATAAAAAACAAAATTCTATAACCAAAAATAAAACTGAAATATAAAAATAGAAACAAATTCACAATATTAAAACTTTAGAAGTAACTAAATGTACCAAAATATCACTTTACTGTAAAAGAAATATATAAAATAAATATATATATGCATATATGCCAATTTATTATTATAATATAATATTGAAACAAGCTGCATGCATTGTAACGTTTGTTATTTATTAGGTTTCAAATGTCAATACATTGCTCAAAATTAATATAAAAGTATCTGGACACTGTGTGGTTGTCAGACATTACAGAACCTTAATCTTAATGCATTTGATCTGAAATTGAAATCTGAAAAAAGTGATATTAGTTAATGTCCATATCCTTTTTGGAGCTGTTTTACGCCCCCCATTGCTAATTTCAGAAGGAAAACCCTTAAGAGATGAGGAAATCCTTCAGGAGCTCCCTGTGGGAACCACCGCAACCTTCTACTTCAGAGATCTGGGAGCCCAGATTGCCTGGGGAACTGTGAGTGTTTCACCCAACACACAACAACTGAAACACACACAACCACACGCAACAGCGGTTCAGGAAGATGCAGTGGTAAACAGAAGATGATTAAACTAAGAAGATCATTAAACTAAGTTTTTACATATCATCTTAAGAAAGAGGTGTCCAAACTCTGTCCTGGAGGGCCACTGTCCTGCAGAGTTTAGCACTAGCTTACCTCAACACGCCTGCTGCGACATTTCTAGCCTAAGAGCTTGGTTAGCCTCACTTTTGTTTGTGAAAGGAATGCGCCCCAATCTACCTAAATGCGTCTATATTCACGCAAATCATTCGTGATCCAGCTTCACCCTACAGCAGAAGTGAGTATAAGGGGTTTAATGCATCGTTGCAAATCGCCTTTAATAATGTGCTAGTTAGCAAGTTCCGATGATTTTGAAATGATTTTTGAAGTTAAGGGAGAAAATACGATTGGAGTTTTTCGACATACCCTAACTGTCTTGAGTCAGAATACACAGAGGTTAGGGAGAGCAAGACAAGACAAAACAAACAACAGATCGTTTCACTAGATAAGACCCTTCTTTCTCGTCTGGGATCGTTTCCAACCGCATTTGGGATCGTTTGAAGCCGCATTTAAACTGCATTTTAAAAGTTCAAAATCGAGGCACCATATCAGTCCATTATACGGAGAAAAATGCAGAAATGTTTTCCTCAAAAAACATAATTTCTTTATGACTGAAGAAAGAAAGACATGAACATCTTGGATGACAAAGGGGGTGAGTACCTTATATGTGAATCTTTGTTTTGGAAGTGGACTTCTCCTTTAATAATATGTGGTCACTTCTGTGCAATTAGTAGCATTTTACAATGGCTTTGAAGGTAGCTCATCAGAATTTAGCTTCAGCATTATAATCTTTGTCTAATCTTTCACTGGCATGTTACAGGGCGTTCAATGTAAAAGTCAGGTCAGTGTCTGTACAGTGTGTGCACAGGCCTCTGGTTCAGTTTTCTCTCACCTCCCCACGACTCAATGCTCTTTCTCAGAACACGTAATCTCTCTGGCACCGTGTCCCCACAGGTGTTGATCCCATTCACCTTCTGCATGCATACCCCCTTGCCCTCTCTTGTTCCGACTCCTGCAGGATGATGTCAGCAAATGGGAGGCATGTACTATACTTCACATTACAGAATTAAAATGTGTTTGTGAATGTGTGCTTGCAGGTGTTCCTCATCGAGTGCATTGGACCACTTGTCATATATCTGCTGTTTTATTTTCGCCTGCCTTTAATCTACGCTCCCAAGTATGAGTTCACCGTCAGTAAGCATTTGGTTGTGCAGTAAGTATCACGAAGAACACTGCGTCAGAAGTGATTTTTCTTTTAGTCTGTTGGATTCAGTCCAGACTGTGGGAACAGTGTCTCCTAACAGCTGACCTACTGGTCAACCAAGATACTGGCCCAGAAGTATATTTTGGGAATTATGTTGAAAAGCATTTGATTGATGTCTCTCAGGAATAAACTTTTATTTGATGATCTGGTATTAAACTGAACCCGCTGAACTGAGCGTCTATCTGTTTTTCACAGCATAGCCTGTGTGTGTCATTCCTTCCACTACGCGAAGCGAATCATGGAGACGTTGTTCGTCCATCGCTTCTCCCATGGCACCATGCCACTGCGCAACATTTTTAAAGTGAGTATTGTGTGTTTTCGGTTTAATTAATATTTATATACATACCGAAAAAAAGTCTCTTATGTTCACCAAGGCTGCATTTTTTGAGTAAAAACAATAAAAACTGTAATACTGTGAAATATTATTAAAATTTAAAATAACTGTTTTCTATTTGAATGCATTTTAAAAAGTAATTCATACTGACACAAAGCTTTTTAGCATCATTACTGCAGTCTTCAGTGTCACATGATCCCTCAGAAATCATTCTAATATGCTGATTTGCTGCTCAAGAAGCGTTTATTAATATTATTGTTATTATTATTATCAATGATGAAAACAGTTGTGCTGCTTAATATTTTTGTGGAAACAGTGACACTTTTTTTCAGGATTCTTTAATGAATAGAGCATTTATTTGAAATCTTTTGTCTTTGCTGTCACATTTGATCACTTTTAATGCATTCTTGCTGAATACAAGTATTAATTAAAAAAAAAAAAATTCTAAGCCCAAACTTTTGAATGGTAATGTGTTTGTTTTCACTGGAGTGAAATTCTGAATATATTTGAATATATTTATTTTCTATAGACGGGTTTCTCTATTAAATCCCAGAAGGCAGCAGTGTATGACTAATACATTTATTTATTTATTTTAGCATGTTCAGTTATGAAATAAAAAATAGTTTTTATGTGCCTTGTATACCCATTTTTGGGTATACAAGTTTTTTTTTAATTTAAGTTGATGCATAGTGTTGCAGAAAATTTTACTTTTAAAGATCAGTTCATGCCTTCAGTGTAGTTGACAAAAACGCAAATTAAAAGAATAATCACTGAATTTCAGTTAACAGTGGAACAGTTCATATTGCAAACAGGGAGTCTGTAGATCACATGTGATTTTTTTTCTTTTTTCAACAGAACTGTTCCTATTACTGGTGCTCTGCTGCATGGATGGCTTATTACATCAATCACCCTCTCTACACACCACCATGTATGTAACATCTCACTCAAATACTGCACTCTTTATTGTTGCTTAAATTATTCTTGTATGTTAAATGCACTGAACTGTTGTCCTTAAAGGAACAGATCACACAAAAATGAAAATTCTGTCATTAATTACTCACCCTCAAGTTAATCCAAACTTATAAGACCTTCGTTTATCTTCAGAACACAAATTAAGATATTTTATATTAATCTGAGATCTTAAAATAGTCCATGTGACATCAGTGGTTTTTATGACGCTATGAGAATACTTTTTGTTTGCAAAGAAAATAAAAATAATGACTTTATTACACACACGCATCATGGTACTCTTGTGAACGCTTGTCAAAAGACGGAAGAGAAGAAATTGTTGAATAAAGTCATTACTTCTGTTTTCTTTGTGCACATAAAGTATTCTCGTAGCTTTGTAAAATTAAGGTTGAACCACTGATGTCACATGACTGATGTCTACCTGACTATTTTAACGATGTCCTTACTACCTTTCTGGGCCTTGAATGTGTCAGTTGCGTTGCTGTCTATGCAGGGTCAGAAAACGCTTGGATTTCATCATAAATATCTTAATTTGTGTTCCGAAGATGAACGAAAGTCTTACGGGTCTGGAACGACATGAAGGTGAGTAATTAATGATTGATTTTTCATTTGTGAGTGAACTATCCCTTTAAAGTCAGTCTGTTTTCATGCAGATTATGGGGAGAAGCAGGTGAAGGCAGCGCTGGCAATCTTCCTAGTAAGCAGGACTGCACTGACTCCTCCTGTAATGTGTCATATTGTGCCTGTCTTATCAGCATTCTTCACGTACTGTTTTGTGATTTTTGCAGTTCTGTCAACTTGGCAGCTTCTCGATTCACATGGCTCTGCGTAATCTCAAACTACCTGGTAAGATCTGTAAAATAAGTCTCAAGTCAGCCACAAATCTCAAATCAGCCGCTCATGTAACACATTGAATTGTTCTTTTTGAAGGTTGTAAGATAAAGAAGATTCCTTATCCAACCAAGAATCCTTTTACATGGATATTTGCACTTGTTTCATGCCCAAACTACACATATGAGGTAAGACCCATAAGTGATTGCAGTTTGAGTGATTCCAGGTCTTTACAGAGTTCTTCGATGATTATGTATTTCTGTAGGCCTGCAGAAAATATGCTCTGTGACCAACAAAAGTTTTTGATTCTGATAATTTATTGTCTAAACCATGGAAAAATGTGTGGAAGCTGATAAATCATATAGAGAATGACTTAGTAAGCAGGAAAGGGTGCAATTTTTTGACAAACTAAAGGTATTAGGTGGTAAATATACATACAGGCAGTATTAATTAAAGATATTAGCCTAAAACTGCACCTACCTGAGTGGAAATGATAACAACAAACACCAATGTTGTCAAGATTCCTGCCCTGGAAATCCTGGTTCAGTCTGGGCAATCGCAAATGCCTTTTGTTCCTCAGACAGTTTTTTGCACTCTTCTCTTTGATTTGTTATGACTTTTGGCACTCTATAGTACACCAAATGTATTTCCCGGTCCGACCGATTAGTACAGCCCAACACATGACAATAACTGACCATTTTTAGCAGCAATAATCAGCAAAATTTGCAAGTTCCATTTGGTTCAGTGGCATTGTTTACATTCAGTGCCGCCAATATGGCCGATTGATGACTCATCATGAAAACACTCTAAAAAACTACACAATTAGCCTTTTTCACACTTCCGTGTTTCTGGCTTCCGGATTGGCGCTTGCAGGGTAAACGTTTTTCCGGTGACAGCAGCGGCCGTACTGAACAAGAGTAAGTTTGGGAATCAAAGTCTATTTTTACAAAATAGATACTATGATACTATGATATATACCGGTGTTTTACTCTAAAAATAGCAAACATTTATTCATAAACTTTGTGTCCGCGTCTGGTCATCACAAATACTATGTTTATTTAATTATGAATGTTAGCACTTATAATACAGTACAGTTTTAAGTTTTGCCGTACTGTCTATTTGGTGCTGGCTGTGCATTATGACTCTTCACATCATTTTTTTTCGCGATTAATATTGTTATTATTATTATTATTATAGTAATATTGTATTTTCTACTTGCTCTCCTTTGCATTATTAACTTCAGGGTGTAAATGTACTTTGCATAATGTGCCCAGGGATATACATAATAAAATAATATAATACTAAATAAGACATGACTCCGATTAATGGCTTTATTCCTTTTGGATCTGGATTACGTTGTTGTATTGAGTTTATGCATCATCCGGACTCAGAATTGTTTCATTTATTCTTGGGGAAATGTGCATTTGGATATAAACGCTGTCATAATTTACCATGATGTAGTGATTCGAGGGAAATGACTGAGTAAATTGAGAAAATACGCTTAGATATACCGGAGATGGAGAACAGAAACTATAGCTGGCGCTATGTTGCGCATATATTATATTGACGAGTACCGGTCTGAGTGCCCATATAAATTACAAACAAGTAAAATGTTGTTTCTTTGTTGATTATATAACAACTTGGAAAGCAGACAAAAAAGAAAAGGTAAAAGGCATTATTTGAGACAAGAGCATATTAATATAATAGGCACAGACCTGTAGCGGAACTGACTTTACCCTGCGCTGACGTCACTTCCGATTTTTGTGAAAAAGGCTAATGGTCACCACTATTAAATTAACAGTCCACCCAAAAATTTAAATTTGGTGAAAATGCACTCACCCTCAAGCTATCCAAGATATAGTTGAGTTTTTTCTTCATCGGAACAGATTTGAATAAATTTGGCCGTACATCTTGCTCAACAAAGGTGAATGGCTGCCATCAGTCCAAACAGCTGATAAAAACAAAACAAAAACCAACAACAATTCTTAGTCTTTTCAAAACATTTTCCCTGAACGTTTGACTTATACTAGTTTGCAGAAGTGTGATTATAAACGCAGTGAGGCTATAAATGGACCAGTGTTTACCTTTTCGGTGTGATGACCTTGCTGTATACAATTTTTTTGACCGTACTTAAGCCTAAAAATACTATGTTTGCATATATTTTATAAACATGATAAGTTCTGGGTATACAAGTTTTTTTTTAATTTAAGTTGATGCATAGTGTTGCAGAAAATTTTACTTTTAAAGATCAGTTCATGCCTTCAGTGTAGTTGACAAAAACGCAAATTAAAAGAATAATCACTGAATTTCAGTTAACAGTGGAACAGTTCATATTGCAAACAGGGAGTCTGTAGATCACATGTGATTTTTTTTCTTTTTTCAACAGAACTGTTCCTATTACTGGTGCTCTGCTGCATGGATGGCTTATTACATCAATCACCCTCTCTACACACCACCATGTATGTAACATCTCACTCAAATACTGCACTCTTTATTGTTGCTTAAATTATTCTTGTATGTTAAATGCACTGAACTGTTGTCCTTAAAGGAACAGATCACACAAAAATGAAAATTCTGTCATTAATTACTCACCCTCAAGTTAATCCAAACTTATAAGACCTTCGTTTATCTTCAGAACACAAATTAAGATATTTTATATTAATCTGAGATCTTAAAATAGTCCATGTGACATCAGTGGTTTTTATGACGCTATGAGAATACTTTTTGTTTGCAAAGAAAATAAAAATAATGACTTTATTACACACACGCATCATGGTACTCTTGTGAACGCTTGTCAAAAGACGGAAGAGAAGAAATTGTTGAATAAAGTCATTACTTCTGTTTTCTTTGTGCACATAAAGTATTCTCGTAGCTTTGTAAAATTAAGGTTGAACCACTGATGTCACATGACTGATGTCTACCTGACTATTTTAACGATGTCCTTACTACCTTTCTGGGCCTTGAATGTGTCAGTTGCGTTGCTGTCTATGCAGGGTCAGAAAACGCTTGGATTTCATCATAAATATCTTAATTTGTGTTCCGAAGATGAACGAAAGTCTTACGGGTCTGGAACGACATGAAGGTGAGTAATTAATGATTGATTTTTCATTTGTGAGTGAACTATCCCTTTAAAGTCAGTCTGTTTTCATGCAGATTATGGGGAGAAGCAGGTGAAGGCAGCGCTGGCAATCTTCCTAGTAAGCAGGACTGCACTGACTCCTCCTGTAATGTGTCATATTGTGCCTGTCTTATCAGCATTCTTCACGTACTGTTTTGTGATTTTTGCAGTTCTGTCAACTTGGCAGCTTCTCGATTCACATGGCTCTGCGTAATCTCAAACTACCTGGTAAGATCTGTAAAATAAGTCTCAAGTCAGCCACAAATCTCAAATCAGCCGCTCATGTAACACATTGAATTGTTCTTTTTGAAGGTTGTAAGATAAAGAAGATTCCTTATCCAACCAAGAATCCTTTTACATGGATATTTGCACTTGTTTCATGCCCAAACTACACATATGAGGTAAGACCCATAAGTGATTGCAGTTTGAGTGATTCCAGGTCTTTACAGAGTTCTTCGATGATTATGTATTTCTGTAGGCCTGCAGAAAATATGCTCTGTGACCAACAAAAGTTTTTGATTCTGATAATTTATTGTCTAAACCATGGAAAAATGTGTGGAAGCTGATAAATCATATAGAGAATGACTTAGTAAGCAGGAAAGGGTGCAATTTTTTGACAAACTAAAGGTATTAGGTGGTAAATATACATACAGGCAGTATTAATTAAAGATATTAGCCTAAAACTGCACCTACCTGAGTGGAAATGATAACAACAAACACCAATGTTGTCAAGATTCCTGCCCTGGAAATCCTGGTTCAGTCTGGGCAATCGCAAATGCCTTTTGTTCCTCAGACAGTTTTTTGCACTCTTCTCTTTGATTTGTTATGACTTTTGGCACTCTATAGTACACCAAATGTATTTCCCGGTCCGACCGATTAGTACAGCCCAACACATGACAATAACTGACCATTTTTAGCAGCAATAATCAGCAAAATTTGCAAGTTCCATTTGGTTCAGTGGCATTGTTTACATTCAGTGCCGCCAATATGGCCGATTGATGACTCATCATGAAAACACTCTAAAAAACTACACAATTAGCCTTTTTCACACTTCCGTGTTTCTGGCTTCCGGATTGGCGCTTGCAGGGTAAACGTTTTTCCGGTGACAGCAGCGGCCGTACTGAACAAGAGTAAGTTTGGGAATCAAAGTCTATTTTTACAAAATAGATACTATGATACTATGATATATACCGGTGTTTTACTCTAAAAATAGCAAACATTTATTCATAAACTTTGTGTCAGCGTCTGGTCATCACAAATACTATGTTTATTTAATTATGAATGTTAGCACTTATAATACAGTACAGTTTTAAGTTTTGCCGTACTGTCTATTTGGTGCTGGCTGTGCATTATGACTCTTCACATCATTTTTTTTCGCGATTAATATTGTTATTATTATTATTATGAAAGTAATATTGTATTTTCTACTTGCTCTCCTTTGCATTATTAACTTCAGGGTGTAAATGTACTTTGCATAATGTGCCCAGGGATATACATAATAAAATAATATAATACTAAATAAGACATGACTCCGATTAATGGCTTTATTCCTTTTGGATCTGGATTACGTTGTTGTATTGAGTTTATGCATCATCCGGACTCAGAATTGTTTCATTTATTCTTGGGGAAATGTGCATTTGGATATAAACGCTGTCATAATTTACCATGATGTAGTGATTCGAGGGAAATGACTGAGTAAATTGAGAAAATACGCTTAGATATACCGGAGATGGAGAACAGAAACTATAGCTGGCGCTATGTTGCGCATATATTATATTGACGAGTACCGGTCTGAGTGCCCATATAAATTACAAACAAGTAAAATGTTGTTTCTTTGTTGATTATATAACAACTTGGAAAGCAGACAAAAAAGAAAAGGTAAAAGGCATTATTTGAGACAAGAGCATATTAATATAATAGGCACAGACCTGTAGCGGAACTGACTTTACCCTGCGCTGACGTCACTTCCGATTTTTGTGAAAAAGGCTAATGGTCACCACTATTAAATTAACAGTCCACCCAAAAATTTAAATTTGGTGAAAATGCACTCACCCTCAAGCTATCCAAGATATAGTTGAGTTTTTTCTTCATCGGAACAGATTTGAATAAATTTGGCCGTACATCTTGCTCAACAAAGGTGAATGGCTGCCATCAGTCCAAACAGCTGATAAAAACAAAACAAAAACCAACAACAATTCTTAGTCTTTTCAAAACATTTTCCCTGAACGTTTGACTTATACTAGTTTGCAGAAGTGTGATTATAAACGCAGTGAGGCTATAAATGGACCAGTGTTTACCTTTTCGGTGTGATGACCTTGCTGTATACAATTTTTTTGACCGTACTTAAGCCTAAAAATACTATGTTTGCATATATTTTATAAACATGATAAGTTCACATACTTGTTTCTCCGAAAAACAACGCCAGTTGTTCAACTTTTTTGAAATGTGTGTCGGAATGTCCGTTTATGTTTTGGTTTGTGTGATTCCGCCTACTGCCATTCTACCCAATAGTATTTCGACACGCCTGGTTGCCATTTGGAGGAAAACACAGCGCTTTGCAACCATGGAAGACACAAAACGAACTAAGTCAGAAATTGCAGATTCTATATGATCTAAAATAAGGTATTAAAACGCGGATAAATCAACTATAAAATAAAATTACAGTGTAAGGCTCGACGCCTTTCACTGCCAAATCCACTCCGTGTCGTCAATCTGGCAACCCGCGTGAGCGACGAGTCTGAGGAGCACAGAGAGGGAGAAACTATTTTGAATTTAGATTACAGTACCCATTTCAACCGCTAGCTGTCAATATTACATACTGAAAAGGCAGCCTCTGTAGTCCTATTTAGCAACTATTTTAAAAGACAAGTAAACTTGTTACTGATGTTTTTATGTCATGGATGGAATACAACGTAAAATATCTTGAGGTTGTGTTAACCTCAGACCTTCTTTCAGGCATTTCACCAAAAACCCATTGATTTTGTGACAATGGAACCAGAAGAGCTCAAATTCAAACTTATTTCCAAATTTTGCCCTACAAAAATATGTCATCCCTGCAGCACTCTATCCACCTTATTTTTCATTGCGGAAGTAAGCTGTTTTCTGGTAATGTGCGGTTCATAATCCGCCATAGGGAAATAACGAGAAGAATATGAAGTGCAGTAAACGGTAAAACAGTTTGCACTACAAACCAGTGTGTTCATAATTAAGATAATACATTAAAATAATATGGTAAGACACACCAGTTTGCAATATCAAGCAGCAAAACGAGCTTTTTGTGCAGCTAAAAATAGCTGGAAGTGGATGAGACCGGAAGCCAGACACAAAAAATGTACAAATGGCTGCACCCACTCTTATGGGAAAAATAAGGTGGATCGATCTCCTTGACAAGTGATTGTCCTGTGTGAACAAATAATGAAATGCTGACCTCTACTGGTCACATAGTGTAAATAACAGGCAGTAAAGCTGCACTTCTTCTGTACTTCTGCAGCTGGGATCTTGGCTTGGATTCACACTCATGACCCAGTGTGTGCCTGTGTTGTTCTTCACCGTGGTGGGATTCATACAGATGACGGTTTGGGCCAAAGGAAAGCATCGCAGCTACCTGAAGGAGTTCAAAGAGTATCCCACACTGCGCTCCCCTATCCTACCTTTCATCCTATAGCTGGAGATTAAGACTTTTTTTAAATCCAATGTAAGTAAGAGTTTTGCTAGAGGATATATATAAAGCAAGTCTTAATATATATTAACGTATGAAATAACTGTAGTAAATTGAGAAACTGTCATGTATTTATGTCAAGTAAAGCCATTCTGTTTTTAAAAATATAAATTTTAAAATTTATATTTTATTGCTCATATACACGAATACAGAAAATTGTGCAAATGAGGGTATATCTGTTCCTTTTAAGTACATATAACTCACTTTATTTCTTTTTCTAAAATGACTGAAGCTAATGAATTTGTATGTAGCAGATATCCATCACCTAACCTGACTGATCTATTTCCAAGAAATGCAACGTCAACACTTATGCAATTATTTGTCTTAAGTGCATACATTTATGGTAAGCTTATATCATCATATATATTGGCTTGGATGAATCTGATGACAACTCTGAGAAAGTTTTCAAGCTATATTACATTTTGCATTAGAAACTGTTAGAGTCTGGTATTCATTCTTGCTGATAAAAAATATTCACTTTTTTGAATCACAATCAACTGTTTTCTATCTCACTATGAATGCCGAAATAAATGCTTCTCTCAAAGTAAATGCACTAGCTGTGCAAGTGCTGGAATCAAAGCATCAGTAACTCACTCCATATCTCTGCTTGGCAGGCAAAATGCATAACAGAAAAGACTGATGCCACAAAAGCAGTTTCAGATTCTGAAACTGGAATTTATTTCCTAACGTTGCATGTCCATTTTAAGACTGCTGTAAAACACCGCTGAACATCGTACATTTAATTGGACAAGAACAAGGTTTATATAACATTGCGACACTGTAAATCATATCTGACAAAAACAGAAGGAAAAAAAAAAAAAACACTGGTGAATAAAAAGCTCCACCGTAGAAAAAAAAAAATATATATATATAACACTTCTACTAAGACGAATGGTCCCGTCAGCCCTGTGACGGATGGACAGAAGGACACCGACAGAACAGAAGAACAGACTGCAGGGCTGAATCATGCGGCATGTTCTCACACGGAAGAAGAGAAGATAAACTGAGGAGGATTGTGCAAATCAAGTCTTAAAGAGTTAACGTTTCCCCTCGTTTCGTGGCCAGCGCTCTGAGCCAGGAGAATTTCAGTCTGTTTTCGCTGAAAACACAAGCACTATGAGAAGAGACGTCTGTCGTCTTGAAAGTGGCTTCTCTGCAGTACCTTCACATGATTCTCATAGATTTTAAGTGCAGGGCCGAGTCTGATCGACAGACCGGTCAACACGTCGCTGCGCTGCATCAGCAGTAAGGACTTCCCATCTATTTCCTGTTGGAAGTAAAGAAATAAAGGTATACTTTCATTCAGCAAGGACACAACTGCTTTCATAATTGATACTAGCTTTTGTAGCAAATCAGCATATTAGAATGATTTCTGAAGGATCACGTGACACTGAAGACTGGAGTAATGATGCTGAAAATTCAGCTTTGCATCACAGGAAAAAAAAACACATTTTAAAATATATTTAAATAGAAAATAGTACGCATAAGATCATAAGATACTGGTTTAAAAATGTTACCAAACCCAGACTTTTGAATTGTAGTGTATAGCTACATAAGTAGTTAAGTATCACACAGTTTGTTTGAAATCACTATATAACCGCCACTTTTTGGCTTCAGAGTCTGTTTGTCTGTCGATTTTAACTGAACTACCACTGATAGATGTGCTGTGTTTTGTTTTTGCTCGGGAAGCTGCTTTGAAGAGTGCTCTCTTGCAGTGTTGCCATGTCCGCTTATTTACAAGTGCTTTTAGGCATGTTGTTTGATGTTAGCTCATAAAGCTATGCACTTCATGGAGTTAAAAAAAGAGATATATGATTATTTGGTGTTATAAAACAAAGCATTTGGCTGTTTTAGTGTTTTTTGTGCTTGTCCTCGCTTGTGTTTTTTTTTTTTTTTCTATGAAGATCTGGCAACACTGACACTTAACCGCAGGGTTCAGGAACGTAACTAGCCCTGTGTCAAAATGTGCTAAGGTTAAGACTTCTTTCAGTATTGTTTTTTTGCATCTCACATTTCTGATGCGTGTTTAAATACGTCATTTTTTTTTTTTTGGAGTGTTTGCTCATCTGCAATACGTCTATAGGACATTTCCTATCAGACGTCAAATGGATGTCTATTAGATGTCTTTAAGATGTTTATGATTTAGAATGCATGTAAAACTGACATCTTACAGACATCTGCCAGATGTTTGTACACAGCAGATGCTTTCCAGATCAAGTGATCTTTAACAGACATCTTGCAGACGTATGTGTACTATCTGGGGTGTGTATGTGGCTAAAGTGACCCTCTATGTTGTACAAGCTCTATTTCTAAAAACGACTTATGTAATGTTTTCATTATCATAATGTGTACAGATGTTTTTACTTTTGAGGGATGTTTGTTGTTTTTCAATGGTGAAAAATGTTTTTTTTTTTTTTTTTTTACAGTGATCCCGCACCTTCAATTTCCGCTGCTTTTCTATTTATTGGTGACTCCTGAATAAGAATTTTTAAAAATAATTTATTGAATTTGTACTAAGTAACTGAATATTTTACAGCTGATGATAACTAAAAAAAAATTATATATACACTACAGAAATTTTATTTATTTTATTCATTTCCATTAACTTTACCTAGCCTGGAAATATCAATTAAAAAAACTTCCTGACCTTCCTGAGCCTGAAATCTGCATAAATTAAAAAAATGTCTTATGCATTATTTTTAGCATGAAAATAACATCTTTTGCAATGTAAAATTAAGATTTTATTTCTGTTAGTCAAATTTTTTTTATGTACACTGCCGTTCAAAAGTTTGGGATCAGTAAGATTTTTATTGTTTTTTTAAAGAAGTTTCTTATGCTCATCAAGGCTGCATTTATTTTATCAAAACCCAGAAAAAAAAAACAGTACTATTGTGAACTATTATTTCAGTGTAAAATAACTCTTCATGTGAATATAGTTGTAACAAGTAAGTTACAGTATGTAGCTATACACTACAAAAAGTCTGAAAAGTCTGGGTTCTGTAACATTTTTAAACCAGTTTCTTATGATCTTATGCTTATTGTTTTCTATTTAAATATATTTTAAAATGTAATTTATTCCTGTGATGCAAACCTGAATTTTCAGCATCATTACTCCAGTCTAATAATAATGAAGTATAATAGTCTATATAAGCACATATGGATCAAAAGAACATGCTCTTTTCAGTTTTGGTTAACCACAGTACTAACCTGTGTCCTGAAAGCCAGCGCCTGCTCAGGGAAACCCACAGATGTGAAGTAACTGGCCACATCAGCCACGCTCCAAAGCAAAGGGTCCTGCCCGATTTCTTTCTTTACCACATCACTGAGAACGAACAAAAACAGATTAAAACCTCAAAGTCAAAACGACAACAACCCAATGTTGAGTTTGACAGCACATCACAAAGTGTTCGATAACCTTACAGTCATTCTGTTTTATGCCACAGGAATGAAACACTGCAGTTTAAAATCTATTTTTTAGGGTTCATTGCCAAAACATATATATATATATATATATAAACAAATCTGCTTTTACTCACTTTCCATTATTCACCCCTCCATTGTTAACAGTTTCTTCCTCTGTTGTGCTCTTGGTGCACATTTCACCTGAGAAAGCACAATTTCGAATAAAAGCTGAACATCCTATGAGTTGACAGATACGTTGTGAAATTTAAAGAGCACAGGCAGAATCCTCACCCTCCTCAACAGGATCAGATGCAGCATGAGGCCCTCCATCTGACATCACCGCCTCGTCCTGATGACAGACAGACACAATATGATGCAGAGGAACACGACAGATGTGCTGTGATTGGAGGCGCGGGACAGACATGCTTACCGGCGTGGCTGCGCAGTCTGACAGCAACGGATGAGGGGTGAGCACGCTCTCCTCCGCCCTCGGCCCCTCCTCGACTTGAAGAGTAGAGAGACAGATGGCTGCCGGTTGCTGCACGAGCGTCACAGATCCTGTGGGTTACAATGACAGATACTGCCTCAAATCTCCGTAGGCTGGAGTCTTACACATTTACAGACTGTTTTTGCTGAATTCTTGGCTTCCTCTGATGGAGGTCTGTCACTTTCAAGAATTATTAACTATCCAACAATTATTAACTATCCAACATGCACTGCAATGCCTGAATTTGGCAGAAAATGAATTAAATAAGAACAGCAATTGTAACAGACTGATGGATGCGATATGTTTACCCTGTTTTTCTTTTCAGACTTACATTTCTAACAGCTTTAGTGAGAAAAAGATGCATATTATAGAAAGACAGATTGCTGTGCTTCCACTTGCCAATTTTCTTAGTCATTTAAGTGTAGGAAAGCTCCAGAAATAAAATATTTGGTTACACATTAAGGAACATCTGCGACAGAGAAAAATAAGTTACGCTTAAAGGGATAGTCCACCCAAAAATTAAAATTCTGTCATTCATTACTCATCCTAATGTCGTAAGACTTTCGTTCATCTTTAGAATGCAAATGAAGATATTTTTGATGAAATCTGTGGTTCAACCACCAAAAATAACGACATTCATTTAACAATTTCTTCTGTTTTGTGTCAGTCAACATGCATTCATGAGAGTACCACGATGCATGGATGTGGTGCTGCTGACATAGAACCCAGATGTGCTGCGCCTTGTTTACAAGCAGAGCAATGCACACATATGCATTGTGTGTTTTTCTTGCACACAAAGTATTTGTGCTTCATGTAGCTTCATAAAATTAAGGCTGAACCACTGATGTCACACGGACTATGAACACTCACTCAGAATGCTCTCAGATTTCGTCAAAAATATCTTCATTTGTGTTTTGAAGACGAAGGAAGGTCTTACGAGTTTGGAACGACATGAGGGTGAGTAATTAAAGAAGAAGTCCTCTTCCAAAACAAAGATTCACATATAATCTACTCACCCCATTGTCATCCAAGATGTTCATGTCTTTCTTTCTTCAGTCGTAAAGAAATTATGTTTTTGAGGAAAACATTTCAGCATTTTTCTCCATATAATGAACTGATATGGTGCCCTGATTTTGAACTTCCAAAATGCAGTTTAAATGCGGCTTCAAACGATCCCAAATGCGGTTGTAAACGATCCCAGCTGAGAAAGAAGGGTCTTATCTAACGAAACGAACGGTTATTTTCATAAAAATAATACAATTTATATACTTTTTTAATCTCAAATGCTCTTTTTGCCTTTCTCTCCATGAACTCTGTGTATTCTGACTCAAAAAACTCTAATCGTATTTTCTCCCTCAACTTCAAAAATCATTTCAAAATCATCCTACATCACTGCAGAAGTACTGACCCAGTCTTTGCAAACTGAACATGCAAAGAAGATTAAACACCCTTAAGGTAAAACAGCGATATAGGACGATTTTGAAGTTGAGGGAGAACATGAGATAGGAGTTTTTCGACATACCCTAACTGTCATGAACCGGAACAAAAACAGTCCAGGCAGAGTAAGACAAGACGAGCGTTTGACATTAAAAAGTATATAAATTGTATTTTTTTAAATGAAAATAACCGATCGTTTCCCTAGATAAGACCATTTATCCTCAGCTGGGATCGTTTACAGCCGCATTTGGGATCGTTTGAAACCGCATTTAAACTGCATTTTGGAAGTTCAAAATCGGGGCACCATATCAGTCCATTATATGAAGAAAAATGCTAAAACATTTTCTTCAAAAAACATAATTTCTTTACGACTGAAGAAAGAAAGACATGAACATCGTGGATGACAAGGGGGTGAGTAAATTATTTGTAAATTGTTGTTCTGGAAGTGGACTTCTCCTTTAATGACAGAAATTTAGTTCTGGGTGAACTATCCCTTTAAAAGCATTTTCTCAATCTGAGGAGGGAGTCAATCTTAGCAAATCAAAATCTATAATTCTGAGCCCCAAAAAATTGGTCACTATTTCAGTAAATTTTCTAGTTCTCATAATGATTGATTTTACCAATAGATTTACATAAGTACATTATTTTACTAGATATGGATATTTTTAATATTTCAAATGAATGCAAATAATGCAAGCTGTAAAAAAATACAAAAGCAGCATTACAAAATTAGGGCAGGTCCACAATAGATAAATTGATACATTCTGAGAAAAAAAAAAAAAAAGACCATTTATATTTGTGACCCTGGACCAACTTATTTTCAGGGAAAGTTGCTAAAGTCTAGGCCTGCGAAATTAATCAAATTTCTAATCATGATTACAGTTACAGATGCCACAAAGTTCAAAGGTGCAGTTACAAAAAAAATAATAAAAAATACATTATTCTGCTTGCTAAGATGTGTGTGTGAGAGAGAGTGTTTTTTCCCTACAGGTTATCTTAAAGGTTTTTTTTTTTTTTTCATTGGTTTATTTTTTACATTTTTTACTTTTTTAATATTTAAAAAAGAAACCTTATATAAAAATATGCCATGCACTTGCTTCAAACTGAAAAAATAGCTTTGCTATTGCTTTGCTAAATGTGTGCCTTTTTATCTTTTGAGTCACAGTTGCTAAAAGTTGCCAAATAAATTTTAAAAATACCTAAATTTGTTGCTAGGTGCTTTCTGAAGAAAAAGTTGCTAGGGTAGTCTGAAAAGTTGACAAAATTACTAAGTTTGCAACAGTAACCACAAAACCAGTTGCAAGTAGCATGGGTATATTTGTAGAAATAGCCAACAATACATTGTATGGGTCAAAATGATCAATTTCACTTTTATGCCAAAAAACATTAGGATATTATAAATCATGTTCCATGAAGACATTTTGTAAATTTCCTACCATAAATATATCAAAACTCAATTTTTGATCAGTAATATGCATTGCTAAGAATTTCTTTTGGACATCTTTAAAAGTGATTTTCTCAATATTTTTTTTTTTTGCACCCTCAGATTCCAAATTTTCAAATTTTATCTCGGCCAAATATCGTCCTATCCCAACAAACCATATATCAGTGATTTGCTTATTTATTCACCTTTCAGATAATGCATACATCTCAAAAAAGACTGGTTTTGTGGTCCAGGGTCACATATTATATAATGATTATCAGTGGTTTTTCACTGTAAAAAGAAATTCAGACAAATTCATCCATTTTGGAAAATCAGAAAAAGGTCCAGAGAAAGTCTGATGGGATTATTAAACAGTGTGATTTCCATATCTACCACAAAGGAGAATATTACACTGATGAGCCTTTAGCCAGCCAGTTGGACGTCAGTTCTACTTAAGGCTGCCAGGACGACAGTAAAACCATTCAATGCTAATGTGTTAAAGCGATAGTCAGCAGCACTCGTGAACACACGCCAAAAACTGACACAGAAGAGAAGAAATTATTGAATAAAGTAGTTATTTTTGTTTCCTTCGCGCACAAAAAGTATTCTCGTAGCTTCATAAAATTACAGTTGAACTGCTGATGTGACTATTTTAACAATGTCCTTACTACCTTTCTGGGCCTTGAACATGGTAGTTGCATTGCTATCTACGAAGGGTCAGAAAGCTAATGGATTTCATCAAAAATATCTTGATTTGTGTCCTGAAGATTAACGAAAGACTTACAGGTTTGGAATGACATGAGGGTGAGTAATTAATGACAATTCTCATTTTTGGGTGAGCTATCCCTTTAAATTGAAGATCACTGGTTAAGTACGGTTTCAAAATACTGACTCTATAACACCTTCAAATCACTTATTTTTAAATGTTTAGTTTGGTGTTTTATCTTGAGAAGTTACTTAAAAAAAAAAAAACTAACATGACTTGAGTACCTGTATCCTGCTGGGCTGCTGGCTGTATGTGCTCAGGTAGAATGTAAGCGCTGTCGGCATCCTGCCTCAGAGCATCATGGGTAGGAGAGTTCTTTGAGGACGTGGGTGAGGGAAGAGGCTGACTGGTGCTACTGCTGGTGATGGGACTCATGCTGATGCCCGAGTCAGCGGTGCTCTGAGCGCACATGGCGTCCAGACTGCTCTCATCCCCCTCCTCATCCATACTGCTGTCCATTCCTGCTGTCGTGGACATCTCGTCCTAAAAAGATTACAGCAGCATTATAATTATTATCATCATTTTTAAGCAGATGCTTTAAAAAAAAAAAATCAGATCACTGCCAGTATTGCATACAAACCAATGCAACATGAGGATTCAACAAAATGCATCACATGTGCCATTTGAAACAGTGCTTTCTAGTTTTTATATAAATTATCTAATAAAAGTATATACACTACACATTTGTGCATTAAGGATGCATTAAACTGCTCAAAAGTGACAGCAAAAACATCATAATGTTACTAAAGGTTTTACCACCTTTGCTTAAAAATATCAGAATGTTAGAATGATTTCTGAAGGATCATGTGACACTGAAGACTGGAGAAATGATGCTGAAAATTCAGCTTTGCAACACAGAAATAAATTCTATTTTAAAATATATTCAGATAGAAAGCTGTTTAAATTTAATACTATTTCACAATATTTTTGATTTTACTATGCATTTGATTTGATTATATAAATGCAGTCTTGGTTAGCATAAAACGACTTTTAAATATAGATTAAAACCCTGTTATTGTTGATTAGGAGCGGCATATTTCTACAGTTACAAGGTTTTGAGTTAAAGTAGAATATTGCAAAAATGCAGTCAAATTTTAAGTTTCCATAATTTTCGTAAACGTATCCTTTAAACTGAAATTGTAGTTCTGTCATAGTTTTTCGCTGCTAAAATGTCTTAACACAAAAAGAATGACTGATTCAACAATAGTGTTTTCACAACACGTTTTTAATCGGCCATATTGGCAGCACTGAATGTAAATAATCCCACTGAACTGAACGAAACACACATTTTGCTGATTATTGCTGCTGAAAATGGTCAATTATTGTCATGTTTTGGGATTTGCTAATCAGTCGGACCAGGAAAAACATTTGGAGTACTATAGACTGCCAAAAGTTATAACAAACCAAAGAGAAGAGTGCAAAAAACTGTCTGAGGAACAAAAGGCATTTGTGGTTGACCAAACTGAACCAGGATTTCCAGGGCAAGAATCTTGACAGCATTCATGTCTGTTCTTATAATTTCCAGTCAGGCAGGTGAAATATTAGCCTAATATCTTAACTCTGCTCGAATGTATTTTTAGACCTATTAACTTACGTTTATCAAAAGTTGTTATCCATATAATTTAGCAGCTTCCACACATTTTTTATTTTTTATTTTTTTTTGGTTTAGACAGCATAAATTTGCAGAATGACGTATTCAGAAGCACATTACCTGTGCAATCCATGCTGTTGTTTACATCTGAGTATGGCCAATATGGCCGAGCATCGGGGTAAGTGCAAACCCTCTATATAATTAAGGCATATTTTCAATGGTTGATATCAAAAGGTTCTCATAGCAAGGATGTTTTACAGAAATGTCCCCATTTTTATTGGGCCATGTTGTTGTGCGTTTTACACTCTGCAGTTGTATTTATTTTTCTTTCCCAAACTGTTTGTGTTTGCTAACTGTTTACGTTTTTCATAAGTAATAAACTATTTGATGGTAGGCTCCTATTACGTCAACTTTGCTCATAGTGTGCCAACATGCCCTGATACTGGTTCACTGAACTGTCCTGTGCAATAACGCTGGAAATGTTCAACAGCCCCGGAATATTTCCACTAAAAAGCATGACAAATAGCAAGATAATGGGAAGCAGAAACCATCTATTAACACATGACTTCACGATGATTGGCCATAGTAGAATGTACTAGCATTTTACATTTAAACGAACGGATTTCGACTGCTACACTTTGTGATTATACACAATCCGTCGCTCTGCAAAACTGGATTATCGTTGACTCGAGCTTCAGTATCTGAAGGCCGCACGCAGTGTTTATTCAGACAGGAGCGAGCCAGAAATTCCTCTTCGCCCGTTTTTTCGTACGCTTTGAACGCCGGTTTTGTTCGGCACAGCGGTGTTAGGAAGGTTATTAACAGTAGTGAGCACGTTAAAATAACTTACTCATACAGTACGAGCAACATTACGGAGTGAGTTTGCTGAACGGGGGTTTGCTGAACTCGGAGTCGCGGACCGCGGTTCTCCGGCGGCAGGCATCAGCGCGCCCAGGGAGTGAAGCGGGGCGGGCTCATGAATATTAAGTTACGTAACGTTCCGCGGCTGCTTCAGAATGAAGCGAGCGGGCTTATGAATATTAAGTTACGTGAGGTTCGTCAGCGCCCTCAGAGAGATGAGAAGCGCTCTAAACTCATGTATAATAATAAGGCACGCCACTGGCGTACTCCACGCAGCCTAGTTAATATTCATGAACCCGCCCCGCTTCGCTCCGAGGCGCGCGCTGCCTGTCTGAGACAAGCGCGTCCCAAAGCAAGCCAATGTTAAACGTGGCTACAGCCGACATTTTCCCCCTTTAAACACATCCAGAACTAACGTTCACCTTTGTTCACATGTTAACCCGCGATGAATAAGTACTGCAAGTTCACGAACCCCACTGACGACTTCGTTCGCACTTCGTGTGCACGGACATAATAAAGGATCATCTAGCAGCCCGTCTTAATGACTTGCGCTTCAATGATCGCTATAAATTGTCGTATTGACTCGGTCAGAACACGCACAAGCGCAAAAAAAATCAGTCTGTCGCCAGTAAATAATCGCTAATGTAATTGTCTCCGGTGTCGCTCCTTGTGCGAAATGCGTCAGTCGGCTGATCCGTGATGTTTTGGTGACTTTCCCCCGCTGTGCAAAAGCGAGTTTGGATTAATTGGCACGAATTTTATCTCGACGGACTCATCCAGCGCACACAAAAACTCGCTCTGAAAGATTTCGACCTCGCAGATCAAGCGCTTCCATTGTTGGCGATTTTCCGACGCTCATGAAGGTTCGTGCCGCTCCCCGTCTGCGCCAGTCCGCGCGTTCATCTTGCATACGCCTGAACAGTTCAACTAGTGATAAAAACACTACTAATACTTGACATTTTGCGTCTCGGTTTTGCCGGAGCGCAAAACGACTTACTTCCATGTCCTCCATGTGATCCTCATCCACGGGACCGAGAGCGCTGTCGCCGGTGCTCCAGTCCGCGAGAGAAGGCTGTTTCACCGCACACTTGCTCTGCTCGGTTTTCCTCCTGCCTCTTAGCACCTTTGCAGCGTTGCGATAGGAAACCGAGCCTTTGTAGTTGACTTTCAGCACCGTTTGCTCCTCTATCAGTTTCTCTAGTTCTGACCGGGTTCGGTCCCAGTCCGAGCCGTGTCGTCTTTTAACCATTCTGCAAATTCTGTCCAGGTCCGGTCGCGCTTTTCTCGACCTCAGTGAGTCTATGGAGCCCAGGATCCATTCGCGGTACGGCTCGGACATTATTCCTAATGGGCTTCAAGCTTGATAGAGTGGATGAAGTGCGTCAGTATTGCCTTCGACGTGACGCTCGCAGTCTTTCGAGCCGCGGTGCGAGCGCGCTGGAGGAAAAAAACGGAAACATACTGTACGCGTGCGTTGATCACATTGAGCGCTTAAGGTGGAATGCGAGATGCGCGGCCCGCCACTAGGAGATTTAAGGAGGCGTTGCTCGGTTGCACGTTTCCGTGCGGCTTAAATGGCTGTTTTGGAATGTAAAGCTAGCATATGGTGCATTACCGCATACTGTTTTTTTTCCTAAGTAGCACGTGAAAAAGTCCGCATTATCCACCTTATTTTTCAACACATAAGTAATACTTTTTTTTGTGAATGTGCGAGACTTCCGGTTCATTAGCCTCGGTAGGGAAATAATAAGAAGATAAAGTGCAGCATGTGGCAAAATATTTTGCACTACAAATCAGCGTGTTTATAATTAAGATAATACATTAAAATAAAATGGTAAGACACCATTTTACAATATCAAGTAGCAAAACGAGATGTTTAGTACAGCTGAAAATACCTGGATGTGGATGAGACTGGAAGCCACACCTGTAAAATTTACAAATGGCCACACTCATTCTTATGTTAAAAATGTGGTGGATACAATGGCAAACTTTTCATTTACACTCCTTGTTTAATTCAGTTATTTTGGAATCAAAATGTTAAATATAGTCATTTTAGGCAATTCAATCAAATGATTAGTTGAGAAGGAAATGCGGTGAGTGGAATATTTTTTACGTACTGCATACTACATACTGTACACTACAAACCATTTGTGAAACAATGCAGCAATAGACATTTCAGTAGCAGCGCTCATTGTGCTTCAGGCGAGAATCAAATGTGACCCTGGACCACAAAACCAGTCATAAGGGTCAGTTTCTTGAATTTAAATTTATACATCATCTGAAAGCTGAATAAATAAGCTTTCCATTGATGCACAGTTTGTTAGGACAATATTTGCCCGAGATACAACTATTTGAAAATCTGAAATCTGATGGTGCAAAAAAATCTAAATATTGAGAAAACTGCCTTTAAACGTGTCCAAAGGAAGTTCTTAGCAATGCTTATTACTAATAAAAATTTAAGTCTTGATATATTTATAGTAGGAAATGTACAAAATATTTTCATTTTCATGCTACAAATATATCCATGCTACTTACGACTGGTTTTGTGGTCCAGGGTCACAAATATCAGTCGTTTGTAATTCTTATTAAATAATTTGCTTTTTGTAAAAGCTAAACATCTTAAATTGTCAGTCCAATCAAATTGGTAAAGAAAAATTTGTAAAAATTGTGGGTCAAAGTACTGCTTTATTGATAAAACTAGATATGGAAGGTCAAGTCAAGTGCTTTGCATTGTGGGATATGGTATTGTGCAGTGTGCTTCACATTTTAGCAAATCTAGTAGGTCATCTCAAGGAGATTTATAATAATAATTTCCATGCATAAAAAAACAAAAAAAAAAAAAACTTGCCCATCTTGTGCAGGTCCACCCGAAAATCATGATAAGTGATCCGTCATTGCTCATAAACCCTCAGCTCTGCTGCCAAGTCATTTTTGAAACAAAACATCATGTGACTAATAACTAGACTCACAGGAAAATTATGCAATGACAACACACATCCATATCATGCTTTTAAGAACTCTTTAAATATAAACCAGTCACTGGTAAAAACTAAATAAATAAAATAAAGAAAAAAAACCCATATATATAAATAAAATGCGTGACCCTCGACCACAAAACCAGAACCAGTCATAGGGTTTTTTTTTTTTTTTTTAAATCGAGATACATCATTTGAAAGCTGAATAAATAAGCTTTCCACTGGTGAAAATCTGGAATCTGAATCTGTGTTTAAAAAAAAAAATAATAATTAAATATATATATTAAAAAAAAAAAAATCTAAATATTGAGATTGCCCTTAAAGATGTCCACATGAAGTTCTTAATGCATATTAGTAATCAAAAATTAAGTTTTGATACATTTACGGTAGGAAATTTACAAAATATCTTAATGGAACATGATCTTCACTTAATATCCTACTGATTTTTGGCATGAAAGAAGAATCGATAATTTTGACCCATACAATGTAATGTTGGCTATTGCTACAAATATATCCATGCTACTTACTACTGGTTTTGTGGTACAGGGTATATATATATATATATATATTCTGCTCTGTTAAATGTCCAGTGACAGATAACTAAAAATTCTGAACAATAAAATTCTTGCACCACATTCTTGTAATTTTAACAATTAAAACTTTATTGGAATGATACATGTTGCAAAATATTATTCTGTGTATTTTTTTTTTTTTAAACATACTCGATGTGTCCTACGGGTATCCGTCAACTTCTCCAGAAGGTAAAATAATTAAGACTGTTAAAGGCAGAGAATATACAGTATTGTTTCCCGAGAAGGTACAATAGACTACACCATCACCATACCCATGTCGGGAGGAAAGAGACTCCTGTTATTGAAAATACACTTAGAAAATATGCAAAAGTAAATCAAATGTTTTCTTCATGATTTTCTTTTTTAAAAAGCAAATAGAAGAGTGTAGGAAACTGGATGTGTACAAAGGCAAACTGTATCATGGACTGATGCGCGCACACACACACACACGCACACACACACACAAAAAAAGATGACTGACGATGTGAATGAACAGATGACCGAAAGATGAGAGACCGAAGGATGTGTGACACCCATGTATCTGAAAGCAAGGGACCCAGAGATAGAGGGACGACATATGAATACCACCAAAAAATGTCACGTATTTCCATGCTCTGACAAAAAAATAAAATAAAAAAAAAAGGTGTAATGAAAGGTGCATTTGAGCCAAGTTACCCTGCTGTCACAAACTGAGCTCAAAGATGAGAGAAAGAGCTCACGTGAAGCCAACCTGTCCACTATAACTCACTGCACCAGTTGAGGATAGTCTCACGTTGCTTCTAGCATCACAAGACCAGCGCAGAAGAGCCTGCTGGGTAATCTAAACGCACAGACGCATTCTTTAAACACTGATTGTTTGTTTTCCAGCTACTCAAACCAAGAGATGGAGCTGTTTCTCCTGTTTGTACACCCATTTTATGACAAAGTCTCCAGAAACGGGGCGAGAAAATGTCCCGGCAATAGCCAAGCATGCAGGGAGAAGAGTGAGGGAGAGAAAATCTAAACCTGCTTTAATGTTTTGTGAAATATAAACTCCTGCCTTTCGCTCGTCTGCGTTTCTAAAGCTACATCGGCATCCAAATGATCAAAAACTAACCCCATCCGGTCTGTTTTGGCTGTGAATCTGGCAGGCTACAGTGACGTAACATTTCCTGAGAGGGAAATGAGCAGTAGTTTGATCTTACACTGCAATTCGGTGTCCAATAGATACTTGAGTTATTAAAAGAGCTGTGTGAAAAACCAATTTTAACCTGGCACCAATCTGTAGTTTGCAAACATTGAACAAAATTAAGTTACACTAGTCAACATAACAAAAGGAAATAAACCAAAACAAACCAAAAATCAAGGACTGAGCTATAAGTGATGGTGGGAATCTCAATTTTAAAGGTGAAGCGTGTAAATTCTGCACCACTAGCAGCAGAAATATCACGTAATAATGACTTTTATCAATTGTAATATATTACGCTCTTTCCGCTACTCAAACAAACAGACCGAAGTTCAGTTGGGTGCCACTAACGGCGCAGAAGTTACACTTGACCTTCAAAATCGAATTAAATATTTATCTATGCGAAGCTTTTCAAGCATAACGAAATAAAATCTTTACAACACTACGCATTACTGCACACTTCTGGAAACTAAATGACAAAAAAAAAAAACATGGGGACGTTTGGACAGTTGGACAATATTTCAACAGGCTGAATGGAGCTTCACTAACTGGTCGATATCTTAATAACTCATAATAAAGTTTACATGAACAAGCTTATTTGAAGCAGAAATGGAGGTTGATTAGTGAAGCCTTAGAGAGTTAAAATGCATTGGAAATCGGCCTATTTTCGGCTTAACTTTGCTGTCTTCTTCCAAAGGGATAAAGAGCAATACCAGTATAGTTAAACAAAGGGTTTGGTCACTAGCAGGCGACACGGCAGAAAAGAATAAGAATAAAAAAAAACAAAACAAAACAAAAAAAAAAAAAAAAAAACAACATTATCCACCAGGAACCCAGTGTAATTACAGAAACAGTGCTCTCCTATTCCTTTAAAAGCTTTTTTTTTTTTTTAAAACAACCAGCTGTATTACAAGTTTTTTTGGCTCACTGTATATTCACTGCATTCCTTCACTTTTCCATTTTGTGTCTGAAAATTAATCTTAGAACCAAAGCCATCTGAGAAAATGTGTAAAATAACTTGGAGCTTCAAGTATGCTGACATGCTACAGATGTGTAATATAAAGTAGTGTCACTGTCTTATCAGTGGCGATTTTCAACCTAAAGCACACCCTATTGGCTTAAACACACAGAAACTGCCTTAAAATACACTTAATAATCAAAACAAAGACGATTTATACTAAGCGGCTGATTCTGATTGCCAATTAATATGTGATGGCAAATTTGAAGTATGGTGGTGTGATGCTTGCAATCCAATTGAGAAATGAATGAAAAAGCCTTGAATGGCGTAAGTTGGTTTGGTATTGGGTGCCAATAGGTGCACAGGAAGTAAACATGACGGAGAACTACAGAGCAAGGGCTTCGCTAATTAAAAAAAATGGGTTTGGGGGGTAATTTTCTCTGGAGAAGCCAAAATTCAGTACCAGAACGTAACCTCTATATCTCTGGAAAAACAAAAAGAATAAGTCACAAATATCCCCATGCCAGCCAGTCACAGAAAAGTGACTGAATCTCTGCCCAATGGACCCTGGCTACCAAACAAGAGGGAAAACATGAAAATGGACAAGTAACAAGTGACGAAGGATCTGAAAAGGCAACACTGCTGGCGTCTCTCTCAGGACTTTGTTCTTCTTCTCCCTCCATCCATCCATCCATCCGTGGGTGAGAGGCTTTACGTTGTTGTTACCAGATAAGGCTCAGTCCAGTCCATCATCATCATAATCATCACCACCCTGGAAAACGTTTTCTTCTCTTTGTTGCCCCACATCTAATTTCTCTCCATCCCTCTCCTCCGCTGCTGCTTCTAGAATTCAGCAAACTCCTTTCCACATTTCTCTGTGAAAGAGACCCGGATTTCTTCTTCCTCGTAGTCGTCGAAGTTGCTGGTGTCGCCGGGGCCTTTGCACTTGGGGATGAAGGGGGCTTCCACCTGACGAAAACAGGTCATTTCATTCTCAGGATTTGTACAGATAATGTAAAATGAAATTCAAGGACTTTTGAAGCACTACTTTTTAGAATTTCAAGGATTTCAATCAGAGATCACACTTATCAAATAATGTCTTCTCTTACTTTGCTTTACTACACTTTTAAACCACAGTTAATTTTCTTAATGGATTTGTATATATTTTCTTCCTTTTTTCCTTTCTGTTTTGTTTTATAACGGTACTGCCTTTATGGTTTGATGTTTTCTACTGTTTAAGAAGAAAAAAAATAAATAAATAAAGAAGATTTGGGAAATCATGATTTGAAACAAATGATTCGCCATACGTGCTTCAAAATCTCGAACTGAATCAAATGATTCGCAAACTCGCACCCAAGTCCTGATCGAAATCACATGATTTATGCTCCGAAGTTCCGATTTAATGCGGAAAATTTGTGAACCCACTCCAAAGTTCCGATCTTTGGAGCGCGTGTTGCAATTAATTAGATTTCAATCATTCAATTTGCGAAATGATTTACAAACCCATTCTGATCTAAATCAAATGATTCGTGCTCTGAAGTCCTGATCTCAATCAAATTTTTTGCGCTCCGAAGTTCAGATTTAAAGCAAAAGATTTGCAAACCCACTTCGAAGTTCCGATCTTTGGAGCACGTATTGTGAATCATTTCATTTGAAATATTCAATTCGCGAAATGATTCACAACCCCGTTCTGATCTAAATCACATTATTTGCACTACACGCACGCAAGTCAAGATCTGGATCAAATGAATTGCACTTCGCGCTCCGAAGTTCCGATTTAAAGCAAAAGATTTGCGAACCCACTCCATAGTTCTGATCTTAGGAGCACGTTGCAAATCATTTGATTTGAATAATTAAATTCGCAAAATGATTTACAAACCCGTTCTGATCTAAATCAAATGATTTGCACTAGACGCTCCGAAGTCCCAATCTGAATCCAATGATTCACAAACCCACACCCAAGTCCCAATCTGAATCAAATGAGTCGCACTCCAAAGTTTCAATTTAAAGCAAAATATTTGTGAACCCGCATCGAAGTTCTGATCTTCGAAGCGCATATTGCGAATAACTGGATTTGAATCATTTAATTCGGTAAATGATTTACAAACTCATTCTGATTTAAATCAAATGATTCACACTACACGCTCCGAAGTCCCGATCTGAATGAAATGATTCGAAGTTCCAATTTAAAGCAAAAGATTTGCGACCCCATTTGAATCATTAAATTAGCTAAATAAGTTACGAACCCATTCTGATCTAAATCAAATGGTTCACGCTACACGTTCCGAAGTCCCGATCTGAATCAAATGGTTTGCGCTCCGAAGTTCCAATTTAAAGCAAAAGATTTGCGAACCCACTCTGAAGTTCCGATCTTCGGAGCACGCACCGTGAATCATTTCATTTGAAATATTCAATTCGCTAAATGACTTACGAACCCGTTCTGATCTGAATCTAATGATTCGCGAACTAGTACACACCCACACAAGTCCTGATCTGAATCAAATGATTCGGCCTCCGAAGTTCCGATTTAAAGCAAAAGATCTGCTAAACCCACTCTGAAGTTCTGACCTTCAGAGCGCACACTGCGAATCATTTGATTTGAGTCATTAAATTTGTGAAATAATTTATGAACCCGTTCTAATATAAAGCAAAAGATTTGCTAACTAGTTTCGATCTTTGAAAAACGCATCAAGAATCATTTGATTTGAATAATTCAATTCATTAAATGATTTACGGACCCGTCCTGATCTAAATTAAATGGATTCGCTCTACATGCTCCGAGGTTCCGATCTGAATCAAATGATTCAGGATACGCATTTCGAAGTCCTGAACTAAATCGCAGTCCTGATTTAAAGCAAAATATTTACAAAACCACTTGAAAGTTCCGACTGAAGTCACGAATTTGAATCACTTGGAGCAGTTTCAGCGTAAATGATTCAACTGATTCGGTTCATCCGCTTTTCGGATGTTCAGCCATGTTTACAACAATGTCAGTGCTACTACTGGCTTATCTCGCTAATTTTCTGTCATTAACTGAAATAGCGAAAAAAGTTTAATAATGTTTTTTTGAATTGTGTGAATTTTGCGTGAAAAGATATGTGCTTATCGAAAAAATAGACACTTATTTCATACATTGTTTTTTTTTTTTTTAAGTACCTCTTCAGGAATATTGTTATTTTCAAGGGTTTTTCAGACCTTAAATTTCAAAAATTCAAACTCAAGTACTTCAAGCAACTTGTACAAACCCTGCATTCTGATGAAATATTATGAAGACCATAACAGTGGAGAAGACTTAAAGATTGAGGAAATGGTGAGAATGTTATAAGAAGCCAGTGCGATTGAGGTACCTTCTTCTGGTAGATCGCGATCCAGTCGGTGGTTGCGAACCATTTGTGGCCCTTGATGTCATTGACGCCATTCTTGAGGTTACCGAAGCGCTTCGTCAGATCGACCTGCAGCAGATTCCTCAGCAGATCCTTCAGGTCAGAGCTAAAATGTGAGGGGAAGCGAACCTAGAGAAAGATTAAGACACATGCTCAGTGTTTGGGATTCACAAGCACCTTTACTAACCGATTCACTTCTAACACACCAGAAAGTCTTATTGTAATTGACACAATGTCATTTAATAAACAGATCAACTAGTCAGTTCATCTGCCAAAGGGTAGTGACTGAAAACCTAAATTTATAACTGTGTAGAAGACAGCATGTTGCACCCAAACCACAAAACCAAAAGAGACCAGCAGCAAAAGCAGATGGTAACTCAATGTAAAACCTTAATGAAACTTAAATGAAATTTAAACTTTAAAATTCATTTTCTAATACTCATTGTGTAAAAGAATATATTCATGGCAAAAACAATAGATAAATAGAATATTAATATTTCTAGAAGATTTCTCTTCATAAAACCTTTAAAAAGACTTTAAGTTAAACCATTGCCCAGTATCGTTGGAAGCAAAATAGCCCAATAAAAAATAAAATAAAATAAAATAAAATAAAATAAGCTTGTTATCCAACAATAACAACAAAAAATAGTATACAAATAATATAAATTATATAAATTAATATAATATAAATTAAAATTGGAATTAACTTTTTTTGGTTTGTTATATAACCAGCATATGTTATTTTATACATACGAGAGGAAAAATTCACAATTTATCAAATTAATTAAATTTCACAATTTAATTTCACTATTAATTTGACAATTTATCCAACTAAACTTGAATCAATAAAATTACTACCTGGAAAAAAATTAATACAAAAGCCTAATAAAAGTGACCAAGGCACATGAAATTACTAAAAATTCATCAGAAAATGTAAAAAAAAAAATAATTTATTAATAACATTAGTATTATAAAAAATATTTTCAGTTTAATTTTTAGTAATTGTTTAGTAATTACATTTTGTTATGAACCTTTGTCGTTTTTATTTGGTTTTGTTCATTTTAAAAATGTTTAGTATTTATTATTATTATTATTTTTTTTTTTTTAGCTATTATTTTATTGTATTCTTCTCTTCATATGAAGTTTATTTGAAAACACAGATTTTATTGTGTTAGTTAGCTGCATTTTTTGTTATGAAAAAAAAAAACATGATTTTTGAGAACAGAGTTATCTGTTTTTGCAAATGATATCTTCATTTATATTACGTATATATATTTTTTTCATTCAAACCGTTGCCTAAGCAACAGTCTTTAAGTATGTCTTCTAATATTTCTATTTTAGCATTTGTGATGTTTCAGTGAGTCACTCTGTGTTTGTTCCCGAGTCACAGGTGGACTGGCTGTCTGCAGGTGATTGGCTTATGGGGTTTTGCACCTGGGCTAAATCTGTAACACATTACTTTAAATAACGAAACACCAGTTTAGATTATAACACTACTAGTGACACTTGTGTGCAGTGCAGAATCCCAGTGCAGTGATATTCTGTCGCAGCGCTCACCTTCCCAGAAACAATCTTCTCATAGATCTGAATGGGCTGGTCGGCAAAGAACGGAGGGTAACCGGCAGCCATTTCATAGATCAGCACTCCCAGGGCCCACCAGTCCACTGCTTTATTATAACCCTGAGAGACAGAGAGAACATGAGTTATGCTGAAATGTCACCAACTGCAGTTAAAACAAATAATGCAGCTCTGGTACTCACTTTACTGAGGATGATTTCTGGTGCCAGGTACTCAGGTGTGCCACACAGTGTCCAGGTCCTGCCCTTTACACGTTTAGCAAATCCAAAATCTGTTACCTGAGAAAATAAAGCAAGAATGAGGATAAATATTGCACGTATACATTTGTGAAACCTGTGAATGAGCCTGTACGGTTTTTGACAAAGGGTCAAACGTCAGTCACGCGACATTCTTGGAGCGGCTATCATTACATTGTATAAAGTCATCTGATTTTAAACTCAGTGTTTACCTGTATGTAGCCCTGCTGGTCTATGAGCAGGTTTTCAGGCTTCAGATCTCGGTAGATAAGATCAAGTGAGTGAAGGTATTCAAAGGTCAGAACTATCTGGGCGGCGTAGAATCGGGCGTGAGGCTCACTGCACCAGACGGAGACAAACAAAAAAATGTAAGTGTACATAGGACCTGCATGCACAGTCATTGTACAACATTATTTTGTAAATTTTCTACCGTAAACATATCAAAACTTAATTTTTGATTAGTAATATACATTGCTTAGAACTTAATTTTAAAGGCAATTATCTCAGTATTTTGATTTTTTTGCACCCTAAGATTCCAGATGTTCAAATAGTTGTATCTCGGCCAAATATTGTTTTAACTATACATCAATGGAAAGCTTATTTATTCAGCCTTTAGATGTATAATGTATGTATAAATCTTGATGTATAAATCTCAATTTCAAAAAACTGACACTTATGACTGGTTGTGTGGTCACATTTAAGAAAAGTAACTGTTAAATTTCAAAAAAAAAAAAAAAAACAACAACAGTATTTTTACACCCCAAGGAATAAGTACATTTTATCACGGTTACTTCTCTTAAACAAGACATCCTTGATGACGTATGTAGCCTGAAGTGTCATGTGACATGTTTTCAGTTGTATAGTGTGGACAGAGATTGTTTCTGAAACTGTGAATATGCCTGTGTAGATGAAGATTTTTATTTTAAAATGCTTATTTAAAACGAAAAAACACTGGTGTAAACAGGGCTTTACGCAATGCATCAGGTGACTATGTAATGATAATAATTTAAAGGGGACATCGGATGCCCATTTTCCACATGTTTGTATGATTGTATGATTCTTTAGGTACTTCAAGGAGAAGTCCACTTCCAGAACAACAATTTACAGGTAACATACTCACCCCCTTGCCACTCAAAATGTTCATGTCTCTCTCTCTTTAGTTGTAAAGAAATTATGTTTTTTGAGGAAAACATTTCTGCATTTTTCTCCATATAATGGACTGATATGGTGCCACGAGTTTGAACTTTCAAAATGCAGTTTAAATGTGCCTTTAAACCCAAATGCGGTTGTAAACGATCCCAGAAGAAGGGTCTTATCTAGCAAAATGATCTGTTATTTTCATTAAAAAAAATATATGATTTAAATACTTTTAATCTGAAACTCTGTGCTCTGTTGCTCTGTGTATTCTGTCTCAAGAAAGTTAGGGTATGTCAAAAAAAACTCAGACCGTATTTTCTCCCTCAACTTCAAAAATCATGTCAAAATCATCCTACATCTCTGCAGAAGTACCGACCCAGTCTTTGCAAAGTGAACATGTAAAGAAGATCAAACACCCTTAACAAAAAAAAGGTAAAACAGCGATATAGGGCGATTTTGAAGTTGAGGAAGAACACGAGATGGGAGTTTTGAGATATACCCTAACTGTCATTACCTGGGAAAAAACAGAGGCTGGGAAGAGCAAGACAAGACGAGCATTTGACATTAAAAAGTATATAAATTGTATTATTTTTAGGAAATTAACTGTTCGTTTCGCTAGATAAGACCCTTCTTTCTTGGCTGGGATCGTTTACAACCGCATTTGGGATGGTTTGAAGCCGCATTTAAACTGCATTTTGGAAGTTCAAACTTGGGGCACCATATCAGTCCATTATATGGAGAAAAATTCTGAAACGTTTTCCCCAAAAAACAATTTCTTTACAACTGAAGAAAGAAACACACATCTTGGATGACAAGGGGGTGAGGACATTATCTGTAAATTGTTGTTCTGGAAGTGGACTTCTCCTTTAATGAGTCTATAACATAAAGAGTCGATAACATACTTTGGTTAAAATTCCTCAAGGGTCATGTACAACACCACCCTTTTTACCTTGTCAAAGACAGCTCTGTTCACCCATTTCGGTCCATGTCTCTTTAAATGATAATGAGCTACTGCTTACTCCATCCCTCTTTTCTGTTTTTTTTGTGTATTTGGTGGTGCCACTGTTGCCAAGTCTGTGGTTTTTCCACAGTATTGGGCTACTTTAACACTGTTGACACAGGTAACCCTAGTAACGTTGGGTTTAACGGTTTTAACAGGGATCCCACTCGAAACGTGATTGGGCTAGTTTTGGAATAGTTTTGAGTAGCAATTGGGCGGGTTTTGTTGTGAAAACTTTGCAACCCTGGGTGGTGTTACCATCAAAAACAAAATTAATCCACTGTGTCCTCAGTGGCTCTCATGTCGGGAGAAAGTTAAGACTCTTCTGTTTACTATTACACCCAAATACAAAACACCTGCATTGCTTACAAGCCATTGTTTTCGCTACAGCTGCTTGAGCATGGAGAAAATGGCAGACAGCATACAACTGACTAAAGGCTGAAATATGCAAATACGGGACAGTCCGAAATCAGTTGTGGGTGAGTCTTGAGCAGTGACATCATCTCGCTCAGAAAATCAAAATGGCTTCATAATTGAGACTGCTTAGTTTTTTGGTTAAAAAAAAAAAGTGAATGGATTTTTTTTTTTGGATCATTGTAGGGTGGTTGTATCCACACACTGCAAAGACATATTTACATGCAAACACCATGTAAAAGTGAATTTGGCATGTCTCCATTAAACAGGCTGGTTCAAATTGTAATGTAAATATTTGAAGCAAAAGTGGCAATAGATGAATAACATGTAAATCTGAATCAGGAAATTCAGCTTAATTTCCAGTCTGGTGTAACATATCCAATATAACTTATTCAAGTCTCTGAGGAATGTGTTAACAGACAACAATAAATGTATTGAATCTTGTAGAGTTGCTATAAAGTGCCTCCATAAAAGAAACTCTGAATACATTTTTGGCAAGTGACAATTTGGCCTCAATGCTCCCTGTCTAAAATTGACACTGCACCACAGGGAATTTAGTCAATGTAGCCAGTAGTTATGTAATATTTATTGCAACAATAACTGAAATCATTGTCTGCAAGAATGCGGTGCTGCTCTAGATTTGACTAATAAATCTCTAATCTGGTATTATGTCGAGTATGATGCCGTTTTAGATTTGCATGTCATCATATAGATGTGGCACAATTGGTAGTATGATGTACAAAGTAGTAGAGGACAAAAATAAATAGCTATAAATGAAAACAAAATCTGAGAGTGACTTTGGAATAAAGGTTTTACTTCTATAAAAACTAACTGAAAATAAACCATATTTAAAAACAAAGAAACACAAATTTTCGCAAGTATAACGAGCCTGGAAGAAGTACACTTAAGCAGCTAGCATGAAGAGGGATGAATAGAGAAAGAAAAACAACTCACCTGAACCGGCCGATTCTACGTAAGTGAGAGAACATCTCTCCTCCAGGAACATACTCCATTACCATATACAGGTTAGTATTATCCTAAGTACCGCACACACAAAAGAAAAAGAGCACAAAACTATTGAGATATGCATGAAGACTACATTTATCTAATCAAAAATACTTATATTACAAGTTTTCTATTTGAATGCATTTTTAATTTTTTTTTCCAAGTAATGCAAAGCTGCAGTCTTCAAGTCTTCAGTATCACATGATCCTTTAGAAATCAAATATGCTGATTCGCTGGCTAAGAAATATTTATTATTAACAATGTTGAAAACGGTTGTGCTGCTTAATATTTTTGTGGTAACCTGATACATTTTTTCTCTAATGAATGGAAAGTTCAAGAGAACAGCATTATGTCTTCACTGTCGCTTTTGATCAATTTAATGTGTGCTTGCTGAATAAAGCTAAACCCGAAACTTATCTAAGGGCTGAAAGAGAGTATCATCCTTCTCCAAAACAAAAAAAATCCAAAGTATACATATACACACAGACAGCTGGTACCTTGAACGAGTGCTCCAATCGCACAAGGAACGGGAAGCTGACAGCCTGCAGGATGCGTTTCTCATTCAGCGTGTGTTCTATCTGTTTCAGTTTCACCACCTGAACGACACATGAAAATGAGCTCCAACTTACAGACGCACACCTTTAGTGGCAATTCCTCTGAGAGTGGCTTACCTTCTGTTTGTCGAGGATCTTCATGGCAAAATGCTGGCCTGATTCTTTGTGCTTGACTAGCATGACTCGTCCAAATGAGCCAGTGCCTAGAGTCTTCAACCTCTCAAAATGGTCCAGAGATGCCGTGTTCTGTACAATGAGAGAAAGAGAAAATGGAAATTGTTGGTAAATGCACATTGTTTTTATTTTTTTCCCCAAAGACAAACTTGCATGTTCCTGTATGGCTTATCTAAAGCACAGTCAAACTTACTTGACAGTGATTATTTCACTAATTACATTAACTGAATGTTCACTAACAAATAGATCTACAGTTTAAGGTACAATTTTTAAAAAAATGTAATGAAATACAGTAAATAAATCACATTCACTACACATCAAATTGTACTTGATCTTCTAGGCTATATACTTGATAGGCTATATACTGAGAAATAAAAAAGGCTCCATTGTTAATAAAAAAACAAACAAACAAACAACAGGTTAGTTCTCCTTGTGTCCAGAAGGGGGCGCAATGCAACTCGCATTAACTCATTGGCTGACAAAGTGATTGTGTGCAGTGTAGAAAAATGGGATTAACTGACCTGTGCTGGGTTCTCCCATTTCTTTAGGAAATCTTCTTTGGCTTTAGCAAGAAACTCCTTAACTGAAAATGAAAAAAGCAGAAAAAATGTGTGTTATTATTTTATTATGTGCACAACAGAATAATGTGCTACCAAAAAAGAAAGTCTGATGCGATATTGCCATTATAATCTGTTAAAATATCAATAAGTAGGACATGTAAAAAACAATCATGGCTGTATGGCAGTAAACACCAACCTTTTACAGCCCCTACAACACATTAAAGTCCAGAGCTGCTGGTTTACCCTTATTTATGACAGCAATTTATGACATTTCGTCAGATGTGCTGCGTAAGAGCTGCTGAAATGCCTGGGAAGACTGCTGAGAACTACTACTTTTTTTGCACGTCACACTGCATGTACACAAAGTGAATCTCGTGAAAACATTTCATCCTGAAATAAAACTTCTCAATTGCACTGTATTGCAGTACTTTAAAAATACATAAGCAGTTTGCCACAGATTCTGTGCAGGCATATATATCCATTTAAAATACCTATATATATAGGTATGTATATGTATGTATATGTATGTGTACATACACACACACACACACACACACACACACACACACACACACACACACACACACACACACACACACATACATACAGGGGTTGGACAGTGAAACTGAAACACCTGGGTTTAGACCACAATTAGTATGCCGTTTGGCCTCCTTTTGCAGCCAATACAGCATTATTTCATCTTGGGAATGACAAATACAAGTCCTGCACAGTAGCCAGAAGGATTTTGAGCCATTCCTTTCGCAGAACAGTGGCCAGGTCGCTATGTGATGTTGGTGTATGAAAACATTTCCTGACTCGCTCCTCCAAAACACCCCAAAGTGGCTCAATAATATTCAGATCTGGTGACTGTGCAGGCCATGGGAGATGTTTAACTTTACTTTCATGTTCATCAAATCACTCTTGTCACCAGTCTTGCTGTGTGTATTGGTGCATTATCATCCTAATACACGGCACCACCTTCAGGGTACAATGTTTGAGCTATTGGGTGCACAAAGTCAACCTTCACACTCTGCTCTTATTGGTGGAATGTGCGATCAGTAAAGACTGGCCACCAGGCTGCATAAATATAGCCATGAAACCTCCAACACTATATTGGCCAGTGTTTCAGTTTCATTGTCCAACCCCTGTACATACATAATTTAAAGATATAGTTCACCCAAAAATGAAAATTCTATACATTCTGTCCAAAACTGTATGGGTTTCTTTCTTCTACTGAGCACAAAAGACGACAGTTTGAAAAACACTGGTAACTAAACAAGTTAACAGTAGCACCATACTATGGAAGTCAATGGCTACCGTCAGCTGTTTGGTTACCAAAGTTCTTCAAAATAGCTTGTTTAGTGCCCAACAGAAAAATAAAACTCGTACAGGTTTGGAACATCTTAAATATGACAATTTCTTAGTGCTGTCAAACGATTAATCACGATTAATCCCATCAAAAATGAAAGTTCTTGTTTACATGATGTGTGTGTGTACTGTGTATATTTATTATGTGTATATATAAACACACACATGCATGTATATATTTAAGAAATGTTTTTTATATATTAAAAATATTTTTTATATAATATCAATTATATATAATGTAAATACATGTAAATATTTTCAAAAATATACTGTATGTGTGTGTGCGTATTTATATACATACATACATACAATAAATATACACAGTATACACGCATATATTATGTAAACAAAAACTTATTTTGGATGTGATTAATCACGATTAATCATTTTTTGAGTAAACTCTCTCTTTAACTTCCAATGCATTTTTTTCTTGTATTGAGTACGCCAATAGATAATAAACCCCTTAAATGTCAAATTCAGATCTTAACTTTATATATACATTTTCTGAATTGTTATGTTGAGAGTAATGCAAAAGTGGAAATGGGTTGTTTTCTTAGAGACACACGCAGGAAGGTTTTGTCCAGATTGGTTTAAAACTCAAAGCTAAACCAGCATCTCTGTTATATATAAATTAAGTTCCCTACCACACACAAACAAACTCAAAACTGCGGCCCCACAGTATTGGCCACTTCCATTTTTCATCGTGTTTGTTGTGTGTTCAGAGCCTGTGGCAATCACTCTCATTGGCTGTTCGTGGTAAGGCCTGTTCTAATTTCCACTGTTGTTAAAACCACATTGACTGAGCTCATGTTATCTAATACTTCCTGAGCCCACCATGACAGAACAAGAGCTCAGACCCAAATCAATATCTACTGACTCGCTCACTTCATATTTCTCTCGCTCTGTGTGTGTGTGTGTGTGTGTGTGTGTGTGTGTGTGTGTAAGAGAGAGAGAGAGAAAAGTCACAGCATCATAATTTCTGCTTCAAAAGCAGTGAGAAAGAATCAAGGTGAGTACACCAGTGAAGTACTACTACTTGAGGATTTTCCCTCTTCTCTTTATAGGGCTGTGTGGGAATGTTCAGATTACAGACTCTTCCTCATTCCACACTACCAGTGCTCACTCTGGGGAAATGCAAGCTATCGCAGCCGCTGAGAAGATCCAACTGTTGCAACTGCTGCGCCCTGAGGAGACATCCAAAAAAATGCAGTGTGATTGCTGCCATTGAGGATTCTACTGCAGGACACACCCATGTGAAGCATTCCCAAAGTGCAATGCTTTTAAATCCAAAGTAGGGGCATTAAACAATCTCTTTCTGTGGTGAAAGAGGCAGACGGTGTAGAGCGAGGTTAGTCACGCTCAAATCTACTGCCATTATTCCAATCCACAGGCTCCAGGCAGAGGCACAGCCAGAGAGAGAGAGAGAGAGAGAGAGAGAGAGAGAGAGAGAGAGAGAGAGAGAGAGAGAGAGAGAGAGAGAGAGAGAGAGAGAGAGAGAGAGAGAGAGCAAAAGCCTCACCCCACAACTTCCCGTCAATTCCCCTGCCTTATTATCTCTGAGAGAGATTCAGGAGTGTCTCACAAGCACAGTGTTTGATGGGACTGCACACACTCCAGGGTCATATTTCTAGTTCGTTTAGATAATCTGTAGAGGAACTACAGTTGAAGATAGAGGCAGGGGAGAGGACATTGTCCAAAGTTCGCCTCAACTTAATGTCGATCCAACGCTCCATAAAACCGTGCAACAAAAGGTGCTGGAAACAGATTCAAAACAAAGGTCAGGCCTCAGCTGCTATGTCGTGCAAACAAGCCGAAAGAAAATACAATTTAAAATAATAATAATAAAATTTTCGCATAAAAACAGCCCTGCTGTAATTTCATAAATGGCTCAGGATATAACTGATCCTTTACTTTGTGCTGGCTCCCCTAACAAACAGGAGCCATATCTACTGGAGGGAAATAACCAATTCCCACAGAAAGTTAGCCGTGCCCTTACCGTCCACTAGGAGCGTGGGACCCTCTACTCCTCCTCCACCACCACTACTACCTCCCCCTCCTCCTCCTCCATCCACCGAACCTCCTGAAGACCGAGACTCTCCTGAAGAACGAGATTCCCGCTTCCCACCATGCCTCCTGGAGCTTTTGCGGTCACACATGGGCCCTGGTGAGACTGTTCCTCCTTGCTCCTCTTCCTCACAGCATCAGGCTCATAGCCCTACGCCTCTTCCTAAGAGGTCCTTGCACACTTGACTCTCGCATCCACTTCGTTTAAAAGCTACAGGTGTTCTTTCAACACTGCTTTTGTTCCTGCTCTTCCTCGAGTGTCGAATGCTGAACTAAAGCCCTCGATTTCTGCAGCTCCACTGTGCGGACATCACCCTGGTAAATCAATCCCCCTCATGCTCCGTTTGTATCAATATTTATTCTGTACACAGTGCCATTCCACTCACCCTCAAGTGGAACACACACACCTAAAACGCAAGCACATACACAAACACACACACTAGATTGATCGAAATAGGGACCTGGTCGCTTAGGGGAGGGGCAAACCTATAACGGAGGTATGTGTCTAATGAGAAACATGGGCAATAAACACATAGTGTGGCATTTCCTACCAACCTAAAGGAAGCAAAGGAATTGCAAAATTAGGGTCAAAAAGACTCCAGCGCCTAGACAAAATTAAAGGGTACTGCACAAAGTGCGCCCTGTTGGTCCCTCAAACCCTGGCAATGTCCTCTAGTGGACAGAGTCCACAATTGATTACTCAGATCAATCAGTGTGGCCCTCGGCTGCTGTTGCTCGCTCTGACGCACACCAAAGGGGGTCGGCTAGTGGTGCATTGACAGCAAGAGCCCCACTGATCACAACCACGCACACACATATCTGAGAGCAGCACCCATTTGCAGACAGTGCAGCCCCAGGCCTGGCATTTCAGCCTTTTCCAGGGAATAAATGCAGAGGCACAGCGAGAGTAAGGCAGAGCCACAGGAAGAGTCAGGGACAGATGGATTTAAAGACTGAGCCAGATCCAGCCACCCTGGCCAGGTGGAGACTCAAGGGACAGTGACACCTTTGGTAAGTCTCTCCCTCCTCCATGACCTCATTTCTCAAGACTATAGGTGCTGCTCTAGTCTAGGTATAATCTGTTTTCAGCTCTCAGATACTTGGCACGCTTCCACGGGCTGACTTTGTGAACACAGAGTTGGTAAAGGTAGCATATTTTAAGCAAATGTCCATGTGCCCTAGTGGGAATTTTAAAGATGAGACTTTTAAAGCAGAGAACCAATAGAAAATGCGGGAGAGTCGACAAAGAAGGACTGTTTTATCAGATGCTATTAAGACACCACCTGTAAATCAAATGCTTGTAGGGTGATCTGCAAACTTTCAAAGTCTGGAGTCTGACCCTACAGTCATCTGAGAGTGGATAAGCGCTGCATAAACGAGTAATTCCGTTAGCATTAGTTTGTAATTCAGACTGGCAGGAACAGCAGAACACTGGGACCCCAAGAAAGCGGGACACACTGACAGGTTTCCCAGGAGACAGACAGCCAGCATCCCTGGAACTCCTGTATGACGCAGCCAACGCCAGGCAACAGCACAAACATTAGAAGATGAATAAAAAGGGCTTTGTACCCGGGATCTGTGTGTCGGCAGTCCCACATCAATCCATGAAGCCCTGCGAGAGGTGCTAATCTAAACTAGATCTCCATATCACCCATGACTTTTATTTACAACATAGTTTTTGTTAAACTCAAATCTCTTTTTGATCCCATCATGAGAAACATCTATAATTCGTGGTCAGCCAATATAGGTTTTCAAAGGGTAATATTAACATCCAGAGAGCAGGATAACTAAAACAATGACATTTAATGGAAATTAAAACTAATTTCAAACAACATTTAGTCTGTTCTCCATTGGCCTTAAATTGTCAAATATTAGCCTGGTTGATACAACATTATCAATAATCAAAGGTGAAGTATTCAAAATGATAGTTGGTTTATATTGCACACTCATTCTGGAGTCAGGCCAACACTTCCCTATAGATCAGATGAGGAGGTAAGACCTTCAGACATGCGAGTTTCTCCGCCCCCTTTGCCAAGCACCGCCTTCCACAGTTATGTCCAAACACTCACTGTGCCAGCAGCCTTAACCCACATAAAGCCTCAGGTTGGTCACTCACTCCAGCAAGAGGCCTCCGACTTATCCTGGGACTGGTAGTAGGCTCCCTCCCCACCGCTAGAGTCTCCGAGACAAGGACCGGCCCGCTGAAACAGCCTCTCTGCCAACCTCTGCAGCACTGACATGGTAGACAGCCGTGGCGTAGAGGCATCCAACTTTGTACGGCTGTTACAAAACAGTAGTTAAGGTCAGTTCTTGTACGAGACTCTTCTATTTTGACCTCTCGGTGGATTCGGGACTTCGGGCAGGCAGGGCTGAACCTTCTCCGTTTCCTTGCCTTCCTGTGCCGGGCTCACGCACACCCCGTTTCCTCCCGTGGGCTTCCTCGAACAGTCAGGGACTTCTGTTTCCACCACAGCCCACCTTGGCGTTAACCCTTACTGCTGTACCTTGATCTGATCCACAGCATTGTCTGCCATGTCGTCCTCTCTTGTCCGTGCGCACGGTAAAATACGGCCCTCCCCGGCCCGTGGCCCCGGATGGCAGCCAGCACCTGTCTCTGGGGATCAGGGCGGTCCACTGGCGATGGAGCAGATATGGATGTGAAGCATGGCATGAATAAAACCCCCCATTTCGAACAGGGGAGGGAGCATTAAAGCCCACCGCGAGAAAAAAAAGCACTTCATTTTTGCAACTGAATGTATCAAGCATATTCAAATGACATGCAGTCACATGCAAATAGAAATCCACTCTTCACACATAGATTCTAGCAGCAGCATGCCACTGAGATCCATTTCACACATATCTGTTTCACCGACACCAACTACGCATTCTGCAGGCTAGGCTCGAAAGTGGCCTTGAAAGGTTGGATGAAACTGTGCATCAAATACATGGCAGAGAACTTGTATTCTGGGTAGTTGACAAATAACATGTACTCAAACTATTTTCCAACATCAACATTTAGGTTGAAACAGAGTATGGATATGAATAGTTCACAGAAAAAAAAAAAAAATTCATTCATTCACATGAAAAACAGGTCAAAATTGTTTACATTTAACATACTCAACCTTTATTTTCTTTAAAAAAAAAAAAAAAAAAAAAGTTTAAAAATCTCCTTTTGAGTTCCACCGAAAAGGTGAATGAATTATGATGCTTTCCATTTCTGGAAAGAGGTGCTGCAACTGCACATCTATTGTTTTACATTTTTCACCATGTTAAATTAAGCTTTTTTGCAGTTCAGTAAAATGTGCTTGACACACTGCATTTTAAAAGAAATCGCTCAATATGATTTCATAAAGATGAACTGTTGTTTTACATTTTTTTGATGAAGTATATAATATCCCACTAATTAAGGCTCAACTAACCATTTCCTTATAAATAAAAAATAAATAAATAGCCATGTGATAATTTAATGTAAAAAGTATTGGATAATCTAGTAAATTCAATGAAATGAGCTGTTAGAGCCATAAAGAACATTAAGAAACGTGTCTCTGGACCACAAAACCAGTTGTAAGTAGCACAGACATATTAATAGCCCACAATACATTGTATAGGTCAAAATTATACATTTTTCTTTTATGCTAAAAATCATTAGGATATTAAGTAAAGATCATGTTCCATGTACATTTTTTACCGTAAACCTATCAAAACTTAATTTTTGATTAGTATGCATTGCTAAGTACTTTATTTTGACAACTTTAAAGATGATTATCTCAATATTTTGATTTTTTGCACCCTAAGATTTCAGATTTTCAAATAGTTGTATCTCAGCCGAATACTGTCCTATCCCATCCTAATCATACATAAATGGAAAGCTTAATTATTTAGCTTTTAGATGATGTATTAATCTCAATTTCCTTATGACTGGTTTTGTGGTCCAGGGTCACACTTGACATGTATTGCATACATGAATTTTCATAGGTTAATTTCAATTTCATATGTAATACGTATGCGTAAGCGACCGTTGATAGTTTGAACTGTCAGACGGAGGAAGGGGCTTGGTATAAGACCGTTCCGTATTTTGACCGTTCTTTGAAACCATATTTAATTTGAAACTGTGAAAAAGTGTAAATAGTTCTTAATTTTGATTTTTGTTGTATCCTAATAAATGACAAGTAAACACTTACACTGCAAGTTTATGGTTTACGCGTCAAATCCTTTATGATGATCCCATTTGGAAATGGAGGAGAACGGAAAGGACTAGATCGCCATTACATATTTATAAAGAATTACACTGGACATAAGAGCAAACAGAGGCAAGCTAATATCATAAAAAATTCTGACTGGATGAATCACATTTGATGCCATTGAATACTTGACATAAGACGAACTTTACATCGTTGCTGCAAAACAACTCAACTCTGTTATGCAATCAGAAACAACTAAACTCTGTTATGTCTAACAAAAACCTCTTCGTAAGTTCTACCTTGTTCTACCTTAACATGCTTTATTTTCTGCTTACTTCATGTTACCCAATCATTCTCACATTAATAAGGGAAAGTAGACTTGCTGCTACGTTGTCAGTACCGGGGTAAATGGCATAGCAAAGTTACCAGATGAAACAGTTCTGCTGTCGCACTTTGTATAAAAAAAAAACCCATCCCACCCATCCCTAGCAGGCAAAAGCGCTTATAAAATGAAGGAATATCCTGAAGACATCTGATGCTGCGATTGAAACCTCACACAAGAAAGCAGAAGCAAAGCAAACTTTTGCAACAGGAAAGCAAAGAGATTACATCGCCTGAAGATGCAGACAGAAGGCCACACACAAAGTGGTCTTGTTCATAACAGTGGTCATCACATGATGTTCAAGAGACTGTTCAGCGTCAACACTCCAGGCTGGCTGGATCACACAGACTGCATCATATGACCCCGCCTCCATGACTTTACCAGCCCGGACCACCTCCTCCTCCTCCTCGCATCGGTTCCCAAGTGCTCTCTGAAGGCCTGTGTTTATGTTTCGGGTCCTCTTCACTCACATCCCCCTCATAAATACAATTATTGCTGCTTTGACCTTTGGGGTCAGAGATTCCTTTCTCATGAAACCCACTGCGGCTGCCGAATCAGGGCCCTTTTTCTCAGCTGTTCCTGGAATATGCTTCCATTTATGATGATATGCAATCATCGTCGGGCTATGAAGTTCAAATGGGCGAGGACATGACGCTATTCAGCTTAGAGATAAATTCGATTTATTGAGGGATGGGATCAACTGATATCTAAGAAGAGCACTGCACCTATGAGGACTGCCTTTGACTTTATTATAGCCTAATAGCAGTTCATTGTCTCAACTGCCAAATAAACAGTGAGAGCCATACACTGTAAAAAAAAATCCCGTAGTTTTTACGGAAAAAAACTGGCAGCTGGGGTTACCAGAACAATTCCGTAAAATATACAACAAAACAGTAATTGCTTTTACCGAATAACATGTACATTTTACAGTTTAAACCAGCATATAACACACTGGACTTCTGTTATATTTACTGGTTTATACTGTAAAATGTACATGTTATTCGGTAAAAGCAATTACTGTTTTGTTGTATATTTTACGGAATTGTTCTGGTAACCCCAGCTGCCAGTTTTTTTCCGTAAAAACTACGGGACTTTTTTTTACATTGAACATTTTGTGTTTTACGGTTTTCAGTTCAATTTACAGGTAAATACCGTAATTTTATTCTGATATAATTTTTATGTACCAACCTATTGAAGTACTGAAATCTTTCTTGTACCTTTGTAATACACTGATAACCACCAAAAGCAGGTGGTGATGAGAAAGTCAAATGATGAACCAAAGCTCATCACAAACAGCTTTTAAAAATTAACATATATAGAAGGTGCACAGTGTCATTCACACAAACACTAAACACCATCATGGTAACAGACATGAAACTGAAATAATGCATAAACATTAATTTAACAACATTAGATGTAACATAGAACCCTAATGTACAAAACAGCTAAGAAAAAAAACTAAGAAGAAAGGGTTATTTCAACAAAAAAACATCAAATTTAAAAAAAATGTAACACAGGGAATTCTGGGAATGTCAGTTTACGGTAAATTTCACTGTTCACTGTAAATTTTACGGCATTTTACGGTTAACCATTTAACAGGTTTTTACTGTAGCATTTTTACAGTATTTTACCGTTAAATTCACGGTCATTTTTTTTTTTTAAGTCTACAGAATTTAATTGTAATTTCAACACAGTTTCATTGCCATTTATACTGTATTGCATTGTATTGCAAAAACAGTGTTTGTTTGTCAAAATAACATCAATATGTCTTTTACACAGAGAAAGTATGTTTAAAAAACATAATTTTGATGTTGAATTTACAGTTACATTTAGTTTAACATGTTACTAAATTACACTGTAAAGTATACAATGTTTCACTGTAATTCAATTTACAGTATTTTAATGTTGTGATTTTACAGCATTTCACTGTTATTTTAACAGACATTTTTTACAGTGTAGTTCTAACTCCTACAGCTATTGTTCTCTAATAATAATAATAGAAGTAATAGTGTATTTTTCTTGCATCTCTTCCTTGCAAAAGCTTTGCATTCATAATTCTTTTCCAAAAAAGAGCACAAGGTCTTCTTGCAAAGACTAAAGGAAACAGTCTTAAAATTAAAATTTCTTCTATGGTTCCATGAAGAACGTTCCATTGGTTCCATGGAAACTTTCCATTGCACTAAAGGTTCTTTGTAGTGGAAAAATATTATTTAAACTAAGTTGTTCTTTACACAAACAAAAAAAAAATGTTTCACTGAAAGGTTCTTTGAGGAACCCAAAATAGAACGTTCCATTGGTTCCATGTAAATTAAAAGTTATTTTAAGTAGAAAAAAGATATTTAAATTAAGATGTTCTTAACGCAAACCAAAAAAATGTTCTTTTAAGAACTGTTCAGTGAAAGGTTCTTAGAGAAACCCAAAATTCTTCTTCTATAGCACTGCTGTGAACCCATCACCCTTAGGAACCTTTATTTTTAGTGTAGTTCACATTGCGTCTTCTGTGGAACACAAAAAAAGTTTCAAGCCAACAAGCAACTTGCACACAATATTCTAAGTCTACATTTTCTTGCATCTCTTCCTTGCAAACGTTTTACATTCATGATACTTTTCCAAAGAAGAGCATGTGGACTTCTTGCAAAGACTAAAAAAGTCTTAAAATGAAAAGTTCTTTGTTGGAATCTGTTCCATGAAGAACGTTCCATTGGTTCCAGGTTCTTTTTAGTGGAAAAAGGTTATCCAAATTAAGTTGTTCTTCACACAAACAAAAAATAATGTTCTTTTAAGAACATGAAAGGTTCTTTGAAGAACCCAAAATGTTTCTTCTATAGCACTGCTGTGAACCCACCTCCCTTAGGAACTTTTATTTTTAGTGTTGTTTACTAGAAAACAAAAGAAGTTTCAACCCGACAAGCAACTTGCACACAATATAAGTCTTTGGAAGCCGTAGGACAGCTTTGTCTGGCAAACAGACACAAATTTAAGTAAATATGATTTGAAATACTTGCCTTCTACCACAGTTCTTAGTCATGCTTCCAAATATTCTAGCTTGGCACTACAATGCGACATGAAAAACCAATGCCGCTTGGCATAACTGATGTAAAACCTATCAGTGTCTTCATATTGCATACTTGAATACAGGCACAAATGAGATAAAAGATCTGTGACAGAGGTGAAGATTTTCAGTGAATAAAGAAGCCTTCAAGACTTATGGACTAGATTCCTAGTGCTTTTTGACAAATGTGGAGATTGACACCCTGAGGTGTCCATTCTTTGTACGGAAAAGAGCAGCTTGGACATATTTCAAAGTATCTTTCATACTCAATTAAACGCATACAGATGAGTAAATGATAACAAAATTGAATTTTCATGTAAACTACTTCTTGCAAAAAAAGTAATACGGCTATGTTTGTTTTGCTGCTTTAACCTAGACATAACACAGAAATAGAATAAATGCATTTGGCAATCATCACAACCAACAAATGTGTCCTAAAAGGTTCATGGCTTGCGTAACATTATCACAAGGGTCTGGAGAGATTCACCAAAACTTCCTGACAACCTCAAGTGTTTACACAAAAGAATCCTTGAAAACACTTCCCTAGAATCAGTCAGTAGTCACGTCCCGTGCAGAAAACGCAAACCCATTTCATATTTTTGCACCGTTGTATCAAGCACGCTAAACTGAGTGACGTTTTAGAGCAGCTATAATAACCACTAAATCTAGAAGGTAGTAATGTTTGTCAAGAGGTCATTAAACGGTTATGACTAGTTGCAGAGGAAGTGAGTGTGAAAAACAGATGTTGTTGTGTGATTTGTTTGATTTCCAGACTCACTCTCAGTGTCATAATCAAGGACACTCTGAGTTTGACAATCACATTTAAGTGTAACATCTCATAGCAGTCAGCGAAAGTGATTTAAGAGCACTGGGCCTTTATTAGAAGATCATATAGGATCCTGGGATACTTAAAAAAATAAATAAATAAATAACACCATATGGCTTTTCTCCTGTGGAGCACAAAACGAAATGTTATGACAGCCTATATTTTTACACACTTAGAAAGTTAATGTGGCACTGTCATGTACCTTTGAGCTCCACAGAAAAAAGTCAAACAGGTGTAGAAGGATATGTGTACGAGTAAATAGTAGTTTTGTCATTTAAGGGTGAACTACACCTTTAACTATGATGTCAGATCATGTTAGTCATTCATTGAATGAAAATGAATGGCCAAGATCGGTTCAGGCAGGTGGTTCACTATGCTTTGAAACCCAGCCTGAGTGTGACTAATTCAAGTAAACACACAAGCACTTACCGCTCTCCATCTCATTGCCCTTGTTCTTGGCGGTGGGCGCGTTGCCCATGATTGCAGGCCAGGTATAACAGATCTAAATCGACTTTTCTTGACGCCAACTGTCTTCAGACTCCGTCCCCTTACTGCTCATACGATTTCTGCGTCCGTCGCACTAGCTATGTCTGATCATAACTTGCAGGATCACAGTATGCTGTCAGATCACATAAAGTCTGGAGGCTGATAGTAGCTGGTTAGTTGGTTAGCTAGCTAGCGAGCGAGCGCTAGCTAGCTAACAGTAGCTGTCTGGTTGCAGTGCTTCGGGTTCGGTAACGTCTCTCAGCGCTGCTGGGTCGGGACCAATCCGTTGAAATAGCACTAAGAGCCCGTCTTCTTCTTCTCTCGCTCTTCTTCCTCGCTCTGCTAACCCTCAGCAAGGCCCTCGACTTTCCTCTTGAGCCCTTGTTTTCACCGTCCGTGCGCGATTCCTGTCGCAGCACGCCGACTCGGTCGTGGCTTTTCGGTAGCGTGATCGTTTGTTTGTTTATGTCGATAAAGCAATTCGGTCGTGTGCACTATGTAGTTCGCATAATTCGACAGTCAGACCCCTTCCATTAATCCTCTATCCACAGCTACAGGGAACTCCTGCTTCAGCGAGACCTACGCGACGCCCATTGGACGCAACGCTTATGACGCGCTAGGAGAGTGCGCAGCTGATTGGACGGGAGCCCATCAATCAAACACAGTGTGAGCGACGATTGGCCAATTGATATCTGTCTGTAGGATTTTATCCCACCCCCGCAAACTGACAAATAACGTCATCTATTTTCACTCCATTAACACAAGTTTCTCTGTTCGCGTTCCGTCTTTGTGAGCGGCCGCGGTGTTTTGCTTTCTCAATGCGGATTCGGTTTCATTCATAATCCTTTGATGATCCTCTGCGGTGTGTTTGTTAGCGAAATGGCCGCGCAAACCCCTCCCGCTAGACTAATCCGTGATAGGCTGTATGACGTCAAGACGGTCTATTTTTAGAAAGTTGGTCAGAATTTGAAAACGCGAACACCCTACGTCCATGGAATATTAAAACGAGGTCTGTCTTCTGCAAAACAACCACACTGAGGTCATATACGCAGGTATATGCATTGCATTTCGTCAACTAACCAGGGCGATCGGTTGCAAGGAACGGAAGTCCTAACCCCAACTCGATCTGTGATGCACATGTATGAGCAGCTTGCATGGTTTACCGTGCAAACGCTAACGCATTAATAATGCCGTGCAATAACACGCAATGTGACATTGATGCTAATTAAACACCTATTTAAAAAAAAACAAAAAAAAGACTGCTTTGAGGTCTTGTCACAGATGCTGCAATAGTCCATGTTGCCAAGCAACAACAAGCAAGCGGCTTGTGTCACTCCAAACATGGTGAACTCCTGCATAATGCAACACAACAGCTTTTTTATGAATGAAAAGGCTGCACAGCTGCATCCACTCCGTGCACAAGGCAAATCAAAGTAAAACAACTTCAATCACGTAACAAAAACATTTATTTCATTGAAAAAGACACAGATATATATACACAATATAATACAAAAATATTGTCCACTGCAACATTTTACACACGTCTGTTAAATGAATTATGCATTTGACATCTTATCTGCTGTGCTGAGCTGACCTTCCATCCCCTTTCGGTTTGAGAAAGCATCAAAAGGTTGATGGCATTATATGCAGCACGTCCTAATACCTAAATCATGTCTTAGATTCATGACTCACTCATCATCAAACTGAACAGCAAACATGTTTATTGCATACCGGAGGATTTGATGTATTCTGCACACCAGTGATTTGTTTTAAATAGGTGTGACAGCTGTAACAAAATTAGATAAACCTTTATTTCTGATGCGTTTGAATAATCCCACCCTCTCCTCCACAGTGTCCAGATTGACCTGAGCTCACGGATGAGCCTTGAGATGTGAGGATTATTCACAGGAGCCTGCGTCACTACAAACAGTCCATGGAGTTGTCTGGCACCAGTCCGAGTGGAGGTGCTTTTCCCGGAGCGCAGGACGGGGGCAGCATGGCGTTGGGTGCGGGGTCCACGTTCTCTGAATCCTCCATTTTCTCAGCACATCCCTCCCAGTTGATGTGAAATCTGGTTACACGTGGGTTGGAAGCCAGAATGTTCCTCTGGAGCTGAAAGCGAGCAGATAAATGTCTTTGAATGCACACTTTAATTTTACAGGGATGCAGCGTCACCAGGCATGAAAAAGGTGACAATAATACAACACCTTTTAGAGAAAATTTGTGAAATATCATCTGTAAAATATTTAGTTACAATCAATTTTAGCATGTTCTCTTAGGCCACATTCACACTTTAGCTTTTACGGAAGCCATTCAATATTTATGGAAGCTTGTTTCCAGCACAGAATAACAAAAATAATGAAGGTAATTGCAACTATTTATCTCCGTGTGTGTGTGTGTGTGTGTGTGTGTGTGTGTGTGTGTGTGTTTCTGAGAAAAAAAATTCAATTGTGAGATGAAAATCCAAAATTACATTTATTCTGTAGAAAAAAGCAGCTTCTATAAATATAACTACATAATAATAAAAATAATTTATAAATAATTATTAATTTTGTCATTATATTTGAATTATATTATTCAGTGTCAATACAATAATAATGATATTTATTATTAGTAGCAGTAGTAGTAGTAGTAATAAAGAATTGAATAAAGAATTTATTATTATTATTATTATTATAGTAGTAATAGTAGTAGTAAGAAATAATAATACCTTTATTATACAAATAATACTTTTTTCTATACAATGTTTTTTTGTTTATTGAAATCCCAAAGCACTGTGAATTATGGTGAATGCAACTATTTATCTGACATTTATTTATTTATTTATTTGTTTGTTTGTTTATTGCATTTCTGAGAAAAAAGTCAAAATTGTGAGACGATTGCAATTAGTTTTTATTTATTTATTTTTTTTATCCTGTAAAAGAAACCAGCTTCTATAAATATAATTTAATTTAATAATAATTTATAAAATAATTCATTTTGTCATTATTATATTACATTACATTTTATATATTAAACCAATAAAGACTTTAAAAAACTGGAATCCACTCAGTATGACAATACAATAATAAGGATATTTAGTAGTAGTAGGTGTAAACCAATAAAGAATTGAATAAATAATTTTTACATTATTATTATATTTATTTTTTTATATTTGTTTCTATACAATTTTACTTTGTTTATTGAAAGGACTGTGAATTACAGTGATTCCAACTATTTTCGAACGTTTTTATCTATCCATCATCTATCTATCTGTCTATCTATTGCTATTTTGTATTTCTGAGAAAAATGTCAGATTTGTGAGACGAAAAACAGAAATTACTTTTTTTTTTAATTCTGTGGAAGAAACCAGCTTCTATAAATATAACTATACAATAATAAATATTATTTATAAATAATTATTTTTGTTTTTTTATTATAGTTTTAATTATATTACATTTTATGAATTAAACCAATAATGGAAAAAATCTGGAACCCATTCAATATGACAATACAATAATAAGAATTATATTTTTTATTAATAGTAGTAGTAATAGTGTAAATCCATAAAGAATTGAACAAATAAAGAATTTTTACATTATTATTATTATTATTATAGTAGTAGTAGCAGTACTACTACTACCACACAAATATTTTTTTTATTTTTTTCTATATAAAGTTACTTTGTTTATTGAAATCCCAAAGCACTGTGAATTACAGTGACACTCATAATAGTCCTCACTTTTTTTTGCAATTTTTATGAAAACTGTTGCTGAAGAGTGATATTACATGCAATACTTAAACTATTGCTGTATTTTGTTTATGACAAATTTTATTCAATTAACACTGAAGATCTTTCTTAATAAAACTATTAAAACTCAATAAAATGGCTTTAAGAGTAAGTATTCTTTCTTGTAATGCCGTACTACACATGAAACAGCAACTTGGGGGTCGAACATATTGAAGAACTCCGTTTTTTAAAATAACCAATAGCCTTTAGTTTATGTAGCAGCCATTAATTATGGTTTTCTACTTGATATTGCTAGTCCAAGACAGGTGGTATTTAAGTCGACAGTCTTTTCTTCTATATTGTGACATATATAACCAAGCTAAACAGCTTATTGAATGAGAACAAGGAATTTTATCCACCAGGGAAACTAACTAACTGTTAAAAACTAAACAGATCTAAGTGTAAGTTTACAGTCAGTTGTGGAGTGACCAGTTGCTGGAGAAAAGACACTGAAACAAGGGCACAAAAAAAAAAGATAAATAATTTACCACAAATACTGCTACATTTCATTAAATTTAAAAACGGCCAATTTAATGGTGAACTGAAAAGTGAAGGACATTCCTATTTTAAAGTGCATTCTGGACAACAATTTATGAACTTGTAAGTGCAAGATGAGATATCTTTTATTGTTTTTGTATTTTTCTATAGCTAGACATAGAACACACATGGACTATAGAGTGTAAAACATGGTGCCATACCTGTCCATAGTCAGGTTTGAGGGGCGGATTCTCACGAAGCTCAGCGTCTGTGTACTCGTTGTTCACATAGTAGCCGATGCGTATAAACTCCTGTCCTCTGTATGTGCATGTGATCAGAACAACAGTGACACCCACAGCATCACTCTCAGGTATTAGGGCAGGGTTTGGAGCATCTGCCTGTTGCACGAAAGACAAAAATACCATAACAGAAAGTAATAAGGAAAGGAAAAGTGTTACTTAAAATAGCTGCATGACTCAGCAGGGTGTAACTGCAGGATACGTGTACTACGTGTGTGTACATTTAATACACAACAACATTACAGAATTGTTCACCTATAATTGAGACACACTCATGTAATTTCAAATGCAAAAACGTTCACTTATGTTCTGCCAGCTAAACCTACTTTTGTATTGCATAGAAGAAAGATACATAGGTTCACATAAATGAGTTCATTTACAATTTTGAGTGAGCCCTTTCATTGTATTCATAATGAGAGAACCTGAGTTTTGAATCCTGAAAATGTACAGGTGTGAGTTCAGTTACAGAATGCAGTTGTCACTCCCATAAATAACTGAAATGTGTGAATGCAGCCATATGAATGGCTCAAATACAGGACTGACAACTTTATTCTGCTGCTGCAGTATTATTGTTGTGGTGAGATTGTTGCTACAAAACACTGATGAAGTGCAAAAAAACGTTCTTAAATTACATTAAAGGAGAAGTCCACTTCCAGAACAACAATTTACAGATAATGTACTCACCCCCTTGTCATCCAAGATGTTCATGTCTTTCTTTCGTTTTTTGAGGGAAACATTTCAGGATTTTTCTCCATATAATGGACCGCTATGGAGCCCCAATTTTGAACTTTCAAAATGCAGCTTAAATGCGGCTTCAAACGATCCCAAATGCAGTTGTAAATGATCCCAGCCGAGGAAGAAGGGTCTTATCTAGCGAAACGATCGGTTATTTTCATAAAGAAAAATACAATTTAAATACTTTTTAATCTCAAATGCTGGTGTTGTCTTATTCTCCCTGAACTCTGTGTACTCTGGTTCAAGACAGTTAGGGTATGTCGAAAAACTCTGACCGTATTTTCTCCCTCAACTTCAAAAATTATTTCAAAATCATCCTACATCATTGCAGAAGTACCAACCCAGCCTTTGCAAAGTGAACATGTAAAGATCAAACACCCTTAACCAAAAATGGTAAAACAGTGATATAGGACGATTTTGAAGTTGAGGGAGAAAATACGGTCAGAGTTTTTCGACATACCCTAACTGTCTTGAACCAGAGTACACAGAGTTCAGGGAGAATAAGACAACACCAGCATTTGAGATTAAAAAGTATTTAAATTGTATTTTTCTTTATGAAAATAACCGATCGTTTCGCTAGATAAGACCCTTCTTCCTCGGCTGGGATCATTTACAACTGCATTTGGGATCGTTTGAAGCCGCATTTAAGCTGCATTTTGAAAGTTCAAAATTGGGGCTCCATAGCGGTCCATTATATGGAGAAAAATCCTGAAATGTTTCCCTCAAAAAACGAAAGAAAGACATGAACATCTTGGATGACAAGGGGGTGAGTACATTATCTGTAAATTGTTGTTCTGGAAGTGGACTTCTCCTTTAAGCAGATTAAACACTTTGAAAATGGCTAATTTATTTGCAAAGTAAACATTTACCAGAATATATTTACATTCAATGCAAAGCATTTTAACAAAAAATGGCTGTTGATAATGATAGTCTGTGGTATGAACTCACCTGAAACACAAACATATGTCGGCCTGCAGGAACTGGACCAACCAGGACAGAGTCAAGAGTCTGATCATACTCCTCACTTTCTGCTGAGCCCACGTAAATAATCTTCCATTCAAGATCTGAAACACAGAAAACAATTACATGTTTGTGCAAAACATCAGATAGAGGGTTTGCATTTACATCACAATTTGGTCAGTTACCCAGATGCACGGCCATTATTAGTGATACTTGGACGTAAACAACAGCATGGGTTGCACAATTAATGTACTACTGAATACACTGCTCTGCTAATTGATGTTGTCTAAACCACGGAAAAAACATGTGGAAGCTGCTAAATCATGCTAAATCTGCTAAACATTAATGTTGTCAAGATTCACTACTGGCCAAAAGTTTGGAATTAAGAACTTTTAATTCATTTTAATTTTAATTTTTAATTTAATTTATCCCGATTTCCAAAAAATACATATTAAGCAGCAAGACTGTTGTCAATACAATAATAAATGTTTCTTGAGCAGCAAAACAGCATATTAAAATGATTTCTGAAGGATCATGTGACACTGAAGACTGGAGTAATGGACGTTGAAAATTCAGTTTTGATCACAGGAATAAATTACATTTTAAAACATATTCAAAACTTACTTTGAATTGTAAACCTGTTTGACAGTATTACAGCTTTTAATTTATTTTTGATCAAATAATAATACAGTGATAATAATAGGTGGTAGTGTATAATTTTGCTGCAGTTAAAAGAGCAGTTTTAACATTTATGTTTAGTTTTTTAGTACTAGGGTCACACTTAGGATAAGCAATTATTGACGCGTATTATTGTATATTTGATAAGCTAAGTATTCAGAGATGACTTTCAACAAAGTTTTACAGAAAATGTGACGCTTGTAGAACCCTGCAGAACAGTGGAATCTTAAGAGTAATGCATTTGCTAATTTGAGAGGTTTTCATAAATGATTTTGCAGTTAGTTGTTTGGGAAAAAAAAAAAAATCGCAATATAATTATATACACGCATACATAAATGTATGTGTCATGTTTAGCTCAGATCTACCCACATCAATAGAAAAACTAGTTTGGCTTTAACTGAGAAGAATAAAGGATAAGTTACAGCTCAGCTTCCTCTCACGCTTCAAATACCCGCCATTCTGACGTCATGTGGAGGAGTTAGCGCGTTAGCTAGTAAGCTAATGAAGAACGAGAAAACATCTCAAAATTAAACGAAACTTTAATACTCACCCTCGGGAAGATCCTCCATGCACTCAAACGTTATTTCGAACTGAAACGGGTTTCCAAATCGACTCGGGTTGTCCAGGACAGCTACATTTAGCACTTGTACTTTTGCCATAGCTCTACTGTAGTAACAAGGAAATTGACACAATTTACCCCCAAAACAATCCAAGACCGATCAACCGAAAACAAATTCAAATACTCAACGAACGTTTTCAAGTAAAATTCTAGAAGATTTTACGTTAGCTTTACTTCTTAGCTTGCGAGGTACTAGTCCAATACCGTAGATTATACTATTAAAGCAGGAGAATAGAGAAGTCTGTGTTGTCTCTCCTCCCAAATTAAAAGGAAAAATAATTCAAAATCTGATTTAGAGTAACGAGTAGACGTAAAACAAATATTATTTCGCGAAACCCGTTACGTAAACTGACAGACAATACAAGCTGCGTTGTCTCCCGCCAGAGTTTTCAGACAGCTCCAGAAAGCGGATTGGTTTGCGCGCTGATTGGTCAGTAAAACCAAAGATCCCGGATTCTGTGGACGCTGATTGGATGGCAGTGACAGCTGTTAAACGAATGAGTCCTCCTCCTCTGTGTTCGCTTCCAGCCGCATAATCTTTCATAGCTAAACTTGGGTTCAGTGGCAATTTATAGTTTATAATATGAACTATATTATTATATTATATATAATATATTATTATATTATATTATTATTATACTATATTATTATATAATATACACATAATATTATTAATGTAAGTTGCTGAGACTTTCTAAGGCATAGAAACCTGCAATGTCATGTGATTTACACTGCCAGTCAAAAGTTTTTGAACAGTAAGGTTTTTAATGTTTTTTAAAGTCTCCTCTGCTCACCAAGCCTGCATTTAAAAAAAACCCAAAGTACAAGAAAAACAGTACAATTCTGAAGCTGAATTTTTTAGCATCGTTACTTCAGTCTTCAGTGTCACATTATCCTTCAGAAATTATGATGAAAAAATGCTGATTTGCTGCTCAAAAAACATGTATTATTATTATGTTGAAATCAGCTGAGTAGAATTTTTCAGCCTTCTTTGATAGAAAGTTCAGAAGAACAGCATTTATCTGAAATAGAATTATTTTGTAACATTATGTCTTTATCGTCACTTTTGATCAGTTTAAAGCATCCTTGCTAAATAAAAGTATTAATTTCTATAATTTATTTCCCAAAATTAATTTCATTATTTCAGATAAATGCTGATATTTGGATCTTTCTATTCATCAAAGAATTATAATAATAATAATAATAATAATAATAAAATGAAATAGATGGCTAGACATTATATAGACAGTTGAAGAATAATAACTGAATATTGCTACTCAAAAATGTGTTTAAATGTATGTTTTTCCCCTACATTTTACATTCGCTTGAGATCACAATATTTATTTCAGTAGGCTATATGTTTTACTTGTGAAACACTTCACATCTGCATTTTTTGTACACTACCAGAAAAGTTTTTGAACTTCTGCTCACTAAGACTGCATTTATTTGATCCAAAGTACAGCAAAAACAGTAAAATGTTGAAACTGTTTTCTATTTAAATGTATTTTAAAAATATAATTTATTCCTGTGATCAAAGCTAAATTCTTCAGTGTGACATGATCCTTTAGAAATCATTCTGATTTGCTGTTCAAGAAACATTTTATTATTATCAACGTTTAAAAAGAAGTTGAGTACATTTTTTCAGGATTCTTTGATTAATAGAAAGATACAAATACCAGTATTTATCTGAAATAAAAAGCCTGGAGTCAGGGTAATTTATTTTTATTTTTATTATTATTATTATTATTTAGCAAGGATGCTTTAAATTGATCAAAAGGGATGATAAAGACATTTATAGAATTACAAACTATTTCTATTTATATAAATGCTGTTCTTCTAAACTTTCTATTCATCAAAGAAACTTGAAAAAATTCTACTGAGCTGTTTTCAACATAATAATAATAATGAATGTTTTTGAGCATCAAATCAGAATATTAGAATGATTTCTGAAGGATCATGACTGGAGTAATGATGCTAACAATTCAGCTTTGAAATCATAGGAATAAATTACATTTTAAAATCTATTAAAATAGAAAAAAGTTATTTTATTAATACAATTATTTAAACATTTACTGTTTTTGCTGTACTTTGGATCAAATACGTGCATGCTTGGTGAGCAGAAGAGACTTCTTTAAAAATCTTACTGTATAACAACTTTTGACTGGTATATTTTTGTTGTTGTACATTTTTGTAATTATATTGTCTTCATGTTGTATTATTATATTATATCATATTATATTATATTATTATATTATAATATACCATTCATTGTTGTCGTAGTTTTTACTGTCTCAGCGGGCAAATTTAATGCCAATTTCATTTTTTTTTGTGTGTGGATCATCAACGAAACAACAGTCACGAAGTGGTTAAATAATTTTCCTCAAAGGAGAAAAGGGATTAACAGAACTGTGGTATGTCAAGAATTTTTTCTTATAAGATTAAAAGTTCATTCGCTACCACTGGAGGTCGCAACACTAAAAGAGCGCTTCAAACTGATGGTATCGATAATGTGTGTGTGTGTGTGTGTGTGTGTGAGAGAGAGAGAGAGAGAGAGAGAGAGAGAGAGAGAGAGAGAGAGAGAGAGAGAGAGAGAGTATGTTATTCAAATCTCTTTAAACTTTAAAGCTAAAAATAGTTTAAGTTTAAAACCTCAAATCAGTCAGATACAAATGCAAACCATCTGAGGTCCATAAAATATTCAAATTAGCACACAAAGATCAAAACAGTGCTGATGTGCGTCAGTGAAGCCATTGTGCGAGAGCGCGCATCGCTCCGGTGCGCAGGTGGATGTCTGCGCACAATAGCGCGACTGTCTCACGCCACAGGTAGTAGCTGGACTCAGGTGTTGTAACACGACACTGAACCATGTGATCAGCGATGAGAATTTAGGAAGAAGAAAAACCCAGCTCGAGCATTCACTCAACACACTAGTAAATACCAACCGCACAAGACCACCATTGATACCAGGGCAGGATCTCGAAGGACAATGTATTATTATTATAAGCAGGACGACGGAGTGTCGCGATAGTTTCGGTTTAAATACTTCATTTCACCGGTAAGGTGAGGCGGAAGCGAGTTACGGTCAGACCTATTGGATATATAGTCTACATATATTCGTCGGGAAACATCGTGGATTATGAAGGTGAACGAACAGGTATGAGTTTTGTCTTGTTTACGTGTCTCGTATGGATTAATGTTTCCTTAGCAACACAAATAAAAGGAAGGAATGTGCATGTCGTGGCTGGATAAAGGTTACAGGTTGAGAAATGAAAAATAAATACCTTTTCTATTACATATGGCCAGGGTCAGCTGTTATGTATTAAACACATTCAATACATCTTGAAGAAATATTTACCAGAAAAGAATTTACACATGGTGATCTTTTGAAATGCGAGTTTGCACAAGAATAGACATCAAGGCCTATAATGGAATGAATCAGTGCATTTGGATATACATTATATTATATTGTAATATATTGTAAATCCAACATTTAAATGAAGAGATTATAAACAATAAGATTACGAAGCTAAATTATACCATTCCCTATAGTTACTAACTTATAGTGTAGTTGCTGTAACTGATTTTGTTTGTTTTAAATGATACGATCAAGTTTGCAAAGCAAGTTCAGATCCTAACAGACGTTTCTACTCTTCTTTTGTAGCTCGCCAGAGACAGATAGGACAGTTTTTATTCTTTGATCTCGGACATGATTTATTGATCACCTCCGCTCCACCCTATCCGGAGCATCAGCCCTTTCTGGATGAGGGTAGGGGTGCAGATTGACTCCATCCCGGAGATGATACGGCAGGTTGGGCTATTGGCAGGGAGTTTTCTGCTGCTGCTTCTCAGGAATGTTTCGGCCCAGGGTGAGTCACTCACTCCACCTCTGCAGTCATGTCCGAAACTGAACTTTGAAAGTATCCCAACTATTAATCACTTTTGAAGCTCGCAGCATTTAACAGCTCGGTAGAGTTGCGTCAGATTAATCTGAACACAAGAGGCGAGGAACACTCCTCTAACTTGTACTAAGTTAGTACGGGATTGTTTTTTGAACAGACAAGCTCAAGCATGTCGGTTACCAGCAGAAACATTCAAAGCATTGTTGCAAGGTCATAAAATGGTACAAAATGTATGAAAAGTGCTCAATAATAAACCATCAGTCTCATAAAACCTGCCCAAATTATATTTTACCCTGGAAATCACACAAAAGATGTAAGAAAGTTATATTTTACTTACAAAAAAATAGACTTTGTGCTATTTTACAGGTACATTTCAGCAACAAATTCTCATTACTGCAAAGCAAAGTATTCAACTCTAAATACTGTAATGTAAAATATTATGTATTACTGGTAACAATTTATTTTAGGATCCATTTCTCACTAATAACTAGTTGCTTATTAGTATGGATATTACTGGCACATTGGCTATTTATTAGTACTTATAAAGCACATATTAATGCCTTATTATGCATGACCATATTTTTGATCCCTAAATCCTACATCATTCTTAACAACTACCTTATTAACTATTTATAAGCAGGAAATTAGGAGTTTACTGAGGCAAAAGTCATAGTTAGTGGTTAGAAAATGGTTAAAATAACTTAACCTTATAACATAAATACATTATCGTGGTGTTTGTTGCACAGCCTGCTGTTGCTGACTTAAAGAAAATAAGAATTTGGTACAGAATCAATCGTGAGCCTGGACAACAAAACCAGTCATAAGGAGCATGGGTATATTTGTACCAATAGCCAAAAATGCATGGGTCAAAATGACCAATTTTTGCCAAAAATCATTAGGATATTAAGTAAAGTTCCGAGAAGATATTTTGTACATTTTCTACCATAAATATATCAAAACCAAAACCTTTTTGATTAGCAATATGCGTTGCTAAGAACTTCATTTAAACAACTTTAAAGGTGATTTTCTCAGTATTTTATTTTGCACCCTCAGATTCCAGATTTTCCAGATTCCAGATCCTAAAGCTTATTTATTCAGCTTTCAGATGATGTATAAGTCTCAATTTAAAAAAAAAATTGAATCTTATGACTGGTTTTGTGGTCTTGGGTTACAAAAAATAATGTCACAATGCAAAAAGAGGCTTGACCATAAAACAGGTGTCATTTTCTTTTTGTAAAACATAATTTATTTGCATTTTTCTTTTAATTTTTAGGATGTTTATGAGATTCATACTTGAATGGGGCTCTAATCTTTCACAAACACAAACAACAAATTTACTGTGGTACACGTGCTTCATGATTAGTCTTGCAGCAAGTTTCTTTCCTTCTTTAAAGTTATCTTTGCACTTTTGCCCTTCAGGGATTATTTACTCCTGTAAATGATTAACATTTTCTCTTTTTTATTTGTATCCTCCCACTCTCTCTCTTTTTCTTTTTCTCTCTCAATCTCTCTATTCTATATATTTATATGTGTGTGTATTGTCATTGCGTTACTTTTACTTTTAATAATCAATTTGCAAGTGTAACATTTATTTTCAATCAAGTCAGCAGTTTGTTCCATTACATGTTTTCTGACCTTCAAATGCACATTATGATTTGTCAAAGTTCAGTGATTACATGCATCGAAACTCAAGATTTTACAAAGTTGCCAAATTTTGAGATTATCTGGGGTGTGAGGAATTTATTGTTCCTTACCAAATTGAGGCTAAGTATGGGTTACCATGTTGATACTTTGGTCTTTAATATCACCCATAAAGCCTATGGGTGAGACTTCTGGTTCATTATCCGCTATAGGGAAATAATGAGAAGAATAACAACGTGTAGTAAATGGTAAAACTGTTTGCACTATAATTCAGTGTGTTCATAATTAAGATAATACATTAAACTAATATGGAATAATATGGTAATCACACCAATTTGCAATATCAACCAGCAAAACAAACTGTGGATACAAAAATGACATTTTTAAGTTGATGATGAAAACGAATAATTGAACCTGAACAGTTTTGAACAGATTCATTGAAACGGACCGTTTGACATATAATTCATTGAAATAAAATGAACCTACTAACAGCAATTACCATTATAATGCTCTCATGTAGGGAAGGGTAAACTAGTCTTTAGGAAAACTAATGGCCAAATAACTGAGACATTCATAATGTTATGTTATGTTTTATGTTAGGTCACCAGTTGAAATCATCAGTGGATATACAGACAATGAAAATGTAGTGCAATTTTATAAACTGTGTAGACTATTGCCTATTGAAGGGGAGATGTTGGAACACTTTGTTTTATTCTTTTTTCAAATAGTCAGTATACTTAAGTTTATATTTGTGAATCATTGTTTGTTGCTCATTAGTATCGGAAGGGACATTGTCACTGTGAAACATGAGTCATTAAATATTTCAGTTTTCCCAGAAGATTTTGAAAGTATGTATGATAAAAGTGTATTTTGTCAACGTTTAGGATTGCACAAGAATGTAGGTGAACTTAAAGCTAACAGGCATATCAGTTGTGTAGGTGTATAGTAGTCAACATTTAAGGTGGATCGAAAAAGTTCATCAAAGTTGTCCTAAGACAAGAATGGGTATTGTTTTGATTTCAGGACAACTTTGATGGAAGTTTTCGATTCACTTCAAATGTTGACTACTGTGTGTAATTACATAAGAAATAACTTTTTGTCACTTTTTGTATTCAGATCCTGGTAAAAAAAAAAAAAAAAAAGAAGCTCTGAACACGTACTGAATGTTGGGTGCTGGGTTTCATAATATTGTTGTAAAACATTTAAACCGTGTGATTACACCATCACCCCGCAGATGTATTACAGTTTACACCATTCAACATAGAAAAACTTCAAGTTCCTCTTTTGTTAACATTTAGTTCTCATTCTCATATGTTTCTTTGTTTTGTTTTTTTTCTCTCAGAAATATAGCCTTAATACACTCTTAAAAATAAAGGTTCTTTATAGGCATCGATGGTTCAGTGAAGAACCTTGAACATCCATGGAACCTTTAAAATGCAGAACAGGTATTTCATGGTGGAAAAAATTCTTTCGATTTTTTAAATGTTCTTTAAAATGTTTCTTTTAGGAACTGTTTACTGAAAGGTTCTTTAGGGAGCCAAAAAAGGTTATTTTATGGCATCATCACAAAAACACCCCTTTATTTTTAAGAGTGTAGTGAGCTCTATGACAGTTGTGCAGCATAGTCATGTGATTTGAAATGGTACAGTCATACTTCAGATAAAATATTACAGAACCAAAATATGCTACCTTGAGCTGCAACACTGTCATTAAAGAACCAATGCCAGATTTGCATTAAGATGAGAACCAAAGTCAAAGTCTGTTGATCGTCATTCAAAATCGGTACATCTCATTGTAATGTTTTCTATTTGCAGGGGAAACGTCCACAATGTCCAGTAACACTACAACTACAACTCCCAGCCCTCAGGTGTGGTTGTTTGTTCATTTTCTCTCTAAAGTGCATCATCTGTCAGGAAGTATAAATATCTGATCAACTATTGACCAATATACTCTTTGTTTGACCGAATAAGAGTTTCCCAAAATTGAGAATAAGAAATCGAATCTGAAAGCTTAAAGTAAACTAGGGCATTCTGGGAAATAAATTGTTCTTACTTTGGAGTTAATAAGGTTTTTTTTTTTTTTTTTTAATGTTTTGAAATAAGTTTATTATGTTCACCAAGGCTGCATGCTTTGATATTTGTGACCCTGGACCACAAAACCAGTCTTAAGTCGCTGCGGTATATTTGTAGCAATAGCCAAAAATACACTGTATGGGTCAAATTTATTGATTTTTCATCAAAATCATTAGGAAATTAAGTGAAGATCATTCAATTCAATTCAATTCAAATTTATTTGTATAGCGCTTTTCACGATACATATCGTTGCAAAGCAGCTTTACACCAAATTGACATTTTTACAATATATGTAGTAGTAGCTTGATGTACATATGGCAGAGATGTGTGGTAAAGATCAATTACAATGACGTAATCAAACAGACAAAGAACACTATAAATTAGTAGCAGAATTCGGTAGTGCTGTATGTTTTCAGGGTTGGTAACATCTGAAGTCCTCTGTGGGGCTGGCATCATCTCATCTTAAGTGTTCTGGATCCAGACTGAAGCTTGTGAATTCCTAGTTACCATGGGATGTCAATCCCATGGCAAAAACAGAGAACAAATAGGAACATAATTAGCGTAGCTGCTGTTCAAACTAAGAAAAGGAAGGTTTGTTAAACCAGAGCTAAAAGATTAATAATGAACATTTGATCAGATATAGCTGCAGGAAAAGTTTATGAGATGCATTATTTGAATGCTTGGCTAAAAAGATGTGTCTTTAATCTAGATTTAAACAGAGAGAGTGTGTCTGAACCCCGAACATTATCAGGAAGGCTGTTCCAGAGTTTGGGTGCCAAATGTGAAAAAGCTCTACCTCCTTTAGTGGACTTTGCTATCCTAGGTACTACCAACAGTCCAGAGTTTTGTGACCTTAGGTGATGGATTGTAGCGTGGTAGAAGACTAGTTAGGTACGCAGGAGCTAAACCGTTAAGTGCCTTATAGGTAAGAAGTGCTATTTTGTAGCTGATGCGGAACCTAATAGGTAGCCAGTGCAGAGACTTTAAAATTGGGGTAATATGATCATATTTTCTTGACCTGGTGAGGACTCTAGCAGCTGCATTTTGGACTATCTGTAGCTTGTTTATTGAAGATGCAGGACAACCACCTAGTAGTGCATTACAATAGTCCAGTCTAGAGGTCATGAATGTGTCAACTAGCTTTTCTGCATCAGAAACAGGTAACATGTTTCGCAGCTTGGCAATGTTTCTAAGATGGAAGAATGCTGTTTTTGTAACATGAGAAATATGATTTTTAAAAGACAAGTTGCTGTCTAATATAACACCCAGACTTTTGACTGTAGTGGAAGTAACAGTACATCCGTCTAGCTGTAAATTGTAAGTCAAAAGATTCTGTGTATTGTTTTTAGGTCCAATAAGTAATATCTCTGTCTTATCTGAATTTAATAGCAGAAAATTGTTGGTCATCCAATCTTTTACATTTTTAACACACTCTGTTAACTTCGATAATATAGAAGTTTTATCTGGTCTTGTTGAGATATATAGTTGAGTATCGTCAGCATAACAGTGGAAACTAATCTCGTGTTTTCTAATAATATTACCAAGGGGCAGCAAGTATATTGAAAATAGTAGAGGACCTAGAACAGATCCTTGTGGCACTACATACTTTACTGGTGATAACTGAGATGACTCCCCATTTAAATAAACAAAGTGGTAGCGATCAGACAGGTAGGATCTAAACCATTTTAAAGCCTGCCCTTGGATACCTGCATAATTTTGTAGTCGATCTATTAGTATGTCATGATCTATAGTGTCGAACGCAGCACTAAGATCAAGTAAAACTAGCAATGAGATGCAGCCTTGGTCTGATGCAAGAAGCAAGTCATTAGTGATTTTAACAAGTGCAGTTTCTGTGCTGTGATGGGGCCTGAAGCCTGACTGAAATTCTTCATAGATATCATTTTTTTGCAAGAATGAGCACAGTTGAGCAGATATAACTTTCTCTAAAATTTTAGACATAAATGGAAGATTAGAAATGGGTCTGTAATTTGCCAGTTCACTAGGGTCTAGTTGTGGTTTCTTAATAAGAGGCTTAATAACCGCCAACTTGAATGGTTCATGTTCCATGAAGATATTTTGTAAAATTCCTACTGTAAATATATCAAAACGTAATTTTTGATTAGTAATATGCATTAGTAAGAGCTTCATTTGGACAACTTTAAAGTCAATTTTCTCAATATTTTGATTTTTTTGTACCCTCAGATTCCAGATATTCAAATAGTCGTATCTCAGCCAAATATTGTCCTATCCTAACAAACCATACACCAATGGAAAGCTTATTTATTCAGTTTTCGAAAAATGTACCCTTATGACTGGTTTTGTGGTCCAGGGTCACATTTGATCGAAATACAGTAAAGCAGTATTATTGTAAAATATTGTTGCAATTTAAAATAATCATTTTCTATTCAAAAATATTTCGAAATGCAATTTATTCCAAATCTGAATTTCAGCATCATTAGCTGACTTTTGTTTATGGGTAATTCATACTGAAAAAATACTGAACATTTTATTAAAAACTGCCACAGCAGTTGGTGAAATTAAAAGTGTGAATTTCTTCCATTTTACTATATCCTCAAATTGAAATGTTTACAGCATACAGTAACACTTCTCACTTTCCAGTGTCCTTGTTACATAAATTATGCATAATTACATGCAACTAACCCTAAACCAAATCCCAACCCTACAGTAAGTATATGGTGTTTAAACATAATTACGCTCTAAGGACAATCTTGCATCTTGTTTGCTACCTCAATTTAGGAATTTCATTACAGTTCTGAATTGCCTTGGATTGAAAACATATCACAATATCTGATTTTATGCAGTAAAGTCCTGTTGTACTGCTTTAGTTGATTAACATTCCTATTTTTCTTTATCCAGGGCCCTAATATTGTGGCCATTGTGGTACCAACTGTGGTCCTGGGAGTGCTGGCTATTTTAACAGCGGTTCTGGTATTTCTGTTCTGCGTGGTAAAGAAGAAGAGACAGACAGAGGGGACGTATCGACCCAGCGCAGAGGAGCAGTCAGGAACACGTAGTGTAGAAACGCCTGACGCTCTCAAACTACCCAAAGAGGAGAGACTGATTTGACACACTGGTTTATGACTAACCAGCAGCACATGATAGCAATGACTCAATTCCAAAAACGGTTAAACGGATAAACATTAACTACGGAACGTTTCTGAAGGAAGCTCAGCCCTGTATTCTGGCTAAACAAGGCGAGTCTGACTACTTGGAAGAAACTTGAAGGAACAGATCCTCTCTCCAAAAGGCAACAGATTTCACAGCACAGATCTGCACGTGCGGCTCTTTAGCATTTCATGTCGTTTTAGACTGGTAGCTTTTCTCTGAATACTTCATTTTGTGTTGTGTCATCTGTTTTAGCACAGGTACACATAGAAATGCTGATGTTTGTATGTAGTGTTAAGTGTTTAAAGGTAAAGTGTGTTAATTCTGCACCCCTAGTGGCACAAAACAGAATTGCAGTCTGTTTGTTTTGCATTCAGAATGGGCCAGATTTAAAGGGACAGTGCACCCAAATATGAAAATTCTCTTTCATTCTCAAGCTGTTCAAAACCAGTATGAGTTTTAGAAAAGAAGACATTTTTAAGAATGCTGGTAACTTAACATTTGACGTTAGTTATTGACTTCCATAGTATGGAAAAAAATGCTATGGAAGATAATGGCTACCATCAGCTGTTTGGTGACAAAATTTTCATTTTTGGGTAAACTATCTCTTTAACAGCATCAGCTCAGCCAATGGTGAATTTGGGAGTGGGACTATCTGTTTGACTGAATAATGAAAGCTGAAAGCATTTAAAACTGTTTTTGCATTTCTGTTTGTTGGCCCTAGATTATGCACACTACGCCTTTAAATATTTATTCAAATCAAATTGCTCACAATATAGGATGTTCATACTCATGTTTGTTGAAACCACTTTTCACAGATTATTTCAATAGCTGCATTTGTCTTGATTTACCTCAGCAATGTTTCTTTATCTATATAATTTAATCTAATATTAATTGTCCAGAAATTTGAATCAGTGCAACAATGAATTCTACTTGGAATCATTTTTGATTCTTTTGTCATAGCATGAATGTTTACACTCAAATATTTCATGCATTTTGTTTCACTTGAGTGCCTTTACAAATTTCAGCTTTTTAGAATCTGCTAAATCGTGCCTTTTATATGTGACCCTGGACCACTAAACCAGGCACAAGAGTCCATTTTTTTAAATTAAGATCATCTAAAAGCTAAACAAATAAGCTTTCTGAGATACAACTATTTAAAAATCTGAGGGCACAAAAAAATCTAAATACTGAGAAAATCACCTTTAATGTGGTCCAAATGAAGTTCTTAGCAATGTACATTACTAATCAAAAATTAAGTTTTGATATATTTACAGCAGGAAATGTGCAAAATATCTTCATGGAATACGATCCGATAATTTTGACCCATACATTGTATAGTTGGCTATTGCTACAAATATACACATGCTACTTACGACTGGTTTTGTTGTCCAGGGTCACTTATATAAGATTAAAAGGCACAATGGTCATGCTATATTGTGAATTTAATCACTGCTAATGGGTTTTGTTAGGCACAACGCTCAGCGGAGTTATTATATTTACAATACAGCACCGCCTCAGGTGCCTTTGCTTGTATAAAATGATTATTAATGTTTTCATTAAAACATTATTTTATTAAACTAACCTATTAAGCGTTATTCTTCCGCTTAAGATACAGTCTCTACCGTAAAATAATGTTACTACGCAACAAAATAAATTGCTGTGCCATGATATGGTGAACAGGTGGGTGTTTATGCGACAGTGGATTCTATATGGACCTTTCTCACATTTCCGGGTTTCTTATAGCGGAAGTCGTCATAGTTGGGTAAAATCCGAGAGCAGTGAATGGGAGAGTACCACAAATAAATTTTTTGCATTCACATTTGCTCAAATAGCAAAAGAAAAACGACACAATAGTGTTTTCACGACTTTCAATCAAAGGAAAAAAATTGAGAGAAACTGATATCTGCATTTAGAAGAGAGAACAATGTCAAATTTACCGTCCCTCCTATCCCACTGCGCAATGTGACGTCGTAGTGACGTCTTTTCCATGTCATTTTTGGACGTCCAATTTCCGTCCATTGATGGGGTTGTTTTGTAAAAACATATGGGCTACCAGATAAATAAATAGTAATACAGATAATAAATCTTGTTTGTTTATAAATAATCTGTATTCATATATATAATCATGTTGATAGGCTCTATTTTGTAAAACACATTTACTGCAACTGCCATAGACGTCCAAATGACGTCCAAGTTGGGTAATGGATAGACGTCCAAATAGTGGACCTAGTTTGGACGTCGAATAGATGTCCATAATTGGTCATGGACCGACGGACCCAATATAGACATGATCTGCACGTCTATCCGACGTCCAATGTTTAGTGGGATAGAAGCGGCATTAGAAACACGTACTCTTGCATAGCGTTAACTAGTTTTTTGTAACATGATGAAAAGGTAGTTTAATACAAAGTATAGTGTTATAAATGCACATACATACAAAAAAAAGTTTAAAGGATTTATGATCATGATGACCGTTGAAACGCGTCATCACAGGTTTGTGAAAAGGGTCCATTGTGGAATTTTGCACGACTGCGCTGCGCTAGTTTGTCTTTGTCTTCCGTTTGTATTTCCACAGCGTGAAGATAGTATGTTTATGAATGAACCGCTCGTTTTAAAATCTTACCGGTCTATTGACGTGACGTCCGCCAGAGCAACCGCAAAAACGTAAGTTCAATAACAATTCTAAAGATGGCTGCGCATTTGTTTCTCTGGCGCATAATATTTACCCATCCTAAGTCAGAGTCAAAATTCTTAATTTTTGTATCTATTCTTAACGCATTTGTTTTACATTCGATCCATACTTTCATACACAATAGTGGGTGCGGCTATTTTTTAACGTGTTCTCCTTTTACAATTATTTGAGATGTACAAAACCGTCTGCCTGATGTTGCAAATTAGTATTTGTTTTCATATTATTTCATTATCTTACTTGCAGTGCAAACACATTTATTGTTTCGTCTAGTTATTTGCATGTCAGTTAATGAATCAGAAGTCTTGCACATTCACAGAAAATATCTTACCTCTGCGTTGGCAAGTAAGGCGGCTACAAGGCCCAATCCACAAACATTTGTAACTGGATAGGTGTAGGCAAATTTGAAATTTTATGACGTTACATAAATGTCCTTTAAATGCTGACACTGCAGTAATATTAGGGTGTGCACGGAGGAGTGTTTTCCATAAGAAGCATAGTACAGTAATTAGCCAGCATTGCTTAAGTCAGTGTTTCACATTATTTGCTGGCCAAGAACACTGCAAGAGGAACAGATTTACAAAAAGCATTGTTTTTAGGAACACTGCTCTCTAGTGGTCTATAGTTTGTCTTTCAAGCAGTTGTTTTATGCTGCCATTTTCTTTTGTTAGCGAAACACAATAGCAGCAGTGATATACTGTAAATTTGAATGATAAGATCAGGAAATTCATAACAAATTAATTTATGATCTACATTTTTTTTAGGGGCCCCAAACATTTACAAAGACAATGCCCCAAAAACTGAATGGCAATGTATTAAATGATTAAATAAAGTAATTGTAAATAATTTAAAAGTATGACTTAATTTTAGAATAATTTAAAAGCATTCTCTAGCTGTTTGTGATTCCTACCTGATGAAATATTTTAGAGGTTGACGTAACTGGAAAAATGTGTAGTTATTCCCTCACATACCTTTTTAATGAGAACCATGGTTCATAAATAAGGACAGTTGTTGAGAGAAGAAATTAAAATAAGAAAAATGCCATCTCACAGTTTTGTTTTTCAGCTGTTTTAGCTCATTTTAAAGCTGGGTTTGTCTTTTTTTAAACAATTTAGGCCATCCTGTGTCCCAAAAATTAAAATTCTGTCATTAATTGCTTATCCTCCTGTGGCTTCAAACCTGTAAGACCTTCGTTCATCTTCAAAACACAAATTAAGATATTTTTGATGAAATCCAAGAGCTTTCTGACCCTGACAGCAAAACCACTGACACATTCAAGGCCCAGAAAGGTAGTAAAGACATCTTCGAAATAGTCCATGGAACATCAGTGGTTTAACCTTAATTTTATGAAGCTATGAAAATACTTTTTGTGCATGAACAGGCATTAAGATTGACACAGAAGAGAAGAAATTGTTGAATAAAGTCTTATTTTTGTTTTCTGTGCGTACAGTATCAGAAAGCTCTTGAATTTCATCAAAAAAAACTAACTTGTGTTCCAAAGATAATCAAAGGTCTTGATTATCATGTAACCCACTGTGACATTACAAAAAACAGCAACAAAGCATTTTAGATGTAGAAGTAGCCTTTATTCAGATTGACACTGACACCAGTTACATCGTTCTTGAATCTGAAGGCTTCACAGTTAAAATCACTTGCGTTTCACTTGGATGTGAGGGGGGATTTGATGGCGTGCATTCACAACATTCAGAAACACAAAACCAAACCAAAAGTTCACAATTCCTCGAAATGTCACTGGTGGGGGTAGGGGGGATGACTGTCATTGGTGGATACTGAATGTGAAAACCCATTCATTGTTCTGGAGAGCACTGGTTTGTGGTGAGAAGGATGAAATGTGGAGGATGGAGTGGAAGAAACAATATTTGCGATTTAGGCGACCTCCTCCTCGCCCTCCTCTTCGAACTCACCCTCTTCGGCAGTGGCGTCCTGGTACTGCTGGTACTCGGACACCAGGTCGTTCATGTTGCTCTCGGCCTCGGTGAACTCCATCTCGTCCATGCCCTCGCCGGTGTACCAATGCAGGAAAGCCTTGCGCCTGAACATAGCGGTGAACTGCTCGGAAATGCGCTTGAAGAGCTCCTGGATGGCTGTGCTGTTGCCAATGAAGGTGGCTGCCATTTTGAGCCCGCGGGGTGGGATGTCGCACACGGCGGTCTTGACGTTGTTGGGGATCCACTCGACAAAGTAGCTGCTGTTCTTGTTCTGGACGTTCAGCATCTGCTCGTCCACCTCCTTCATGGACATGCGTCCGCGGAAGACGGCGGCCACGGTCAGGTAACGGCCGTGACGGGGGTCGCAGGCGGCCATCATGTTCTTGGCGTCGAACATCTGCTGCGTGAGCTCGGGCACGGAGAGCGAGCGGTACTGCTGGCTGCCTCGGCTGGTGAGTGGAGCGAAGCCGGGCATGAAGAAGTGGAGACGTGGGAAGGGCACCATGTTGACGGCCAGTTTGCGAAGGTCAGCGTTGAGCTGGCCGGGGAAGCGGAGGCAGGTGGTGACGCCGCTCATGGTGGCCGAGACGAGATGATTGAGGTCGCCGTAGGTTGGTGTGGTGAGCTTAAGGGTGCGGAAGCAGATGTCGTAAAGAGCCTCGTTGTCGATGCAATAGGTCTCGTCGGTGTTCTCAACCAGCTGGTGGACGGATAGTGTGGCGTTGTAGGGCTCCACCACGGTGTCGGATACCTTAGGTGAGGGCACCACGCTGAAGGTGTTCATGATGCGGTCGGGATACTCTTCGCGGATCTTGCTGATGAGGAGGGTGCCCATTCCGGAGCCAGTGCCTCCACCCAGAGAGTGGGTGAGCTGGAAGCCTTGCAGGCAGTCGCAGCTTTCTGCTTCCTTGCGAACAACATCCAGTACTGAGTCCACTAGCTCTGCTCCTTCTGTGTAGTGACCCTTGGCCCAGTTGTTTCCAGCACCACTCTGACCTGCAAGCATTAAAATGTTCAAGTTTCAAGTCAAGTGTGATTACTTGGTGGCCGTATTTGCAACACTTGGTTGGTTAAGCCAGAGGTGCCCAAATTTGGTCCTGGAGGGCCGGTGTTTTGTGGAGTTTAGCTCCAAGTCTTATTAAACACACCTGAACCAGCTAATCAAGCTCTTACTAGACATACTAGAAACTTCCCGGCAGGTGTATTAAGGCAAGTTGGAGCAAAACTCTGCAGGACACCAGCCCTCCAGGACCGAGTTTGGACACCCCTGGGTTAAGCTGACACAGAACCGTAGCTTCTAACGGCAGCTGGTGATGACTTTACCAGTCACCAGTACACCATCTTGGTGCATCTAAAGCAGGAATAGGCCACGTCGGTCCTGGAGTGCCGATGTCCTGCAGAGATTAGTTACAACCCAGAAAATAAAACCTGCCTGTAGCCCTAGTAATCCTGAAGACCTTGATTAGCTTGTTCAGGTGTGTTTGATTAGAGTTGGAACTAAACTCTGCAGGTCATCGGCACTCCAGGGTCGACGTTGCCTATCCCTAATCTCAAGTCTTTAAGGGAGTTCATTTTGACAGGAATTTGCAGACATCCACCAAGTTAAATTTTAACTACTTCTAGCATCCAACACAGGAATGGGCAACTTCGATCCTGGAGGGCCACTGTCCTACAGAGTTTAGATTCAACCCTAATCAAACACACCTGAACAAGCTAATCAAGGTTTTCAAGATCTAGAACAGGGGTGCCCAAACTCAGTCCTGGAGAGCCAGTGTCCTGCAGAGATTAGTTGAACTTGCCTCAACACACCTGTCAGGAAGTTTCTGGTATGCCTAGTAAGAGCTTGATTAACTGGTTCAGGTGTGTTTAATTGGGGTTTAAGCGAAACGAGTTTGGGCACCTCTGATCTAGAAGATCAAGACTAGAAAGCTACAGACAGGTTTGTTTAATTAAAGTTGGAGCTAAACTCTGCAGGACAGTAACACTCCAGGATCAAAGCTGCCCAGCCCTGGTCCAACAGAAGAGACAATTCAATTGCTATCCATGTGGATTCATAAATACTAAGTGTGTAAAATGATACTGTAGCAGCACATGGTGGAAATAACAAAGGTAATGGATAAAAACATTTGATGAATAATTAGCTTACCGAACACAAAATTGTCAGGTCTAAATATCTGTCCAAAGGGTCCAGAGCGAACTGAATCCATTGTGCCAGGCTCCAGATCCACCAAGATGGCACGGGGAACATACTTCCCACCTAAAAAAGGAGACAGATACAGTCGGTCGTACTAACTTGACATTTGTGTCAATGTGCATGCAAATGATGTTTAAAGGTTTGAGACCACAATGTTGACTTACACTTTGCATAACTAAAAGCAATACAACTCGTATAGCAGCACTCAAGCTGTATGAAGTTTGTGTAAAACCTAATGATCATGTTATCCATCATGATCTGAGAATAATTCAAAGCTTGGTTTTTGTCATTCTTTCGTGCAAAGGAGTTAACAATGTGACAATTTTGCTTACCTTACTTTAGTGCAGTGGTTCTCAATCCTGGTCCTGGGGGCCCCCTGCTCTGCACATTTTGCATGTCTCCCTTATTTCACACACCTGATTGAGATCATCAGCTCATTAGTTCAGTTCATGGATCTCTCTCCTAATGAGTTGATGATCTCAATCAGGTGTGTGAAATAAGGGAGACATGCAAAATGTGCAGAGCAGGGGGCCCCCAGGACCAGGATTGAGAACCACTGCTTTAGTGACTATAAAAAAATTACAGTAAAACTTAATGTCCACTTTTACAGTGTTAATTTTAGTATTATTTGTATACTATTATATTTTTTATTCATTTTGAATGAGGTTTTATTTTCAGTTGTAGTTGTAATGTCATTCATAGTAATTTTGTTATGTGCTTTTGTTATTTTAGTTAAACTAAATTTAAAAAAAGGATTTTATTTTTATTTTATTTATTTTTCTTCTATTTATTTATTTATTTATTTAATAATTTAACTTATTTATTTCTTTATTTTATTTATTTATTTATTTTGTTGTTAATGATGAAAACAGTGCTTTTGCATCCCAGATTTTCAGTGTTGCTTCAAACCTTTAGATCCCCCCATATATTTATGCTGTCACCAAATATATTGTATTTAAATAGCGCATAAAGACACTGACAATTCTTGTTTCTGCAACCTTTATGATATTAAAAAAATACCTGTGGCCTCATTGTAGTAAACACTGATCCTGTCTAGCTGCAGGTCGCTGTCTCCATGATATGTTCCGGTTGGATCAATGCCGTGCTCATCGCTGATAACCTCCCAGAACTGAGAGAGAGAGAGAGAGAGAGAGAGAAGGAGGAGGAGGAGAGACAACAGGGCGGAGGCCAGAGAGATGGTGGGGGAGAGACAGACGTAGACAGAAAAACAGAAAAAAAATCATATTTATATTGTTAGAAATAAAAATAAAAAATGAGCAAAATGAGCATCAAATATGTAGAGTTAAAAATTCATGTAGGATCAAAAAATAACTAATAAAAAAAAAAACCTAAAGAATGAACGATGCTGCAGCTGAGCAAATAATAAAATGCAACGAAAATAATTCCATTATTTCGATTATTCGCAATTAATATTTGATATACTTGTTTTAGAACGCTTCTCTAGCCTATAGTTGGAATCTTGAGAACTACGTACATTTTACGGATTCCAATGAATCAGAGGTATGTAATGTTATTTTCTTTCAGCGATTACCGAAATATAGTCTAGGTTCGGATGCATGGGCTATGCAACTATATAGTATACATATGCAATGCATTTTTATGTATTTGCTAAATATTAAGTGCCAAGGTAGAGTATTTTATTCCCGTATGCTAATTAAACGTAAAGTAGGTCATTCCCGTAGAACCAGTTCCAACAATTAAACCTTGTTACTATTAAAAATAACTGACCCTGGAGGTATACATTAGGTCTAATTGTAATAAACGTGCCATAATCGCATGATTATCATAATTAGAAGAAGGGGAAAAAACGAAGGAACGTTTAATTCATTCATTCTCCATCGTACAATGGATGAGACGTTTCCACGCCCAATGAAAGCACATCTTTGCGCACAATGCACCGGTTGTCTTCAGCTGCGAATAGGGTAAATGCGTGTTTAAATCGTGCATGCATTTGATGAAAGCTGCAGAACGAATCGAGCGGCGGTGCATTTCTAGAAGATTCTTTTAAGGGGCGGATTAGTCGCCTTGGTGGGCATCGAGTGCAAGTGCAAATCTGAGCCATCAGTTCTCAAAAAGCAGCATTACTGGTGTATTTTACCTTGGCTCCGATCTGGTTGCCGCACTGGCCGGCTTGCAGGTGCACAATCTCGCGCATGGTGCTGCAGGAAGGACAATGACGGGGATGCAGGAATCGAGGGATGTCTTCTGCTGCACGCTCACGGATTGAGCTGCTTTTTCTGCTCGTCTCCGTCGCTCGGAGATTAACGCCCGCCTCTGAACTCCGTTACTGGGCTGAGCGTGTGGTGCAAGATGACGTCATCGCCATGGCAACCAAGACTGGAGGAGAGGAGGAGGACCTTGAGCTCGTGGAGACACCCGATAGGATGCTGCCTGTGATTTGGACGGAGATGACAGGCAACTCTCCAAGGAGCACTGACTATAAAGACATGTCTGAAAAAAATCGCAAAGGGAATAGAGAATGGCTTCTCATTACAGTAATAAACTACTATGGTACTACCATGGGTTGTGTGTGTGTGTGTGTGTGTGTGTGTGTAGGAGGGCTACACAAAACCGCAACGGAGAACGATTGGTGTTTGACCAAAGTGGGACTTTTTTAAATGGCTGGTATTAAATTAATGTATGTGGTCCAACAGTCCTTTTTCTTTAATTATGTCTTGGTATGTCAGTCCTAATACAGCCATGCTTTAGACTGACATTTAAACAGACATATGATCTGTGTGCCTAATAATCAATCATAAGAGGTCAGTTTGTAGATATGTATGGCAGCACCATGAAACCAAAAAGCTTTGCGATTCTATTCTGTTCTAACAAGCATCAGAAATCAGCATTTTTAATAAGGCACACAATGCCTGGAGTCTGGAATTCATCTGCCAAGATATATTTTTATCTATCTATGTATCTATCTGTCTATCTATCTATCTGTCTGTCAGTCAGACTGTCTGTCTGTTTTTCTATTCGTCTATAAGTCTATCTGTCTGTCCGTCCATCTATCCATTCATCCATCTGTCCGTCTATCTATTGGTCTATCAGACTATCTGTCTGTCTTTCTGTTTGTCTACAATACTATCCATCTGTCCATCCATCTGTCCATCTTTCAGACTATTTTTTCATCTATCAGACTCTCGTCTGTCTGTCTTTTCTGTCTAAAACTATCCGTCCTTCTGTTTGTCCATCTATCTATCTATCCATCCATCTGTTGATCCATCCATCTGTCCGTCCGTTCATTTATCTATTTGTCTATCAGACTATCTGTCTATCTTTCTGTCTCTTAGTCTACAAGACTATCCATCCGTCTTTCTATTTATTTGTCTATAAGACTGCCCGTCCGTCTGGCCATCTATCTACCTATTAGTCTATCAGACTCTCATCTGTCTGTCTTTTCTGTCTATTCGTCTATAAAACTATCCGTCCGTGTTTGTCCATCTATCTATCTATCTATCTATCTGTCTGTCTATTTGCCTATAAGACTATCCGTCCATCTATCTTTATGTCTGTCTATTTGTCTATCAGACTATCTGTCTGTCTTTCTGTCTATTCGTCTAAGACTAGCTGTGCATCCATCCGTCTATTTGTCTATTAGACTCTCGTCTGTTTGTCTGTCTTTGTCTATTTCGTCGATAAAACTATCCGTCCATCCGTCTATCTATCTGTCTTTCTGTGTCTATTCGTCTATCAGACTGTCTTTCTGTCTATTTTGTTGATAAAACTATCCATCTATCTATCTATCTATAAGACTGTCAGTCTGTCCATGTATCAGTCTGTCTTTCTGTCTATATTTATCTATAAGACTATCCGTCTGTCCATCTAGCTTTTACAAAAAAGAAAAAAAAAAACTGAACATGAAATTTTGAAGCAGAAATAGTATTTTCCAGTAAAAATGTACTCCAATAATCTTTATTTACAACAAATCTTTTTATTTGTTATTATTATGTATTTATTTTTTGTGCAGTGCACAGTTCTCTGCCTGCAACAGCAGATTTTAATAAGATTTCAATTTTATAGCCACACATTCAGCATACCTTAATTTTGAAAGTAAATACAGATATTTGACAACTTCAGGTCACCACACTTTATTTACTTACTTAACAACTAATTAAATAAATAGGGTGTTAATTATTTGGCATTGTGCTTTTTTTCACAACAGTTAAGTCCAGACTCAATGCTTTCATTTCATTTTGTTGTCATTACAACACTCCTGTTATAATTTCAGTTAGCATAAATGAAACGGCACACCAAAAACTACCATGATATGTGAGAATTATACAATGTAAACAATTAAAATGATTGTTTTGCATCACCATAATGAGATCTGCGTGTGTGTATTTACATTTACACACATTATTTATTAACAGTGTATTTATTGTGATCTATGTGAAGAAACCACACCTACTATTCAAATCAGACTGCGAGAACTCGCTGAAGGATGTGGATCAACTATGATCGTCTCTTGACATCATTCAAAACACCTGACTTCTAGTTTTACTAGTTCAGTCTGCTTAGACTCCTCCTTCTCTACTGATGCATGTCAAGACAGACTGAGCTCCATGAAACCAGCTGAGTGAGAACACCTGCAAACCCAACAACAGCTTCAGCTGTGATGTCTCCCTCCTGTTAAAACCCCAGTACCTGCTAGAAGACATGTCTGCAAGCCTTCCCGAAGAGGACCTTTCCTGTCCCGTGTGCTGCGAGATCTTCCAGGATCCGGTGCTTTTGCCGTGCAGCCACAGTTTCTGCAGGAGCTGTCTGGAGCACTTCTGGGAGAGCGCGATCCTTCGTAGCTGCCCCGTCTGCAGGAGAAAAGCCTCCAAGAAAACCCCCCCTTCAAACCGGGCCCTCAAAAACCTGTGTGAAGCGTTTCTGCTGGGCAGGGGCCAGGGCAGTGCATCTGGATCAAACATCCTGTGCTGGAGACATGGGGAAAAGCTCAAACTCTTCTGTTTGGTGGATCAGGAGCCCATCTGTGTGGTGTGCCAAGCCTCAAAAATGCACAAAGGTCACGACTGCTCTCCCACGGAAGAGGCGGCTCTGGACTGTAAGGTAGAGTTTGACAGTGCCGCATTGTTTCGACAAACTGTGTTACATTGTGTCATGCTCAATGCCGCTGTTACTGATTTACAGCGGCAGGGAACAAGAATGCTGTTTGTCAAGTTCGCTTTGACATTATCTCAGCATGTTCGGCCAAAAAGATCATGGCAGGCTTTCAAACAACACCTTCTGCATTCCCCTACTTCAGGCTCCCATTGTGGCATATGCATCCTATTGTATTCTGGAAAAATGTGATCCAAAATGTGGCATAAATCTTTCAAAGTATACTTGCATGGTTGGATTAGCGTAATGCTGGAGTGTGTTGAAAAAGAGAGGCTTCATTTGGTTATAGTTCTTCTGCAGCTGGTTGGTTGTAAGTCTGTTCTGAAAAAAAATATGCTGAATGCAATTGAAGCTAATCAGGCATAGTTTGGATAACATATTAGCTTTTAAAAGTGGATAGAAAACACTTCCCAGATCTTTTGTTGTTAACATAAAAAGGTGGTAGACAACATAGACAGCAGTGGCGTAACTTCGTTAAAATGGGTGGGACACTTTGCGTTTTTGCCTTTATTATTATAGGACATTATTAGGCCCGAAATTCTTCACATCAGTGAATAAATGCAACATTCGTGCTCCAACATGTCCCACCCGTCCCACTCGTAAATTACGCCTGTGATAGACAGGTTGTGGTAAATGCCCTCATCCATTAAAAACCACGATATTAATTAAAAAGGTATTAAGTTCTAATATTATTTTAGTATCAAAATAAATTAATTTTTATATTTTCCTTTCATTTTAATTGTAGCTAAAGTTTGTACTTTATTCTTATTACATTGTATTATTATTTTTTTATTGCTTTCTCCATATATAATTATTTTATTTTATATTATAACTTATAATTATATTATTGCAGTACATCATAAAACTAAATGAAAATGAAAAATGTTGGAAATAAGGCAGTAATAAAATATATATATATATATATATATATATAATTATTATTCAAGTCAAAGTTTATTTTATTTCAAGTAACAAAATCGTAAACACCCTCATCCCTTAAAAACCATATTAATTAAGTTCAAATGTTATTTTTAGTATCAATATTTTATTTTTATATTTTTCTTTTTTAATTTTAGCTAAAGGTTTTTATTAACTTAATTTCATTTTTTCTTACTTATTTTTTTATTAAATGTTATTCATTTTTATTGCTCTCTCTATATATACTATATTAAGTTCAAATGTTATTTTTAGTATCAATAACATTTTAATTTTAATTTTTTTTAACTTTTATTATTTTTTATTAAATGTTATTAATTTGTTTTGCTCTCTGTCTATACACTATATTAAGTTCAAATGTTATTTTACTTTAATAACACTTTAATAACCTAACATTTTATTTTTATATTTTCGTTTTTCATTTTAATTTTAGCTGATTCTTAAACTTAATTTTTATGACTTAATTTTTATTATTGTATTAATTTTTATTGCTCTATATCTACATATACTATATTAAGTTCAAATGTTATTTTTAGTATCGGAAACTTTTTTTTTATATTTTCCTTTTTCTTTTTATATATACACTTTTAGTTTTAACTAAATAACACTAAATCAATAAAAATAACTAAATAAAAAAAATGACAAATGTTGGAAATAAGGTGGAAATAAAATTAATGTTCACAATTTTTTATATTTTATTTAATTTCAGTCAGTTTATTTATTATGTTTTTAGTTTTAGTATTAGTTAAATATAATAACCTTGGTTTCTCTTTTATTATGAATTTAATTAATTATTAATTTAATTTAATATTCATTTAATTTATATTATCACTTTTGTGTGATGGACACTTCTAGTGCTGATACCAAAGCAAAATATCTTTTTCTGAAGTACTTTTTTCACACATTATGGAATATATCGACGGGTGAGAACCAGAAGGGCGTAAGTGACATTTTGGGTGAACTGTATGTATATATCAAATAAAGCTCTTGATGAGCTCTTTCTACTGGCAAAAGTATACTGTCATCCATGTTTTTAAAAACTTTTGTTATAAATAATTGAAATCAGTACACAAAGTCAGATCAATCTATGGTAAATTTTCGTTTTGGTGAAATGTCACTTACGCCTTTCTGGTTCTCTTAATAACACTTAATAACAATATTTCATTTGCAGGACAAGATGTCTGCTGCCATAAAGGAACTGCAACGTAAGCTGGAGGTATTCAATAAAGCAAGACAATCTTCAGCCATTAGTTTGGAGCACATTAAGGTTAATATTATATTTAATCAGATTTAATTAGCGTTTGTCAATTGGTCAGGCAGTAAATGTCTTTTGTATCAATTATTTATCTTAGAATCAGACCCAGCGGGTTGAGAAACAAATGAAGGATGAGTTTCTCAAGCTCCATCAGTTTCTTTATGAGGAGGAAGAGCGCAGGTTATCAGCACTGAAGGAGGAGGAAGAGCGCAGGGTCGTGGCTGTAAAAAACAGAGATGATGATAACGCACGGAGGATATCGTCTCTTACAGACATGATCAGGGCGATGGAGCGAGCCTTAAACGCTGAAGATTTAACATTGCTGCAGGTGAGAATATTGACATCTGTTGGAATGATGTTCTCAGTCATTCACTGAGTCAGTCTTTGTGTTAATCTTTTACAGAATTTCAAAGCCGTCATAGACGGGTAAGTATATCTACTTTCTTTTCATTACTTTTTGTTTTTCTTTGCTGTTGCATCTAATCTCGTGGTTCTTGGTGCGTTTAAAATTGGATATTAAAGGGATATAATTCACCCAAAGATGAAAATTCCCCTCATAATTTACTCACCCTCAAGCCAGGTGTATATGACTTTCTTATTCAGACGAATACAATCGGAGTCATATTAAAAATGTCCTGGCTCTTCCAAGCTTTATAATGGCAGTGAATGGCTGTTGGGATTTTGAAGTCCAATAAAGTGCATCCATTCATCATAGAAAGTACTCCACACTGCTCCAGGGGGTTAATAAAAGCCTTCTGAAGTGAATGGATGCATTTGTGTAAAAAAAATATACATATTTACAACTTTATAAACCGTAATCTCTATCTTACAGAGCCGTGTGGAGTACTTTTTATAATGGATGGATGCACTTTTATGGGCTTCAAAATCTTAACACCCATTCACTTCCATTATAAAGCTTGGAAGAGCCAGGACATTTTTTTTTTTATATATAACTCCAATTGTTTTCGTTTGAAAGAAGAAAGTCATATACAGCTAGGATGGCTTGAGGGTGAGTAAATGGGGCAATTTTCATTTTTGGGTAAACTATCCCTTTATTAAATGCATCAAATGTTACAAAAACACAGGAAGATAAAAATGGTTTGTCATGGATAAAATCTGAGATTATTTAATGATTATATTATATTTTTAAGAAATTTTGTAAATGTTATATGATAAAGAATTTTCCTTTAAAATGGTAAAACTGATACAAAACCAGTGATCTCTCTTGCTCTCTATTAAATGTGTGGAGAACATGGAGTACATTGCAGGATCCAGAAGGCATGTCTGGATCTTTGTTGGATGAATCTAAACATCTTGGGAATCTAAAGTACAAGGTCTGGGAGAAGATGCAGGCAGTTGCACCTTACAGTAAGTATCATTTTAATGTACAGAATGGACATTGATAAAAATAGCCCAAATTTTAACCTTAATATCTCAGAGGGTTAATGTAGTAATTTATTTTGCTGCATAGTTATACGTATTTAATGCTGATAGTACTGCATGCTGTATATTGAGATTTTGTTGAGATTAACATCTAAAATTCAATAAAACTGCAATACAATTGCTCAAAGCAAGAATGGTTTGAATGATGTGAACACTACAGAGAAAACAGGGGTTTTAAAAGCTGCTGCTTTTTCTTTTCAACTTTATACTGACCCCCACACCCTTAAAAAAACAGTACAAAAGCTGTCACTGGGGCAGTATTCTTTTAAAAGGCACTAATATGTCCCATTAAGGTACTAATATGTACACTTTAGATACTAATATGTACTTTTGGGGTACCAACATACACTCTTTCAGAGTACAAAAAAAAAAAGGGTACAAGTGCACGTTTTAAAAGGATACTGCTCCAGTGACAGCTTTTGTATCTTTTTTTTTTCTGAGAGTGCAGTGTGAATATAACCTCACACAAAAGCAAGCATGTATACCCACAATTAATTTATTTTACAATGAATAAATTCATCCAGTAATACAGGACTTGTCATGTGATGTAAAAATGGCTAAGTTATCCAGTTATCAAGTACCAACATGTGCTACCTCAAAACAAGGAAAACACAATTTCAGAGTACGTTTTCAATGTCTGTCTTCGTTCATCAGGTCCTGTAATTTTGGACCCAAACACAGCCCACCCTTGCTTGACGCTATCAGACGATCTGACCAGTCTCTGGTATACCACCCTAAACCAAGGTCTCCCCAGTAACCCTGAGCGTTTCCACATCAGTGCAGAGGTGCTGGGCTGCACTGCCTTTAGCTCTGCAAGCCACAGCTGGGAGATCGAGGTTGGTGACAATGAGGACTGGATTCTGGGCTTGGCCAGTGAGAGTGTGAAGAGAGATCAGGAAGTACCTGCAAGACCAGAGAATGGCTTCTGGACCATCTGCCTACGGGACGGGCAATACAGGGCTATGGCATCACCCCCAACTCCTTTAAAAGTGGAGAAGAAACTGCAGAGGCTCTTGGTTCAGCTGAACTGGGACAGTGGAGAGGTGATTTTTTCAAACCCATCATGTCAAGAAATTATATACACTTTCAAACAGGTCTTTACAGAAAAGTTATTGCCGTACTTCTACACGCAAAGTAAGCATCCTTTGCGGATCCTCTCCAAGCCTGTGTTGATGTCTGCATGAAAGTATCATCTAAAATTAGGGCAATAATCTATTGTGAAAAATACAAGCTGTGGAAAAGTCATCACGTATACACATTTGACAGATGCTTAAAGTGATTTACAGTTCATTCATCTGATGTAAATCAACCTCTGATTGTGGGATCTAGTGCTGTACTCCACTTATTTTACTGAGCTAAAGAATTATTCAGATATTATAATGCACAGAGCCTCTTAATAATACACTACACCTGTATTAAATAAATGCACACGTATCAAAAGAGTAACAGGTTCTGCTGAATCAGTATTGATCAAAGTAGCCTAAAGCAGTTCTCCTAATGTGTCTGTGCAAGCTTATTCTCACTGCTAGTGCTAATAAAAATCTTCAAACTACTGCAGTTTCTTATTCTGTCTCAATGATTGTTAGTCCCAGATAGCACACGTACATCTGCAAGATGTCTGTTAAAGATCACTTGATCTGGAAAACATCTGCTGTGTACAAACATCTGCCAGACATCTGTAAGATGTCAGTTTTACATACATTCTAAATTATAAAAATCTTAAAGACATCTAATATACGTCTATTTGGCATCTGATAGGAAACGTCCAATAGATGTATTGCAGATGAGCAAACATTCAAATACGCCTTGCAGATGTAAATGCAGACGTCAAATAGACGTCAAAATGGGGTCATCGGATGCCCATTTTTCACAAGTTGATATGATTCTTTAGGGTCTTAATGAAACATCTATAATACACTTTCGTTAAAAATTCTCAACGGTTGTGTAAAACAACACCCTTTTTACCTTGCCAAAATCAGCTCTGCAAAAATCATCCTGTTCTCGTCGAGGTTGCTTTAAATGTTAATGAGCTCTGCTCGCCCTGCCCCTCTCTTCTCTCTGTGGAGTGACGAGCCTGTTTACTTTAGCCGCTAAACTTGCTAACTAGCACGTTATTAGAAAAGGCAATTGCAAAGATTCATTAAAAAAAAAAAAAACCTTATACTCACTGCTGTAAGTGAAGCTGGATCTGAATGATTCAGCAAACATAGACCGATAAATGTCGGTCGGAGGTGCATTCTCTTCACAAACAAATGTAATCTACTGCATCTTCAGCTGCTCAGATGTGAGTAAATGGCGACCACTATGTTCATTATTACATCCCAGCAACACAACACCTCAATGCTCAGTGGGAGATATTCTTGTCTAACTTATATCCCTGCTCGGCATCGAAACAATGGAGGTTGGACTGTTACAGATGATTCAGGGCAGGTCTGAGGTCAGATGCTCATGTCAATCAACTATCGTGGGGGCCCTCACCGACATCTGAGAATGGCTCGATTTGAAAAGGGGATATTATTTTTACAGATTAATTAAAACCACTGCATTGTTTTTATCATTATAGGGTAGATTTGTACATACACTGACAACACACATTAATGTTCAAACAACATGTAAAAGTGAATTTTGCATCTGATGACCTTTAAGCAAAGCCTTGGCATCACTTTTAGTGCTCAGGGTACCCTTTAGCATAACTTTTTGACATGTGACTGTGACAAAACTGATTTATACTTCATCTGAAATCTGAATAAGCTTTTATAGGACAATATTTGACGAAATAATATTTGAAAATCTGGAATCTGAGGGTACAAAAAAAAATAATAAAAAATAAAGAAGCAATAAATTCTTAGCAATGCATATTACTAATCAAAATTAAGTTTTGATATATTTACAGTAGAAAATTTACAAAATATCTTCATGGAACATTTTGGCTTAAAAGAAAAATTGATCATTTTGACCCATACAATGTATTTTGGCTATTGCTATAAATATAACGGGCTACTGCCGGTCACATTGGTTTGAGTTCAACAAAGATAGACCTTTAAAAGCCAATTTATGCGGGTTTATTAATTTTATTTATTTATTTACCTCGAAATACTCGTTTCAAAAACATTCTGACACTTAGGCTACTTCTAATAAGAAGAATGGATTCCTTTTTCCCCGCCTCGTAAGCGTCTGTTCTAAAGAGTTTGTAAATGTGGCCAGAATTGAAAAGGTTTGCTACGATAGCAAAACGGCAGATATACACTGTAATCATAATAGTGATACAAAACATAAAATTCCACCTGTAGGGGCTCCAAAATACACAAATAACTACATAACTACTACAGGTGACCTTATTAAAGTAGAGAATGATCATTAGGAAAGGACATCAGGGACTACGTGTCAATATTTTCACTCTTTTGTGAGACACTATTCCTATGAAACACCAGCATGTTAATATTATCATCATTACAGTAAGCTTTCAAAATTAAAAAAAATAACAAAGATGAAACAAAATTATATATTCCTCATGCTCCAAATACTGTAATACCATTCTGAAGTTATTCTGAAATATATTTGTCTGGGTTCCAGACAGATAAGCTTGTATGTGACCAAGGTGAAAAGATAACTACCCAGATAGCACATTATGTCTGCAGGATGTCTGTTAAAGGTTACTTGATCTGATGTATGTAAGATGTCAGTTTATATCCTAAATCATCTTAAAGACAACTAACAGACATCTATTTGACATCTGATAGGAAGCGTTAGATGTATTGCAGATGAGCAAACACTCTAAAAAAAAAAAATGTCTTCAAAATGTAAAATAGACGTCAAATAGACATCTCCTGATCTACGTGTGCTATGAGGGTAATGTTGTAAACCAGGCAGCTGTAACTCTAGAAGGTGTGTGCAGTATTTTACAAAGACAGAACAGGAGAGTCTGGTTTGAGGGTTTTGTTAGGACACCACATTTTGAGCTCAAGATTTTTAAACCTGTTAAGACTAATCATTTTCTCCAGCATATATGTACAATCAAAACACTTTTAGCTGAGTCTAATAATGTCCAATAATGCTTCTCTTTTTTTTTAAAAAGAAAAAAACAATCAGGTATTTGGATTTGAAACTTTTTCACCAAAAGATCTGTTCATTGATTAGTGACCCTTTTTCTTGGATACACCATTACATCAGTAGGTTGTGGCCACAAAGTGTCCATTTGAGTTTTCAAAGAGTTATTAAATACCAGTGGGAGCTATTTGTTAACACAGAGGTTTTGACCTGCTCAGGAGAACAAACTACGTCAAAATACACCTATGTCCCTACTATAGCAGTGTCTAAATTCATAAAACAGTTCACGAAAAGTACCAAGACTGCCTAAAATATAATTCTACAGTATGCACTTTACTCTCATGAGGCCACAGAAGAAGTGTTGTTAAAAGTAGTGAGGTGACACAGTAGTGACATGACAAAGACAACATGGTGGATGAAGTATGTACTTTATAGAACAATTTTCAATAGTTGTGATGTTTTCATCAAATGTACTACCTATTCAAACAGCATTTGATTACATAAGCAGCTCCACCACTGTCCTGTGGGTTTAAGCCAACCGTGATCAAACACACCTAAACCAAAATGTTAACTCCGTCAACACAACCCAACCAAAGGTTTTAGCATTTAATGTGATATGTTCAATACATCCATTTAAATGTCAGCCTTTGTAAAAATGAAATGTGTTAGGAAATCTGTGTTAAGGACTACAGAGAACATCTATAATTAGGGGTCTATAATTTGCTCGGTTCATTACAAAATTGTACATCAGGACTTGAACTCTTGCATACTATGAGTTCTTGCCCCATGCATACTATGAAATTACATGGCTATCCATCTTTTTTTTTCCCTGTTTGTAAATTTTATGGGTCTGGCTTCGGTCTTATCAGCATCCAGCTATTTTTAACTGTACAAAGAGCTTGTTTTGCTGCAACTTGGTGTGTCTTGTCATATTATTTTACTGTATTATCTTAATTATGAACACACTGGTTTGTAGTGCAAACAATTTTACTATTAACCAAACGTCATTTCCCTATAGCAGCTAATGAACCAAAATTCTCACCTACTTCGCATTGAAGAAGGATGAAGAAGGTGAAGACTACAAGATCCTATTCTGATTTGGGTGATGTTAGAGTGATTAATGTTATCCAGGTCTTAACCCATCTTGCACAGGTGTCAAACTCAGTTCCTGGAGAGCCACAGCCCGCAGCCCACAGTTCCCTCCAGGAACTGAGTTTGTACCTTCTGTAGAGGATTGGGGCCAGCAACACAAACCTGAGGCATGAAAAGATGCAGACACTGGATGCACTTGTGGTAAGTCAGAGACAGCATTGCCTTATGGGACCACATTTTATCTACGGATTAATCAATGTAAGAATAAATATGATTAAAGGTGACAAATAAAAAACATTTAAACAATAGATTAAATAGATTTATTTCAGAGGTCCATTACAAATAGGTCAAAAAACTTTCCATATTTTTGCTCTGTTACACATGGTGGCGCCATAAGTCTTTAAATAAACCTTTGAATGTTCTATTCAGTTTCATTCACAAAGTTACTCTTATTAATATAGCACTTTACAGACATTTTCAAAGCAGCTTTGCAGTTATAGACAAGAAAACAGTGATTCAATGATGCTAACATCGCAAACATTCAAATTCAGTTTTCCTGTAATATATAAAGTATAGTTGTATATTAATGCTTAGAACTATGTATAATTGCATATAGAATGGCTTGAGAAAATGAATGCAGTGTTACAGTTCATCAAAGACATAACTGAAAGAATCTAAACCTCCAGTACAATATATATTTTTGCTACAAATATCCAAGTTCAATTTATAATGGATTCTATGATTATACATAGGTATATGTATCAAACTGGTGAACTATGGAAATTTAGATAGCATGATAAATTAATTTTAATAGCATGCTTTAGACAAGCTGTCATTCCGTTGAGGGCTTGTCTTTTTCCTTGCAGCTAAACTTCTTTACACAAGATTCAGACAAGAATGGAACTTTCTCTAAGCGGGACAAGTAAGTTAAAGGCTGGATAGTGCTGCTGATGTTTACAAAGGCAAAGCCCACTGGCTGCACATAGCAACTGAAGACCTGTGGTGGATAATGGTCTTCAAAGGGGAACATAGCAACTGGAGGGAGATAGTTGCTTATGATTATGATCAAGATAGACAGCACCATCTTAAAGGCCTTTCTTTTCATAGGATTCATCTCGTCTTTGCCAGCGCCTCGTGAGCGTTTCAGGGCCCAGAGGATGGCCACGTTACACACCACCATCCAGGTGAAAGCAAACAAGACCTCACCAGTGAAAATCTTCTCAAAGTTGTGGATGCCACCAACAGTTTTAGCCGAAGCATAAGCAAAAGTGAGCAGCAGAACTATGATGGTCAGGCCGATCCTGTATTTGATGGCCTTCAACTGTCCAAATGCAATGGGGAAGAGAACGGCTATAAAGCGATCCAGACAAACGCAGGAGAGGAAAAGCGGCCCACTGGTGTCCTTCACACCATAGGAGAACTTCAAAGCCATCCAAGCCATAGCACTCTTCCAGTGGTAGAGATTGAGGGATGATATGATTGTCATGAATCCAAAGTAGGCATCCATGAAAGCCAGGCAGCCCAGGTAGATGTCAGAAGTTAAAGGCTCATTCCGGGTGTTTATTAGGTTTGCGATGACCAGGATGTTGGCAGGTATTCCTATGATCACGTTGAAGCATTGTACAGCGAGGTCAAAAATGATACCACTCATCATGTGTTCACACCCTTCAAACACACTGACAGCGTTCGTCGTGTTGACTGAATTGGCTGTCAGGTTAGAGGAGGGCAGGTTGTTTCTGAGGATGGTATTGAAACTTGTGCCGTAGGGTAGATGACTCTCCATGAAGTCTGAGGAACTGAAACCAGAGTATGAAATTCTGGATTACGCAAAAATGACAAATGATAATGTTAACTGAACATATTCAACATGTGCAATATCATTCGGCATGCCTGTTGGCATTAATGATAACTGTTTTTAAATTTTATATCAGCTTTAGATGCTTTATTGTTAGAAAGATGCTTGCGTGCTGACCAGTCCCGCTCCTGAAGGGCCACTGTCCTGCAGAGTTTGGCTCCTACCCTAATCAAATACACTTGAACAAGCTAATCAAGGTGTTCAGGATTACTTGAAAATAACAGGAAGAGGGGTAGGAACTGAAGTTTGCATGAAGGTAGCCTTCCAGGAGCAGAGTTTGTCACCCTTACTCTACACTAGGGGTCCTCAACTCTGGACCTTGAGATCCACTTTTCTGCAGTGTTTAGCCCCAACCCTAATCAAACTCACCTGAACAAGCCAATCATGAGGCTTGTTCAAGATGCATTGGTGCTACACAGACCGATCAGCGTATGACATCTAAGTACTGCAAGAGGGTTTCAAAAGCCTAAAGAGTTGTCTGCTCTCCAGTCACATTTGTGGTACTTTGATAACACACACCCATCAGTCTATGCCAGGGGTGCCCAACCCTGTTCCTGGAGATCGACCTTCCTGCAGAGTTTAGTTCCAACACTAATCAAACACACCTGTCTGTAATTATCAAGTGCTCCTTCAGATCCTAATTAGCTGGTTAAGGTGTGTTTTGTCAGGGTTGGAGATGAACTCTGCAGGAAAGTCGATCTCCAGGACCAGGGTTGAGCACCCCTGGTCTACGCAGTGCCAATGCATCTTGAGGAAGACTAAGGTCTTCAGGATTACTACAAAGTTGCAGGTAGGTGTGTTTAATTCAGGTTGGAACTAATCTCTGCAGCAAAGTGGATCTCGAGGTCCAGATTTGAGAACCCCTGCTCTACACTTTCCTTAGTGCAGGGGTGCCCAAACCTGGTCCAGAAGAGCCACTGTTCTGCAGAATTTAGCTCTAACCCTAATCAAATATACTTTAACAAGCTAATCAAGGTGTTTAGGATTACTTGAAAATAACAGGAAGAAGGGTAGGAACTGAGGTCTGCATGAAGGTAGCCTTCCAGGAGCAGGGTTTGTTACCCTTACTCTACACCAGGGGTCCTCAACTCTGGACCTCGAGATCCACTTTCCTGCAGAGTTTAGCTCCAAATCCATCTGGACACACCAGAACCAGCTAATCAAGCTCTTTCTAGACATACTAGAAACTTCCCAGCAGGTGTGTTGAGGTACGTTGGAGCTAAACTCTGCAGGACACCATCCCTCCAGGACAGAGTTTATGTACTGTTTGGTAAAGATACTTTGAGCAGATTAAGGGCAATTTGTAGATCATTTCAATTTTTTTGGCAATACATCAGATGTGACAAACAGTGTCTTCTCCTGAGGATATTATCCTGTTATCCCGCTGCATATCCCCGGAGTAGTGGCACCACTGCACAAACACAAGTACACAGACTACACAAAAACACATCTGCGCAGAAACACCTGTCGAGAGGGAAATCCATTGGGGTCCATACAAGAATGACATGAGACCCGCCCTGTTTCCTCAGCTTGGATAAATAAGGGTAGACTTGGCTATGTGAGTCAGCTACACTTGTGCTTTGTGAATAGCACTGACCAATCCTGGAGTACATCCAACACTGCACATTTGGTATGTCTCTCTAATCCTGGGGTGTCCAATCCCACTCCTGGGGAAAAGGTAGGCAAGTTCGGTCCTAGAGAACCACTCACCTGCAGAGTTTAGCTCCAACCCTGGAAAAAACAAAACAAAAAAAAAACTCACCTACCTATAGCCATAGGAATCCAAAAGACATTGACTAGCTTATTCAGATGTGTCTGATTAGGATTGGAGCTAAACTCTGCTGGACAGTGGCTCTCAAGGACAGAACTTGCCTACCCTTGTCCTGGGGGAATAATTTACTATGAGGCTTTACTACAGGACAAGAGTTTGAAACTACTAAAATAACATATTTTGCACAATAAACCACAAAAAACTATTAGTTTTAGTTAAACTTTAATGCATATCAAGCCTTCAGATGTTTTGCAAATTTATTAGTTACTATAAGACACGTGAAAGACTTCTGTGGAACTTCTGTGGTTCATCTGTCTCTTTTATAGCAGAGCTTATGAGAAGCACCACCCTGGTAAATCTAAAGGGACAGTAAGCTTCATGTGTTCTTGTCATGCCATTCTTTACATCACTTGTCCACTGGGGCCTCAGAGGGGCCCTTGTGACCCTAACCTACTCCCTTTGCCTTCAGGCTAAATGCTCTCCAGTGGCACATCTGCTAAACGCTAAGGAGGCTCCCAGGGATTGACACTGTTAATCAATTGTGTTTTTCCACTTCACCTCTGGGGACATCAACCAGCTGGAGAAGAACAATGGAAACTTGATTTTGATAAGTTACAAAGTTATTTAAGAAGTCTGCTGTGAGTGGCTCCCAACCCTGGTCCCGAAGTACCCCCATCACTGTAAATTTTGGTATGTCTCCCTAATCAAGCATACCCGATTAATCTTCCTCATCTTTTGAAATGGCTGTTAGAAATGGAAGACATCCAAAGTGTCTACTGTTGGGGTACTGAAGGGATAGGGTCAGCATGCAACACATAATTAAACTTTTACTTCTTTGATGTACATTCCTGGTCTTACAGAGATTGATTCAAAGAAAAAAATAAGTCTGTCTCTACGTTCCATTAAAATGTAATTACATAAGCTATATCTGAAACAAATTTATCTTACTGCTGACATAATCATAACACTGTGTGTCTTTTCATTGAAAATGAATTACTGAATCTGTATCTGTAACTTTTTTTTTTTTTTGAGTAATTCACTGCACTGCTTCCTACCCCACCACCTTCTGCTGAAGCTGAAATTGTAGGGGCGTGAAAGTTTGTTAATAGTGCTGTGCAAGAGAGGTCACGCTAATCAAGGTTCATAATAAATAAAACAATTAATAAGGTTGTGTTTACCAGGAAATTGGTCATATAATCTCTTATTTTCCACAAAAGCATTATACCAAGCAGATGCTCTTTTAAAAATTGCTTGTGTGTGAGCCTGGCACTCCTATGAAATCAAGGCTCAACTGTTGACCCTGTATCGTGACTACAGTCGACCAGAAAATACAGCCGTATGAATGCAAAGAGAACTTCTTTGTCTATTGGTTTCAGTCAATATTGTTCTTTTAAAGACGACTCATGAGTAAAACTTCTTGTATTATTAGTAGTGACTCTTGTTCTCTAACATAAAATGTCAAATAATCTCAGAGTAATGTTAATCAGTACTGGAAACAAATACCGTTTTCCAGCATGGTAGTCAATGTGATGCTGTCTCAACTGTTCAAAGTTTCTAAATCACTTGTTTTGATCAGTTGTTGACTTTATATTACTGATATTCTCTTCTTATTTTGCTGATTTCAATGTACTCCATTAGTATAATTAAATGCTTTACATTTTTGTACAAGTAAATGATCCGTTTTTCTTGTCCAAAAGAACAAGTATCTGGTCGATTTTTTTGTTGACTCCACCTACAAGTTTCATATTTAAATTATACACTTTTCTTGTCATTGTCTAGCTAGTAAAATTGTAGAACAATCAGCATACTTTGTTGTTATAAAAGTGATAAAACACAGTCCTGTCATGTGAAAACTTGAAAGCTTGTTTCAAAAGTATCCAATACAAACACTGTAATTTTACATTGTAATACTATTTGTAATTATTTATAGTTCATTTAGAATTGCTGAGAATACTCTAAGCACAACCCAAACAATTTCCCCATAATCATTCAATATAAAAAAGCCTGAGACACATTTAAAATAATGACATTATAAAAACGCATGCATTACCATATTCAGGGTTATGAATACACGTAACATGAACATTGAAAAGAGAGAAAAGACCAGGAAAAGCTTCTTACCGGACAGATGTTTTTAGTCGTAAAGATGCGGGTCAGATTGTGGAGTCGCCTTTATAAACATCGTGAGGCCAGGAGGAATTACAATTGTTGATAGGAGGCAGGGTCTTTTTTGAGATGCTTTCTGGACTTGGTCCCTGATGGTGAATTAGACTGTGTTTTCTAGATTCTTCTGTCCTCACAGGATCAAAGCTGTTTTGGTGGGTGTTTTCTAGGTAAAAGCTCATAGTGAGTGTTGTTTTAGAAACTACTGCTTAAGATTAATGTACATTGTTTGAATCATATGAATCCAATTTTGTAATGTTTATTTGTAGGAAAAAAAATATTTTGTTTTAGTTTTTACATTTTATCCCTACAATGATCCTCCATTCTGGGATCATAACTTGAAGAGCCATAACATATTGATCATTCCAAATTGACAAAATATTTAATTAAACATGCACCAAGGAACTGAATTTGTAATGCATCTTGGGAATGTACAGTTTAACATCACAGTACAGATTACAATGCTTAAGTGTGTCTTTTAAAAACCAGGACAGTGATTAGACTGCATAAAGTCAGAGAGAATAAATGGGTTAGGTGAGGGATGAGACCTGCATCGGTTGAGATTCAGCCCGTCACACAACACCTCTCCCTTGACTCTGACTTACATGCTCCAAAACTCGGTCTGGGGGCTGATTTGCATCTTGGGACTGGTCCTGGTTTTATACCACTGGCCCAGAGGCCCTCATGTCAGTCTCTAACCCTCTTTCACTGCAAACAGAGAGCACAGGTGCAGGACTCTGCTGCCAGTATGTGCACTTGCATGTTGCTACTATGCATTTATAACTTCATGGATTGATGATCACTTGACTCCGCGTTTCATGGAATACAAACAAGTTGGAGACTTGATTTTAGGATTATTTATCAATTATAAAATATAGTTATGATTATGACATAATTACAGTTATTTTATACATTAAGTATTTGTAAAGGATACAGGCAAGTCTCAATTGTTCATAAACATAGAGGATCAATCCTGCTACCCTACACAGTTGAGATCCATTGCTACTCTAACACAACTGCACATAATATAACTATAAAACCTTGTGTGTTTGATTAAGGTCAGATCTAAACTCTACAGGAAGGCAGATCTTCAAGAGCAGGATTGAGTACTCCTGTTATACAGCTTTCCCATGGATACTGTAACCAGAATACCATCATGCCATTTTGTCTATGGCACAACTACCTTTATAAGATTAATGTGAACTGACGTGAAAGCCAAGTATGGGTAATCCATACTCTATATTTAAGTTAGCGCAGGCACATTAGGAGCAATGAGTAGTGAACATACATACATATGCCATTTTTGCTGCAGCACCCAGGAAGCAATTGGGAGTTTGGTGCCTTGTTCAAGGGCACCTTTGCTGTGGGTATTGATGGTGAAGGAGAGTGCTGTTCATTCACTCCCCTCACCTACATTTCCTGCCAATATTGAGAATCGAACATGCAACCTTTGGGTTGCAACTCAGACTCTCTAATCATTAGGCCACGACTGCCTAATTGTGGACCATGAACTGCAGCATACCCAGATGGGTTTTGATCTACAGTGGGTCTTGGAAGCAGCTTCTGTATCACTTTAAAGATATTTTTTAAAGACTCCAAATGGCATAAATGACCATCAACCAGAAGTAATGCTCAAGGGCACAAACTGTACTTAGGTTACCTTAGTCATCTATCCATTAATCAATCAATCCATCCATACATGGTTTATCCCCTGTAGTATCACAGAGGAATGCTAGAGCGCATCTCAGCATGTTTCGTGCCGATGGTAGAGAGGTTACATTATTGGTCGTGGAAAAATTAGACCGCAAGTGGAAAATTTAGAAGCCAAATGGACACTTGGTCACATACAAAAATCTTTTCTTGGAAATATCAGCAGGTACAGGAAATTTTGTAAAAAAAGAAATGAAGTTGCATGCTTACTAAACGCTTTTTAAATGCTATTATATTTTAATAACAAACCATGCGGTTGACATTTTGACTAATGCAAGTCTTCATCAGAACTCGCTCAATTTTAAACGGTACCCACATGGTTTGTTTTTAAAAATTTTGTTTGGAGTATTTAATAAGTGTGTGAGTTCTTTCCTTTTTTGATTTGCATGTTTTGGACATTGCACCTTATAAAACATTACATCAGTGTGTTTTGTTTTGTTTCATTGGCACAATTTTTTTTTTTTTAAAAAAAGACAGGCTCTTTCAATATTTACAGAATTAGTTCTTTCACAAGCTGAAAGAACTGTTCCCTCATATAGGTCTTCAATGAGAGATTTATTATTCATGTTGATGGCTCTGATGTGATAAATCTAGGTACAGTGCAGGAACGGGGTGAAAGGGTGAATCTGGCAAAAAGATCCATCCTCTACCTGTACAATCAGGGCTCTACAGTGCAACCACTTCAGTCTCATTTGCGACCGAAAACTACACTATAAAAAAAAATCCGTAAAAATTACGGTAAAAAAAAAACAGCAGCTGTGGTTGCCGAAATTTTACCATAAAATATATGGTAGCAACGTTTTACGGTTTTCACTTAAATTTACAGGTAAATACCGTAATTTCATTAACGATATAATGTTAATGTACCAACCTATTGAAGAACAGAAATCTGTTTTGTATCTTCCTAATACAATGATAACCATCAAAAGCAGGTGGTAATGAGAAAGTCACATGATGAATCAAAGCCTATCACAAGCAGCTTTTAAATATTAACATATGTAGAAGGTACACAGTGTCATTCACACAAACGCTAAACACCATCATGGTAACACACATGAAACTGAAATAATGCAATAAACATTCAGTTAACAACATTAGATGTAACATACAACCCTAATGTACAAAACTGTTAAGAAAAGAAGAGTTATTTCAACAAAAAAAAACATCAAATAAAAAAAAAAAAATGTAACACAGGGAATTCTGGGAACGTCAATTTACGGTTCTTCACTGTACATTTTACAGTTTTACAGTTTGTTACCGTTAAATTCACAGTCATTTTTTACAGTGTACTGTGTGCGACTATGAACAAATATTTAGGATAACCAGTTTGACTATTGATGACCCAATCAGCATATTTATGTCTGCGCTGAGGGAAGCTTCAAAGGTTTCTATGCATTTTTGCAACATTGAGTAATGTATCACAGACATATCTCACGAATCCTTTCATAAACAAAATGTAGAGAAAATGTAAATAAGAGATTCATTGTGCAGTGTAGAGAGCTTTGTTGATTTTAATGGAAGTTTGTGAGACTGCGATGAACTACGATGAGTGACAGCTTTTAATGATTTTTAAAGGGGTCATCGGATGCCCATTTTACACAAGTTGATATGATTTTTTAGGGTCTTAATGAAAAGTCTCTAATATACTTTGATTAAAAATTCTCAATGGTTTTGTAAAACAACACCCTTTTTACCTTGTCAAAATGAGCTCTGCAAAAATCATCTCATTCTAAGGGGTTGTTCCTTTAAATGCAAATGAGTTCTGCTCACCCCGCCCCTCTCTTCTTCTCTCTGTGGAATGACGATATTGTTTACTTTAGCCGCATTTAGCCGCTAAACTTCCTAACTACCACGTTATAAGGAAAGGCGATCACAAAGATTCATAAAAAATGCTTATACACACTTCTGCTGTAAGTGAAGCTGGAACATGAATGATTTGCGTGAACATAGACTGATATATGTAGATCGGGAGGTGCATTCCATTCACAAACAAACGTAATCTACTGCATCTTTAGCAGCTCAGATGTCGGGAGTAAATGACGACCACTAAGTTCATTATTACATCCAGCAACACAACACCTCAATCGCTCAATCTGAGATATTCTTGTCTAACTTACATCCCTGCTCCAGCATCAAAACAAGGAAAGTTACTGGACTGTAACAGCTGGTCTGAGGTAAGAGCTCATGTCAATCAACTATCGTGGGAGCGGCCTCTGTTGTTGTGATGGCACACCGTCAGGCATCGAAGAACGGCTCGATTTGAAAAAGGGAATATTATTTTTACAGATTAGTTAAAAACCACTGCATGGATTTTTATCATTATAGGGTAGATTTGTACATACACTGCCAACACACATTAATGTTCAAACAACATGAAAAAGTGAACTTAGCATTCGATGACCCCTTTAAGGAAGTTTGTAAAAGAGATATTGATTTACTACAACAGTTAAATAAACAATTAACTTGTGACTTACATTGTTTGACTATAACACTACTGCCTGTTTTTGCTCCATTTTATTGTCAACAATAGTTTGAAACAAGTCACAACTGAGCCGCTTTGCTGTCTCCATTCATGCCACCTCTGAGCTTCATTAAACATGAAAATACACCTACAAGCCACTTTTGTGTTCTTCTATGCCACTGTCAAACGATTAATTGCGATGAATCACATACAAAATAAAAGTTTGAGTTTGCAAAATATGTGTGTGAACTGTGTGTACTTATGTATATATAAATACAAACACATTGATGTAAATATTTAAAAAATATTTACAAGTATTTGTATTTATTATAATTTTCTATAATTTACATTATATATATATATATAAATAAAAATATTTTGTACATAACATATTTCTCTTAAATATATACATTAATTTGTGTGTATTTATATAAATGTACACATACACACACACATATATTAGGCAAACTCAAACTCAGAATTTGTTTTGTATGCGATTAATTGCGATTAATGGTTTGACAGCCCTAATTCATAAATGAATGATATAATAACATCCAATGCTGCATAACAGTTGCAATGAGGCGTTCAAAACAAATGTAGACATGTTTTACCACATGGTGGCATCTGGTGGTCAAAAGATAAAGCGCACCTAAACCGCTTTGCCCAAATGTTTTAGGTGGTTTACATATGCTTCTACAATGTGTGTGATTTGTGAAGTTCTTTGATACTGAAACAATATCAAAGCACACAGCTAGGTGCGTGCTATATAATGTGTGTGTGAAATTATATTAGCTTGTCTGTGTGTGTGTATATTGCTACTGTGCATGTCTGTTAACCTGTATGTGTACCTGATATGAGAGTCTCGTGCTCCATAAAACTGCACGTCAGTGTTGCGATTACGGCAGTGGAAATGAAGTTTACATTTAACAGAATGCAGCACGTGTTTCTGCCTACTCGCCGCCCTTTTTGTTCATAAACAAACAAACCGTATTTCACGCAAAGACGCTGGAAATGGAGGTATCTGAGGTGGTGTACTTCCTCTTTTAACATGATTATAAAGCTTTAAAACGTCATATATACGTCATATATATTATTTTTCAGTGTAGAAGTAAGCCGTTTTCTGTGAATGTGCAAGACTTCTGGTGTATTAGGGAAATAACAAGAATAACAAAGTGCAGTAAACAGTAAAACTGTTTGCACAACAAACCACTGAGTTCATAATCAATGCAATATCAAGCAGCGAAATGAGCTGTTTTGTACAGTAAATAGCTGAAAGCGGATGACACCAGAAGCCAGACCTATTCAATTTACAAATGGCAGCATCCGCTCTTATGGGGAAAATAAGGTGGATATTTCAAATATAAATAGACATTCGAATCTATCTATTAAGTGGTTTGTACCCAAAACAAACTTTTCAAGTAGGCCTAATATAATATTTTGATATTTCTATGGGTCGCCGCTAGGGAGAGTTTAACATCCAGTGTCTGATGAGGTTTTAATTGTTCTTGTGTCAGTTTTTTAATTTAGGTTCCATTTTAATGACGTGTGAATACAAATAATAATATTTAATTGTCTCTAATTATCCAGCCAAGCCTTCTCAAAAATATTTTATACACAGGTTACATAATTTATAGTAAAATTATAGCATTTAATTTGTTATTTATTGATAATAATGTATTATTTATTGATCTGAAGATCATATTTTATAAATTACAATGTTCATGTCAGGTGGTGTTTCAAGCACCTCCAATGAGTGAATCTTTTTTAGGAAGAAACTGGTTAATTTGATTCAGAGATTCAAAATGCTTTGCTTTTCAATGACAGTTTCATCAGGTTTCAATGCTACACCAGTAGGTGGTGGCAAGTGTGCTTGTTTCCTTGAATCGTTCACTCAACCATTTCTTTCTGATTCAAAAAAGCTGTTTCATTTAAGTTGTTTACTTCCAGAACAAAAATTCACAGATAATGTACTCACCCCCCTTGTCATTTAAGACATTCATGTCTTTCCTTCTTCAGTCGTATAGAAATTATGTTTTTTAAGGAAAACTTTTCAGTTTTTTCTCCATATAATGGACTGCTATGGTGCCCCGAGTGAACTTCCAAAATGCAGTTTAAATGTGGATTCAAACGATCCCAGCCGAGGAAGAAGGGTCTGATCTAGCGAAACGATCGGTTATTTTCATTAAAAAAAATAAAAAATTAAATACTTTTTCATCTCAAAGCTCATCTTGTCTTGCTCAGTCTGAACTCTGTGTATTCTGACTCAAGACAGTTAGGGTATGCTGAAAAACTCCAATTGTATTTTCTCCCTCAACTTCAAATATCATTTTGAAATCATCCTACATAGTTGCAGAAGTACCGACTCAGTCTTTGCAAAGTGAACATGCAAAGAAGATCAAACACCCTTAACAAAAAAGATAAAACAGCGATATAGGATGATTTTGAAGTTGAGGGAGAACATGGGATGGAAATTTTTCGACATACCCTAACTGTCATGAACCGGGAAAAAAAACAGAGTCCAGGCAGAGTAAGACAAGACGAGCATTTGACATTAAAAAGTATATAAATTGTATTATTTTTATGAAAATAACCGATTGTTTCACTAGATAAGACCCTTCTTTCTCGGCTGGGATCTTTTGAAGCCGCATTTAAACTGTATTTTGGAAGTTCAAACTCGGGGCACCATAGAAGTCCACTATATGGAGAAAAATGCTGAAATGTTTTCCTCAAAAAACATAACTTCTTTACGACTGAAGAAAGACAGACATGAACATCTTGGATGACAAGGTGGTGAGCACATTATTTGCAAATCTTTGTTCTGGAAGCAGACTTCTCCTTTCAGGAATGAAACAAGTACTCTATGAGTGAGTCATTCAAACATCCAATATGTCACTGATTTATTCAGGAACCAGTTTAAATCTACAACAGTTAGTCTATTCACTATTAACTTCTTGTTTACAGCAATATCCCACTTACTTTTTTTTTTAATTTTTTAATCAATTCATGACATTTTGATCTTGTCTAATATTTTAATCCTTTAAATCTAATTTAATTTCTTATTTGTTTAAAAATTTGTGTGCACTTATTATTTGTGCACAAATAATACACCCTCATGTCTGTAAAACTGCCATTTCATAGTACTAAATGGTTGCTGGAGTGTTCTGGGTGGTTGCCAGGGCATGGCTAGGAAGTTACTAAAGATGTTATTGATCATTACGCTTGAGTCTGGCCTAATGGGCACTCCAGAAACATATTTAACCCAATCACCTGAGCCGCAAATGTCAAACCTGATCGCTCTATATTAGAGTTCTTAGAAAATTGCACTGCTATTGTGCACTACCAAACTATTTCTGAAATGGACTCTATCTAGTGGATACTTCTTAAGAAGATAAATGATTTGAAAGAACTCTGAAGACCACTTACTGTGTTATTCTTCATGAGTTTCGAATGGAGTGTTGCGATTATGTCGTTCTGAGGAAACTGAGGAAAGACAAAAAAAAGCAATCACTTTCCTAATGTAGAAAGCAATCATGAACATCACAAATATATAGATCACAAACCTGGTCAATGACGGGCATTAAACCTTGATTCTTTTCATTCAGCAACTTTCCTTTCCTCTGGCAGACTAGTGTAGATCACTTTTCTCTGGAAGGCCAGTTTACAGGAAAACCATCTTTATCAGTGGGGTGGTAGTGATTTGACTGAACCAGAGACAAATAAAGATTGAAGTGACATGACAAAACTAAGAATTAAAAAATAAATAAATTAGTATATAAGCTTATTCAAAAACATACTTACAAAATTTGAGGAAAATATCAAGCCTCCTGCTGACATTTTTAAAACAGTTGTTTTAATTATTTGATTAAATGTTTTAACTGTCATGTATCACAGTTAAAATAATGCTATAAAAGTTTAAATTAACGATGAAAAATAAATAGATGTCTGGGATCTATCACAAACAACTTCTCTTTTTTATGTTCTTGCCTGTAACACATGATGGCGCCACAACTCTTTAAATTAATCTTTGCATGTTTTATTTGTCTCAGGATTAACAAAAGATACATTTATGCTTGAACATTTTAAACAATGTATATATTACAATTAATAACATATCTAGAAAGGCCTCTGAAAACATCTTGTTTGTAATTATAAACAAACAAGAACAATTTATCATAGCTTTAGTTGTCTGCTTATTTATAGAATTATTTTGAAAACTGATGAACTATGGAAATGAAGCTACTACTTTACATTTATTGATCACTGTCAGTATGTTTGTATTGGAGTAGGTCATCATTTGTTTGAGGGCTTTTCTTTTTCCTTGCAGCTAAACTTCTTCACACAAGATTCAGGCAAAAATGGTACTTTCTCTAAGCGGGACAAGTAAGTTAAAGGCTGGATAGTGCTGCTGATGTTTACAAAGGCAAAGCCCACTGGCTGCACATAGCAAATGAAGACCTGACGTGGATAATGGTCTTCAAAGGGGAACATAGCAACTGGAGGGAGATAGTTGCTTATGATTATGATCAAGATAGACAGCACCATCTTAAAGGCCTTTCTTTTCATAGGATTCATCTCGTCTTTGCCAGCGCCTCGTGAGCGTTTCAGGGCCCAGAGGATGGCCACGTTACACATCACCATCCAGGTGAAAGCAAACAAGACCTCACCAGTGAAAATCTTCTCAAAGTTGTGGATTCCACCAACAGTTTTAGCCGAAGCATAAGCAAAAGTGAGCAGCCAAACTATGATGGTCAGGCCGATCCTGTATTTGATGTCCTTCAACTGTCCGAATGCGATGGGGAAGAGAACGGCTATGAAGCGGTCCAGACAAACGCAGGAGAGGAAGAGTGGCCCACTGGTGTCTTTCACGCCATAGGAGAACTTCAAAGCCATCCAAGCCATAGCACTGTTCCAGTGGTAGAGATTGAGGAATGATATGATTGTCATGAATCCAAAGTAGGCATCCATGAAAGCCAGGCAGCCCAGGTAGATGTCAGAAGTTAAAGGCTCATTCCGGGTGTTTATTAGGTTTGTGATGACCAGGATATTGGCAGGTATTCCTATGATCACATTAAAGGATTGCATGGTTAGGTCAAAAATGATACCACTCATCATGTGTTCGCACCCTCCAAACACACTGACAGCGTTCGTCGTGTTGACTGAACTGGCTGTCACGTTAGAGGAGGGCAGGCTGTTTCTGAGGATGGTGCTGAAACTTGTGCCGTAGGGTAGATGACTCTCCATGAAGTCTGAGGAACTGAAACCAGAGAATGAAATTCTGGATTACGCAAAAATGACAAATGATAATGTAAACTGAACATATTCAATGTGCAATATCATTCAGCATGCCTGTTGGTATTAACGATAACCGTTTTTGAATTTTATATCAGATTTGGATGCTTTATGGTTAGAAAGATGCTTGCGTGCTGACCAGTCCCGCTCCTGAAGGGCCACTGTCCTGCAGAGTTTGGCTCCAACCCTAATCAAATACTCTTGAACAAGCTAATCAGGGCGTTCAGGATTACTTGAAAATAACAGGAAGAAGGGTAGGAACTGAGGTCTGCATGAAGGTAGCCTTCCATGAGTAGCATTTGTTACCCTTACTCTACACCAGGGGTCCTCAAATCTGGACCTCAAGATCAACTTTCCTGCAGAGTTTAGCTCCAACCCTAATCAAACACACTTGAACAAGCTAATCATGAGGCTTGTTCAAAATGCACTGGTGCTGCTCAGACTGATCAGTGTTTGACATCAAAGTACTGCAAAAGCATAAAGAGTTGTCTGCTCTTCAGTCACACTTGTGGTACTTTGATAACATATACCCATCAGTCTATGCAGTGCCAATGCATCTCGAAGAAGACTAAGGTCTTCAGGATTACTACAAAGTTGCAGGTAGGTGTGTTTAATTCAGGTTGGACCTAATCTCTGCAGTAAAGTGGATCTCAAGGTCCAGATTTGAGGACCCCTGCTCTACACTTTCCTTAGTGCAGGGGTGCCCAAACCTGGTCCAGAAGAGCCACTGTCCTGCAGAATTTAGCTCTAACCCTAATCAAATATATTTTAACAAGCTAATCAATGTGTTTAGGATTACTTGAAAATAACAGGAAGAATGGTAGGAACTGAGGTCTGCATGAAGGTATCCTTCCAGGAGCAGGGTTTGTTACCCTTGCTCTACACCAGGGGTCCTCAACTCTGGACCTCGAGATCCACTTTCCTGCAGAGTTTAGCTCCAACCCTAATCAAACACACTTATGCTGTAGACTTTCCTTAGTGCAGAGGTGCCCAAACTTGATCCTGGAGGGCCACTGTCCTGCAGAGTTTAGCTCCAACCTCACTTGGACACACCGGAACCAACTAATCAAGCTCTTTCTAAACATACTAGAAATTTCTCAGCAGGTGTGTTGCGGCAAGTTGGAGCTAAAATCTGCAAGACACTGGCCCTAAAGTACCAAGTTTAGGCACCCCGCCTTAGTGGTAATAAGTTCTGTTTAGTAAAGATACTTTGAGCAGATTCATTCTTAAGGGCAATTTGTAGATCATCTTAATTTTTTTGGCAATATATCCGATGTGACAAACACAGTGTTTTACCCTGAGGATATTATCCTGTTATCCTGCTGCATATCCCCGGAGTAGTGGCACCACTGCACAAACACAAGTACACAGACTACACAAAAACACATCTGCGCAGAAACACCTGTCGAGAGGGAATTCCATTGGGGTCCATACAAGAATGACATGAGACCCGCCCTGTTTCCTCAGCTTGGATAAATAAGGGTGGACTTGGCTATGTGAGGCAGCTACACTTGTGCTTTGTGAATAGCACTGACCAATCCTGGAGTACATCCAACATTTGTTATGGGGTGTCCAATCCTACTCCTGGGGAAGAGGTAAGCAAGTTCGGTCCTAGAGAACCACTCTCCTGCAGAGTTTAGCTCCAACCCTGAAAAAAAAACCTCACCTACCTATACTACCTAGACATTGACTAGCTTATTCAGATGTGTCTGATTAGGATTGGAGCTAAACTCTGCTGGACAGTGGCTCTCAAGGACCAAACTTGCCTACCCTTGTCCAGGGAGAAGAATTTACTACAGGGCTTTACTACAGGACAAGAGTTTGAAACTACTAAATTAATATATTTTGCACAATAAACCACAAAAAACTATTAGTTTTAGTTAAACTTTAATGCATATCAAGACTTCAGTTGTTTTGCAGATTTATTAGTTACTATAAGACACGTGAAAGACTTCTGTGGAACTTCTGTGGTTCATCTGTCTCTTTTATAACAGAGCTTATGAGAAGCACCACCCTGGTAAATCTAAAGGGACAGTAAGCTTCATGTGTTCTTGTCATGCCATTCTTTACATCACTTGTCCACTGGGGCCTCAGAGGGGCCCTTGTGACCCTAACCTACTCCCTTTGCCTTCAGGCTAAATGCTCTCCAGTGGCACGTTTGCTAAACGCTAAGGAGGCTCCCAGGGATTGACACTGTTAATCAATTGTGTTTTTCTACTTCACCTCTGGGGACATCAACCAGCTGGAGAAGAACAATGGAAACTTGATTTTGAGAAGTTACAAACTTATTGAAGAAGTCTGTTGTGAGTGGTTCCCAACCCTGGTCCTGAAGTACCCCCATCACTGTAAATTTTGGTATGTCTCCCTAATCAAGCATACCCGATTAATCTTCCTCATCTTTTGAAATGGCTGTTAGAAATGGAAGACATCCAAAGTGTCTACTGTTGGGGTACTGAAGGGATAGGGTTGGGAAACACTGTTCTAAAGCAATGTAATTCCCAATTACAAGTCAGCATGCAACACATAATTAAACTTTTACTTCTTTGATGTACATTCCTAGTCTTACAGAGATTGATTCAAAGAAAAAAAAAAAGTCTGTCTCCATGTTCCATTAAAATGTAAGAAACAAATTTATCTTACTGCTGACATAATCATAACACTGTGGTAAGGTAATAGCCAAAATAGCCAACCACAACCAATTTCTCTGCTGCTGTAGAGATGAAAAAGGTGCGTTTTAAAATGAATTCAGGCTACTTATTCTGTCCCGTCCAAACCATTTGGAGAAAACATCCTCAAATTGGGGAAAGCAGTTTGCCGTAGTTTTTAAGGTATTGTGTCTTTTCATTGAAAATGAATTATTGAATCTGTATCTGTTTTTTTGAGTAATTCTCTGCACTGCTTCCTACCCCACCACCTTCTGCTGAAGCTGAAAGTGTAGGGCATGAAAGTTTGTTAATAGTGCTGTGCAAGAGAGGTCATGCTAATCAAGGTTCATAATAAATAAAACAATTAATAATGTTGTGTTCACCAGGAAATTGGACATACAATCTCTTCTTTTCCACAAAAGCATTATACCAAGCAGATGCTCTTTTAAAAATTGTTTGTGTGTGAGCCTGGCACTCCTATGAAATCAAGGCTCAACTGTTGAAAGAGAACTTCTTCAGCTACTGGTTTTAGTCAATATTGCTCTTTTAAAGACGACTCATGAGTAAAACTTCTTGTATTATTAGTAGTGACTCTTGTTCTCTAACATAAAGTGTCAAATAATCACAGAGTAATGTTAATCAGTACTGGAAACAAATACCGTTTTCCAGCATGGTAGTCAATGTGATGCTGTCTCAACTGTTCAAAGTTTCTAAATCACTTGTTTTGATCAGTTGTTGACTTTATATTACTGATATTCTCTTCTTATTTTGCTGATTTCAATGTACTCCATTAGTATAATTAAATGCTTTACATTTTTGTACAAGTAAATGATCCGTTTTTCTTGTCCAAAAGAACAAGTATCTGGTCGATTTTTTTGTTGACTCCACCTACAAGTTTCATATTTAAATTATACACTTCTCTTGTCATTGTTTAGCTAGTAAAATTGTAGAACAATCAGCATACTTTGTTGTTATAAAAGTGATAAAACACAGTCCTGTCATGTGAAAACTTGAAAGCTTGTTTCAAAAGTATCCAATACAAACACTGTAATTTTACATTGTAATACTATTTGTAATTATTTATAGTTCATTTAGAATTGCTGAGAATACTCTAAGCACAACCCAAACAATTTCCCCATAATCATTCAATATAAAAAAGCCTGAGACACATTTAAAATAATGACATTATAAAAACGCATGCATTACCATATTCAGGGCTATGAATACACGTAACATGAACATTGAAAAGAGAGAAAAGACAAGGAAAAGCTTCTTACCAGATAGACGTTTTTAGCCGTAAAGATGCGGGTCAAACTGTGGAGTCGCCTTTATAAACATCGTGAGGCCAGGAGGAATTACAATTGTTGATAGGAGGCAGGGTCTTTTTTGAGATGCTTTCTGGACTTGGTCCCTGATGGTGAATTAGACTGTGTTTTCTAGATTCTTCTGTCCTCACAGGATCAAAGCTGTTTTGGTGGGTGTTTTCCAGGTAAAAGCTCATAGTGAGTGTTGTTTTAGAAATTACTGCTTGATATTAATGTACATTGTTTGAATCATATGAATCCAATTTTGTAATGTTTATTTGTAAGAAAAAAATATATTTGTTTTAGTTTTTACATTTTATCCCTACAATGATCCTCCATTCTGGGATCATAACTTGAAGAGCCATAACATATTGATCATTCCAAATTGACAAAATATTTAATTAAACATGCACCAAGGAACTGAATTTGTAATGCATCTTGGGAATGTACAGTTTAACATTATAATACAGATTACAATGCTTAAGTGTGTCTTTTAAAAACTAGGATAGTGATTAGACTGCATAAAGTCAGTCAGAGAGAATAAATGGGTTAGGTGAGGCATGAGACCTGCATCGGTTGAGATTCAGCCCGTCACACAACACCTCTCCCCTGACTCTGACTTACATGCTTCAAAACTCGGTCTGGGGGCTGATTTGCATCTTGGGACTGGTCCTGGTATTGTACCACCAGCCCAGAGGCCCTCATGTCAGTCTCTAACCCTCTTTCACTGCAAACAGAGAGCACAGGTGCAGGACTCTGCTGCCAGTATGTGCACTTGCATGTTGCTACTATGCATTTATAACTTCATGGATTGATGATCACTTGACTCCGCGTTTCATGGAATACAGACAAGTTGGAGACTTGATTTTAGGATTATTTATCAGTTATAAAATATAGTTATGATTATGACATAATTATAGTTATTTTATACATTAAGTATTTGTAAAGGATACAGGCAAGTCTCAATTGTTCATAAACATGGAGGATCAATTCTGCTTCCCTACACAGTTGAGATCCATTGCTACTCTAACACAACTGCACATAATATAACTATAAAACCTTGTGTGTTTGATTAAGGTCAGATCTAAACTCTGCAGGAAGGCAGATCTTCAAGAGCAGGATTGAGTACTCCTGTTATACAGCTTTCCCATGGATACTGTAACCAGAATACCATCATGTCATTTTGTTTATGGCACACTACTTTTTAAATGTAGTGTGAACTGACGTGAAGGCCAAGCATGGATTTAAGTTAGCGCAGACACATTAGGATCAATGAGCAGTGAACATACACACATATGTGGAGCAGCCATTTTTGCTGCAGCACCCAGGGAATAATTGGGAGTGCGGTGCCTTGCTCACCCTCAATACCCACCTTTGCTGTGGGTATTGATGGTGAAGGAGAGTGCTGTTCATTCACTCCCCTCACCTACATTTCCTGCCAATATTGAGAATCGAACATGCAACCTTTGGGTTGCAACTCAGACTCTCCAATCATTAGGCCACGACTGCCTAATTGTGGACCATGAACTGCAGCATACCCAGATGGGTTTTGATCTACAGTGGGTCTTGGAAGCAGCTTCTGTATCACTTTAAAGATATTTTTTAAAGACTCCAAATGGCATAAATGACCATCAACCAGAAGTAATGCTCAAGGGCACAAACTGTACTTAGGTTACCTTAGTCATCTATCCATTAATCAATCAATCCATCCATACATGGTTTATCCCCTGTAGTATCACAGAGGAATGCTAGAGCGCATCTCAGCATGTTTCGTGCTGATGGTAGAGAGGTTACATTATTGGTCGTGGAAAAATTAGACCACAAGTGGAAAATTTAGAAGCCAAATGGACACTTGGTCACATACAAAAATCTTTTCTTGGAAATATCAGCAGGTACAGGAAATTTTGTAAAAAAAAAAAAAAAAAGAAATGAAGTTGCATGCTTACTAAATGCTTTTTAAAAGCTATTATATTTTAATAACAAACCATGCGATTAACATTTTGACTAATGCAAGTCTTCATCAGAACTCGCTCAATTTTAAACGGTACCCACATGGTTTGTTTTTAAAAATTAGTTTGAAGTATTTAGTAAGTGTGTGAGTTCTTTCCTTTTTTGATTTGCATGTTTTGGACATTGTACCTTATAAAACATTACATCAGTGTGTATTTTGTTTCATTGGCATAATTTGATAAAAAAAAAAAAAAGACAGGCTCTTTCGGTTTTTACTTAAATTTACAGGTAAATACAGTAATTTCATTAACGATATGTGACCCTCGACCACAAAACCAGTCTTAAGTCGCTGGGGTATATTCGTACAACCCTAATGTACAAAATTATTAAGAAAAAAAAACTAAGAAAGAGTTACTTCAACAAAAAAAACATAACACAGGAAATTCTGGGAACGTCCATTTACGGTTCTTCACTGTAAATTTTACGGTCCTTACCGTTAACCAATTAACGGGTTTTTACTGTAGCATTTTTACAGTTTTTTACCATTAAATTCACGGTCATTTTTTACAGTGTACTGCGTGCGACTATGAAAAAATATTTAGGATAACCAGTGAGACTGATAACCCAATCAGCATATTCGTGTTTGTGCTGAGGGAAGCTTCAAAGGTTTCTATGCATTTTTGCAACCCTGAGCAATGCATCACAGACATATCTCACGAATCCTTTCATAAACAAAATGTAGTGAAAATGTAAATAAGAGATTCACTGTGCAGTGTAGAGAGCTTTGTTGATTATAATGGAAGTTTGTGAGATTGCGATGAACTAAGATGAGTGACAGCTTTTAATGAAGGGAGTTTGTAAATAAGATATTGATTTAATACAACAGTTAAATAAACAAGACGTTAATATTAAGTGACTTACGTTGTCTGACTATAACACTATTGCCTGTTTTTGCTCTATTTCATTGTCAAAAATAGCTTGAAACAAGTCGCAACCGAGCCGCTTCGCATCTCTATTCATGCCACCTCTGAGCTTCATTAAACATGAATATACAACTACAAGCCACTTTTGTGTTCTTCTATGCCACCTTTGTAGTACTAATTAATTTTGTTTATACTGATTTAATTTGATTGGTAACTTATTCTTATTCTGTTGTTTTAATTAGAATTTTTTTAAATCTTATAAAATAAAAAAATAAAAAAGAATGACATAAAAGATGACATACATCATTTAATGAAGTTGCCATTACAAGGGTAAAAACAAAATTCCCCTGTAAATCACTAAGGAGTCAAATATCACCTCATAATGGGATGGCTAATTTTTGATCAGATTTTTTGATTACTGATTAGAAGGTGCTCCTGAAATTTTGACTGTGCTCCTAAAAAGTAAAGTAAGCATAGAGCCCTGTACAGGAACCTCTTTAATTGATAAAAGAAGTATCAAAAGGATTATTGGGAAAGAATGTGTTAAACAAGATATACACCCTGTTTCACCATCCATCACACATATAGGGGTTTTGATGTGCTTTTTCTTCATACACGCACTTCATATTAGTTACAAATGGTGACTTCTTTTAACAGATATAGTATCCAATTTATTAATTTATCAGAGAAAACAAGAAACACCAAGGCAGGTGTTGATTTAAATGTAAGGTTGTTGCCTGAAATAGCCATTAGTCACTGCTTGCACTTGTCACTGTCCTGAGCTGCGATATTAAAAGCAGCAGACAGAGGGAAAACAAGTCCATTCCACACACTTGAGGCCTACAACATTGGTCACTGGTATCTACAATACTATAATTATGTGATGCTTTGTGGTATGTTTCTTGCAAAATTAATAACATACATTCATTCTAGTGCTGTCAAACGATTAATTGCGATTAATCGCATACAAAATAAAAGTTTGCCTAATAAATACACACATATATTAGGCAAACTCAAACTTTTGTTTTGTATGCGATTAATCGCAATTAATGGTTTGACAGCCCTATTTCATACATGAATGATATAATAACATCCAATGCTGCATAACAGTTGCAATGAGGCATTCAAAACAAATGTAGAAATGTTTTACCACACGGTGGCATCTGGTGGTCAAAAGATAAAGCGCACCTAAACCGCTTTGCCCATATTTATCAGGTGGTTTACATATGCTTCTACAATGTTTGGGATTTGTGAAGTTCTTTGATTTTGAAACAATATCAAAGCAAATAGCTAGGTGCGTGCTATATAATGTGTGTGAAATTATATTAGGTTGTCTGTGTACATGTATATTGCTACTGTGCATGTCTATTAGCTTGTGTACCTGATGTGGGAGTCTCGTGCTCCGTAAAACTGCACGTCAGTGTTGCGATTACGGCGGTGGAAATGAAGTTTACATTTAACAGAATGCAGCACGTGTTTCTGCCTACTCGCCGCCCTTTTTGTTCATAAACAAACAAACCGTATTTCACGCAAAGACGCTGGAAATGGAGGTATCTGAGGTGGTGTACTTCCTCTTTTAATAGGATTATGAAGCTTCGAAACGTCATATATCCACCTTATTTTTCAGTGTAGAAGTAAGCCGTTTTCTGTGAATGTGCAAGACTTCTGGTGTATTAGGGAAATAACAAGAATAACAAAGTGCAGTAAACAGTAAAAACTGTTTGCACAACAAACCACTGAGTTCATAATCAATGCAATATCAAGCAGCAAAACAAGTTGTTTTGTACAGTAAATAGCTGAAAGCGGATGACACCAGAAGCCAGACCTATTAAATTTACAAATGGCAGCATCCGCTCTTATGGGGAAAATAAGGTGGATATTTCAAATATAAATAGACATTCGAATCTATCTATTAAGTGGTTTGGACCCAAAACAAACTATTCAAGTAGGCCTAATATAAAGAAGCGTCATTACATCATACTGTTTTGATATTTCTATGGGTCGCCAGTAGGGAGAGTACAACATCCAGTGTCTGTGTCAGTTTTTTAAATTTAGGTTCCATTTGAATGAAGTATGAATACAAATAATAATATTTAATTGTCTCTAATTATCCAGCCAAGCTTTCTCAAAAATATTTTACACACAAGTTATATAATTTATAGTAAAATTATAGCATTTAATTTGTTATTTATTGATAATAATGTATTATTTATTGATCTGAAGATCATATTTTATAAATTACAATGTTCATGTCAGCGCGTGTGATGTTTCAAGCACTTCCAATGAGTGAATCTTTTTTAGGAAGAAACTGGTTAAATTGATTCAGAGATTCAAAATGCTTTGCTTTTCAGTGACACTTTTGTCAGGTTACATTGTTACACCAATAGGTGGTGGCAAGTGTGCTTGTTTCCTTGAATCGTTCACTCAACCATTTCTTTCTGATTCAAAAAAGCTGTTTCATTCAAGAAGTTCACTTCCACAACAAAAATTCAGAGATAATGTACTCACCCCCCTTGTCATCCAAGACATTCATGTCTTTCTTTCTTCATTCGTATAGAAATTATGTTTTTTAAGGAAAACATTTCAGTTTTTTCTCTCCATATAATAGACTGCTATGGTGCCCCGAGTTTGAACTTCCAAAATGCAGTTTAAATGTGGATTCAAACGATTCCAGCCGAGGAAGAAGGCTTTAATCAAAAGGTCCAAGATGTCCAACATCTATGCAAAGAAGATCAAACACCCTTAACAAAAAAGATAAAACAGCCATATAGGATGATTTTGAATTTGAGGGAGAACATGAAATGGAATTTTTTCAACATACCCTAACTGTCATGAATCGGAAAAAAACAGAGTCCAGGCAGAGTAAGACCAGACAAGCATTTGACAATAAAAAGTATATAAATTGTATTATTTTATAAAAATAATCGTTTCGCTAGATAAGACCCTTCTTCCTCAGCTGGGATTGTTTACAACCCCATTTGGGATCATTTAAAGCCGCATTTAAACTGCATTTTGGAAGTTCAAACTTGGGGCACCATAGAAGTCCACTATATGGAGAAAAATACTGAAATGTTTTCCTCAAAAAACATAATTTCTTTATGACTGAAGAAAGAAAGAACATCTTGGACCTGAACATCTTGGATGACAAGGGGGTGAGTACATTATCTGTAAATCGTTGTTCTGGAAGCAGACTTCTCCTTTCAGGAATGAAACAAGTACTCTATGGGTGAGTCATTCAAACATCATTGATTTATGACTGAGTCATTGATTTATTCAGGAACCAGTTTAAATCTACAATAGTTAGTCTATTCACTACTAACTTCTTGTTTACACCAATATCCCACTTACTTTCTTTAAATTTTTTAACTCATGACATTTTGATCTTGTCTAATGTGTCAATCCTTTAAATCTAATTTAACTTCTTATTTGTTTAAAAATATGTGTGCACCTGGCCACAAATAATACACCCTCATGTCTGTAAAATTGCTGTTTCAAAGTACTAAATGGTTGCTGGAGTGTTCTGGGTGGTTGCCAGGGCATGGCTAGGACGTTTCTAAAGATGTCATTGATCATTACGCTTGAGTCTGGCCTAATGGGCACTCCAGAAACATATTTAACCCAATCACCTGAGCCGCAAATGTCAAATCTGATCGCTCTATATTAGAATTCTTAGAAAACTGCACTGAAATGTAGAAAAGTAGAAAATTGCACTGAAATTGCACTCCATTTTGAAATGGACTCTATCTAGTGGATACTTCTTCTTAAGAAGATAAATGATTTGAAAGAACTCTGAAGACCACTTACTGTGTTCTTCTTCATGAGTTTCGAATGGAGAGTTGCGATCATGTTGTTCTAAGGAAATTGAGGAAAGACAAAAAAAAAGCAATCACTTTCCTAATGTAGAAAGCAATCATGAACATCACAAATATATAGATCACAAACCTGGTCAATGACAGGCATCAAACCTTGATTCTTTTCATTCAGCAGCTTTCCTTTCCTCTGGCAGACTAGTGTAGATCACTTTACTCTGGAAGACCAGTTTACTGGAAGACCATCTTTATCAGTGGGGTGGTAGTGATTTGACTGAACCAGAGACAAATAAAGATTGAAGTGACATGACAAAACTAAGAATTTAAAAATAAATAAATTAGTATATAAGCTTATTCAAAAACATACTTACAAAATTTGAGATTGGTGATCTTGTACTATATCATGCCTCCTGCTGACATTTAAAAAAAAAATGTTTTAATTATTTGATTAAATGTTTTAACTGTCATGTATCACATAATGCTATAAGAGTTTAAATTAACGATGAAAAATAAATAGATTTATGTCTGGGATCTGTCACAAACAACTTCTCTTTTTTATGTTCTTGCCTGTAACACATGATGGCGCCACAACTCTTTAAATTAATCTTTGCATGTTTTATTTGTCTCAGGATTTACAAAAGATACATTTATGCTTGAACATTTTAAACAATGTATATATTACAATTAATAACATATCTAGAAAGGCGTCTGAAAACATCTTGTTTGTAATTATAAACAAACAACAAGTATAATTTATTATAGCTTTAGTTGTCTGCTTATGTACAGAATTATTTTGAAAACTGATGAACTATGGAAATGAAGCTACTACTTTACATTTATTCATCACTGTCAGTATGTTTGTTTTGGAGTAGGTCATCATTTGTTTGAGGGCTTTTCTTTTTCCTTGCAGCTTAACTTTTCCACACAAGAATCTGGCAAGAATGGTACTTTCTCTAAGCGGGACAAGTAAGTTAAAGGCTGGATAGTGCTGCTGATGTTTACAAAGGCAAAGCCCACTGGCTGCACATAGCAAATGAAGACCTTACGTGGATAATGGTCTTCAAAGGGGAACATAGCAACTGGAGGGAGATAGTTGCTTATGATTATGATCAAGATAGACAGCACCATTTTAAAGGCTTTTCTTTTCATAGGATTCATCTCGTCTTTGCCAGCGCCTCGTGAGCGTTTCAGGGCCCAGAGGATGGCCACGTTACACACCACCATCCAGGTGAAAGCAAACAAGACCTCACCAGTGAAAACCTTCTCAAAGTTTGGGAGGCCACCAATCATTTTGGCCGAAGCATAAGCAAAAGTGAGCAGCAGAACTATGATGGTCAGGCCGATCCTGTATTTAATGTCCTTCAACTGTCCAAATGCAATGGGGAAGAGAACGGCTATAAAGCGGTCCAGACAAACACAAGAGAGGAAAAGCGGTCCACTGGTGTCTTTCACGCCATATGAGAATTTCATAGCCCTCCAACCCATTGCACTCCTCCAGTGGTAGAAATTAAGAAAAGCTATGATCGTCATGAATCCAAAGTAGGCGTCCATGAAGGCCAGGCAGCCTAGGAAGATGTCGGAAGTTGAAGGTTCATTGCGGGTCTTTATTAGGTTTGCGAGGACCAGGATGTTGGCAGGTATTCCTATGATCACGTTGAAGCATTGTATAGCGAGGTCAAAAACGACACCGGCCACCATGTCTTCGCACCCATCGAACACACTGAAGACGTGTGTGGCGTTGACTGAACTGTTCGTTAGGTTAGAAGAGGGAAGGCTGCTTCTGAGGATGTAGCTAAATCTTGTGTCATGGCGTAGTTGATTCTCCATGAGAAGAGGTGAAGAGATGAAATGAGATTCTAGAAGAAACAGTGAAAATGTTTATTTGAACTTACTAATATGCCAAGCTCACAAATCCATTTTTAAATATACTAGGAGAGGAGAGGAAAAGTTTATTTGCAATAGTGAAGGAACATAATCAGCCTTCATGGGGCTTGTCACACAAGACTGCTGACTTTGATGGATGTTTAGTATAAAAATTGTGGCCTGAAAGTTGTTTGTGACATATTTGTTTGCTTGGGTATTTTTTTAAACCTCATCACTAAATAATACAAGAATCTCAGTCATGAGTCATAACAACTTCCTGAAAAGTTTTAGCATGTTAATGGATATGACAAAGTTAATGTACTTGATTTTGGTGAACTAAATCTGTTACGCACACTGCTGCTGCAAAGCAAGTACATGATTTAAACTGATTTTTGACATTTGAGAAATGACATCAGAATTATTGAGAAGGCTTCCTTGCAGATTTACAGCAAGGAAGGTCATTGCAAACAGCTCAATTTACAGTAAGGTTACAGCAAACAACTCAAACAACAGTGTGAAAGAACACAGACTAGCAGTTCTATACTTTCAGCTGAGCAGAATATCTCAAGAGAGATCGCTATACTCCAACTTCTCAAAGTTGTTAGATCATCAGCGATTTTTCCATCGTTTACGTGTGTTAATGGTTGCCAACTTGTGAAGAAAAGTTAAAGGAACACTCTATTTTTTTTGGAAATATGCTAATTTTCCATGTCCCCTATAAATAAACAGTTGAGTTTTACTGTTTTTGAATCCTTTCAGCCAATCTCCGGGTTTGGCGGTAGCACTTTTAACATAGCTTAGCATAGATCATTGAATCCGATTAGACCGTTAGCATCTCGCTTAAAAATGACCAAAGAGTTTAGATATTTTTCCTATTTAAAACTTGACTCTTCTGTAGTTAAATTGTGTACAAAGACGGACGAAAAATGAAAAGTTGCAATTTTCTAGGTCGATATGGCTAGGAACTATACTCTCATTGCAGCGTAATAATCAAGGAACTTTGCTGCCGTACCATGGGTGCAGCAGGCGCAATGATATTAAGCAGCCGTCAACTCTGCATCTAACTTAGTGCCGGTCACTTTCAGGTGCTGCGTAATATTGCGCCTGCTGCACCCATGGTACGGCAGCAAAATTCCTTGATTATTACGTTGGAATGAGAGTGTAGTTCCTAGCGATATCTGCCTACAAAATCGCAACTTTTCATTTTCCGTCAGTCTTAGTCCACGATGTAACTACAGAAGAGTCAAGTTTTAAATAGGAAAAATATCGAAACTCGGATTCAATGATCTATGCTAAGCTATGCTAAAAGTGCTACTGCCAGAGCCGGAGAGAGGCTGAATGGATTCAAAATAGGTAAAACTGAACTGTTTAACTCTAGGGGAGTTGGACAATGAGCCTATTTTCAAAAAAAGTGGAGTGTTTCTTTAAACACAGGGCAGAAAATGTGACCCTCTGATAGGGGGATTTAAGCTCAAGACATTTGAAAAAGGAAAAGGAAAGGACATGACATGTGGTCAAGTATGGTGACCCATACTCGGAATTTGTGCTCTGCATTTAACCCATCCAAGTGCACACACACAGTAGTGAGAAGTGATCAAACACGCACACACACACCGTGAACACACACCCAGAGCAGTGGGCAGCCATATTGCTATCGCTGCGGGGAGCAGTTGGGGGATTGGTGCCTTGCTCAAGGGACTCACCTCAGTCGTGGTACTGAGGGTGGAGAGAGTGCTGGATATTCACTCCCACCACTCCCTGCCGGACCTGGGACTCGAACCCGCAACTTTTCGGTTACAAGCCCGACTCCCTAACCATTAGGCCACGGCTGCCCCAGTAACCCCATGGTAACCCCATGGTAACCCCATGGTAACCCCATGGTAACCCCATGCCTAAAAACTTAGGCATGAACTTGGGAGTCCATATTTTTTCTTTCTTTTTTCTTTAGCTACACTTCAGTGCATGTTAATATATTCACAGTTAGTGTTTAAAAATGTCAGATTCTAAAAAATTAAGTAGTAATTGCAAATTTTTTAATACGTGGAATCAGATTACAGTGACTTACAAAAATCGTTTCAGGTTTAAGAACGTATTTTAAAATTGCATCAACTACAGATGAACACATTGATTTTTATTTGAATTATCACTCTACATGTTATTTAACCATGTGTCTTTCAAACACATTAAAATAAACAAAATCACAAACATCTGATCAGATTCAGATTGTCATCTGATCCTCTTTCACCTAATATGTTTACTTGAAGTACCCCTGAGATTTTAAAATAAATATTTTAAAAAATTTTTAAATTTGCATTTGCATTTCATTGGTTCTCTGACGTTGGTTATAGTCACATGACATGCACGTAAACAAACGAAATATTCCATTTTATAGTAAGTGTTTTTTTTTTTTTTATTTTGATTGATTTTAAAATGGTTTGTTTTCATTTAATATTTTTTAGGATTTTAATTAATTATTAGTTTTTCGGTAAACTCATAAACCCCCTGCAGTTCTTTCACAAACACCAGTTTGGGAAACCTTGATGCTATACAGTGTTTAATGCACTTTATGTTATTAATTACAATGTGTTTTTCTATGTTTTCCTAATCTCTGTATTTTTATGTCAGTGTGGTACAAGATTATCCTATTTAAATCAATGTGATAAGTTAGGTCAAAAGTAAAATGATCTAAAAGTAGTCTGATTACCTAAAATATTTAATGTAATGGATTACGTTACTAACTACATTTTTTGTTATGTAATTTGAAATAAAGAATTACAATTTGTAGGCAATCTACCCAGCTCTGATCTTAGACATGGGGGAAAATGGACATCAACAAATAACGAAATTAACACTATTTTGCTGATAGCACTGCTGGACCATTTTACAGTTTGTAATAATGGCATGTAATAAATAATGTGACCTATCAAAGTCTGCAATATGAAATTAGAGATTTCAAAAGAAATCATATTTTAACCTTATTTTATGTTCATTCATGTCACAAAAATTCTCACTGTGTCCATGAAACAAACCAGAGCAACGATTGTGGCTCATGTCACATTTTGTGATCTAACAATACATCAGCTACCACAAACAGACAGAAGGATCTCCCTCTGAGGATGTTTTCCCGCATATCCCCACGGGAGTGCAGTCACTGCACAAACACAAGCGCACAGGAACACATCTGTGCAGAAACACCTGTCGACAGGGACTTCCATCAGGGTCCGTACAAGACATAAGACCCGCCCTGTCTCCTCGGCATATACATATATACGCACAGACTACACTACGAGGCAATTGCATTTGCAGCAACACTACTCACAATGTCCAACATTTAAAAATGTAACATTTAATTTGCTGGCTTATGTAGAGTTACATTAACATATTGTGCACAACAAATCACATTAAATTGCACATGAAATTTAGTGCATTAATAGGCAAGACCATAAGTGCAGTAACATGATCATCAGTTTAACCAACTAGAATGATTTACAGGAGTGAAACCACTACTTAGAATAACTACTTAATCTTAAGTGAGAAAGTTCATTTTTAAGTCTTAGATATTTTTGTTTTCATTGCTCTGTATTCTTTTCTAATTCAGTTTACACTCCTGTCAAGGTTGTAGCAACAGCAAAGTTTGTAATGTCAGCTTACACATTGCACAGAAACTCTCTATAGAATGTGCATTCACAGGTGCGCACCATTTAATCATCATTTTACGTCTTGAGCGACTCATTTCATCAGTATTAAGAATTCAGAGTCGGAACCATCCAGCTTTAAAAACTATTTTCTTTACAGTCACTGTAGCTACTGCAAGACGTGCCGAACATAACATGAACTTCTGAGTTTCATCTGTCTCCTTTATAGCAGAGCTTATGGGAAGCACCACCCTGTTAAATCTGAAGGGACAACAAGCTACATGTGTTCTTGTCATGCTTTTCTCTGTACCATTGGTCCACCAGGGCCTCAGAAAGGCTTTTGTGACCCAGAGCATGTCCCTGACCTACTCTGTCGCTCTGCCTTCAGGCCAAACTCTCTCCAATGGGAGCACATGTGCAGAGAAAGATTAGGAGGCTTCCTAGGATTGACACTATTAATCAATTTCTCTTTCAGCTCTGTATAATAATGCCCACTTGATTTGATAAAATGTGCTCAATTACAGAAAAGGTAGTTAGGTCTGTTGTAGTTAGAATTGGTGCCAATTTATTGTCGCCAACATAGCAAAATTGGTTTTATTTTTTTACTGTCCATTGTTGTATAAATTTCTTACTTTTTCACTTAAGTTGTAAAATCTTTTTTTTAACTACTACAATTGACAAAACTGCATTCTTTGTTAATTGTTTTTAGTGAGAAAGACACACTGCTGGCAAATTAAAACTTTAAAGCTTAAAAAAAATCCATAAAGTATTCAAAACAACAAATGTACAATAAAAATATAAAGTTTGTTTATAATATTTAAAGATATATTAAAACCAATATGACGGTGATATTATTAGCACCTACAAAATTACATTAAAAAAAGGCACGGAACAATATTTAGGGCTATGAATACTGACAACACAATCATTACTAAAAAGACAAAAAAGACAAGGAAAAGCATGGTTCTTACCTTCTTAGAGATGATTTTCACGGTAAGATGTGGGTCAGATTGTGGAGTCGCCTTTATAAATATCGTGAGGCCAGGAGGAATTACAATTGTTGGTAGGAGGGAGGATCTTTCTTGAGATGCGTTCTGGACTCGGTCCCTGATGGTAAATAAGACTGTGTTTTCTAGATTCTTCTTTCCTCATAGGATCAAAGCTGTTTTGGTGGGTGTTTTTTCCTGATAAAAGCTCATAACATTATGACATTAACATTAAAAGCAACATAGCAATGCTTATGATCATATTAAATGTCTTAAATGAAGTTGTTTTTAGTAAAACAAGGCAATTTAAAAGCAAAGTAATTGAAAAATGATGTGAAAATGCTGTCTTCATTTAAATTGTTCTTGAATCATAAAAATTACATTTGCTTCCAAGTAAATTAATCACTACTTTCTTATTTCACAATGTTTCAGTTTAACATATACCAACAAAGTGAAGAGATATGCAATGGTTTCAACAATATAAGTATCATACATTAATCACTGCATTAGTCCTTATATAGATTACTATGCTTAAGTGTGTCTTTTAAAAACCAGGACAGTGATTAGACTGCACAAAAGTCAGTCAGAGAGAATAAATGGGTTAGGTGAGGCATGAGACCTGCATCGGTTGAGATTCAGCCCGTCACACAACACCTCTCCCCTGACTCTGACTTACATGCTCCAAAACTCGGTCTGGGGGCTGATTTGCATCTTGGGACTGGTCCTAGTTTTATACCACCGGCCCAGAGGCCCTCATGTCAGTCTCTAACCCTCTTTCACTGCAAACAGAGAGCACAGGTGCAGGACTCTGCTGCCAGTATGTGCACTTGCATGTCTGCTGTGAGTTACGCGGTTATAATCTGATGGATTAATGCAGCGATGCATTTCTTGTGATGACATACAGGCAAGTTGGAATAAAACAGGATGCATTTATTATTTATTAACTCGAGTCTCATTAAAAGAAATGCTGTATATTTTAACATGGCAATTTAATATAGTATTCTTTGTTTTTTATGACTGCTAATTTGAATGTACTAAGTGCATTATGTACTATGCAGTGGAACAGAAGCAAGGTAGCAGATACGTACTCATTTACTTACATTTTACATTTATTAAAATAATAACTCAATTATTACAATAATGTATTTTATTTCTGAACTTATGTTCAGCTATTCTTTTTAATAGTTAACTTTTAACTATTGAATTGTTTAGGTCATTAGTCATCAAAGCTTGGTAAATACTAGTCACAGACGTGGAAATTTACGAATTGGTTCTGAGATAGCGTTGGATTATTCACTAAAAAACTCACACAGATCATGTTTTCAGGCCATATTAAATCATATTTTGATATTAAGTTGTAATATCTAAATGTGTGAGTTGTTTACTTACTTCTTTAAATTCCCATTAACGCCATTATTTTGTTCATTTGGACTGATTCGGAACACACACAAACCCAAGAGGCGGGATTTATCGCATGAACCAATCACAGCCAAACATAACTAGTCATATCCAATCATACTGCGTTGGAGCATATAATAATTAAGTTAAATAATAATAATAGTTCCAACTTTAAGTTTAGTCAACTTGAAATGTTAAGTTACTTAATTTAACCCTTTCACTGGTGAGTTTAAAATATTCTGCCTGACCCCCCAGAGTTTTTTTTTAGGCGACCGTTATTTTAGAACGTTCTATTTACTGTTTCCATGGCGACGCGTCATGATTGTCACGTGACACACCGCAGCCACTATAGCGCTGTATGACAGACGTATCGTTTTTATTTCGTTTTTTTTCTTTTTTTTTAATTCAAAATATTCACCCACTTGCTTACCATGTCTTCAACTATCTGATATTCCGATTCACGAATACGTGTAAGTGAGTGTGATTTGCCGTTTTAAAACCTTTATAAATTATCTGGATCGTGATCTATAACGTGAGATGGGCACTGCCATGTTTGTTTGCGCTGCCGTTCAGGAGTCAGAGAGTGTTATAAAACTAGCGAAAATGAAAATGAAAATAAAAAGAAAAGATTCGATTGCTGTATTCAATTTTGATCTGTAGGTTAAATCAAATATATTTTTACAGCGTTGCGGATTCTAACCAATCACACACGACTCTGCTGAGTTTAGAATGTAGTGGCCAATCAGAGGCGTTCAGAATAGTCATCGCTGAAACATGGAGATTTGTTCAGATTGAACTCGCGAATTCCCTCAAGCAACGAAGTGCAGATGTACGAACTATGTAAGTAAGAGATTTATTTATCATACAGTGTACGGACAGCCTCATTGATTATAAAAGGAGTTATGAGTGCTTAAACACTGGCTAGAGTCTGACTGTGCTCATTTAGAGTGCGTACTTTCACTGCATGATTCAGTCTAATAAAATGCATTTTTCCAAAATTCAGGATATGGGGGCAGAAAATGTATATTTATATCATTTCATATAGTTATATCACACTTAGAGTGCCTTTTCTTTTCTTTTTTTTTTTGGCAAAAATCACAAATGTGATATTGATTTTATACAACAGTTCAATAAACTAGAAGTTAATATTAAGAGACTTACGTTTTAGACACCATATTGCTTATTTTTGCTCTATTTCGCCAACAAAAATAATTCCAAACAGCCTTTATTTGTTTCATTCCTGAATGAATCAACCATTGAAATCATTCCGTTCAATCGCAATGACTCACTAATTAACTGTGACTGTTTTTTTTAATAACTTTAAATATCAGCATTCAACGTTTTAGGATTAAAATATTATGCATTCATGTCCTGCATTAAACAGTGGGTAAATACATCTAAATGCCAATTCAGATGCAGTGTTTGTGTTTCCTCTATATTGAAAAGATTAATTTTGTTGTTAATGATTTTATTTGTGTGATAACAGCCTAAAATGTCTTATTATTCTAAGTGACTTTATTGATTGAACGAATCAGATTTTTGAACAAATTGGTTGATAAAAAGGATTCAATGATTTACTCATTAACACAGTCAAATGCTTCGTTGTTGAAAGAATCAACCGTTTGAATCAATCAGATGAAGCTCAATGACTCACTCATTAACTAAGTACCGGATGAGGTGCTTCTTATTCTTACCCAAAAATGTCTTATCATAGTATTTTACTTCATTATAAAAGGCTTTCCGTCAGCGTTTATCTCACTGATGTTAATAGAACTGGACAGGCATCACCAGATTTTTGTCTTTTCATGGCAAGAGAGGGCAGTAGTGATCTGCCAGAGATGGATGAGCCTCCTTTCCATAATTAAGTCATACATTTACAAGCCGCACTCTCCAACAAACACGACATTTCAATAATAGCTCTGGTGAGACAATCAAATAATGACAAAAGGAAACTATCAGCCAAATTGTTCTGATATATGACAGCTTAATGGGTTTGGTCCGATCAGATTGTGTTATCAGCTGTTATTTGCAAAAGACTTTACTGGCCAGCCATTTCATCAGAGAGCATACTTCATAAAACCATTCTTACGTAAACTATTGTATTAAATTCAACGCAAGAATGGTTCTCTGAGCAATTGTTCGAACAAGGCAGCTGGCAAGAGGAATAAAACATCTTGGTCCAATACACCGCAAACTCTCAATATCCCAAATGAATGTTAATTTCTTGCTTGCGTAAATAGGTAAGTGCTATGTGACGGAGGATAAAGACCTTGGCTTGCCATTTTAACCAGTAATGCATTGACTCTCTCAGTGGATGATGCTTTAGAGATCTTATTAATCTCCATAGGCTTTAGTGTGTCAGAGCTCAGAAAGACAGAATCCATTAGGGCATGGAAAACAGGGCATGATATAATAGTCATGGCCACCACACATTTTCTCACAACACATCTATATGTCTAGTTTCTCAAACAGCTTGTTTGAGAAAATGGAAAACTTTAGTTACACAGTCATCATACAATGATTATTATGGATTAGGAAAGTTTTTTTTTTTTTTTTTTGGCAGTGTGTGCTTATAATGAAGCTGGCCAAGTGACAGCACATTATGGGTTTTAATATTTTAGTAAATTGAAAAATAATGTCCTTTAATTTCACTTTAAATTGAATGCATTTAGTAACACTTTACCTTAGAATAAATGAATGTTAATGCATTAACAATAAACAACACATCTGTTACAGAATTTATTCATTTTTGTTAATGTCAGATAACAAAAACACAACTGTTCATTATTAGTTTATATAGCCTATTTTAAATGTCTGGCACAATGCGATCTGATTCATAGCGATTAACAGAGGGATTGTGGGAAGTCCTGATGAATGATGAGAGGTATACGCAAGCTGTAATGGCTCCTGACAGCAGAGACAGCATGGGGAGCCGTAATGATAATCACTTCTCTTTAGTTTCCACAGCAGGCAGTCTCCATATAAACAGCAACTCAAAGGACAAAATGAAACAATAACCATGTTGATGATACCAGCGCTCATGAGTGTGAAAATTGTTTTGTCAGATATTGAGAGTGATCATAAATTTGTGATGCTGTTCTGTATTTCCTCTGCAATTCCTATGACGGACAGCGAAGAAGCCTTGCTTTCCCACTGCAGATGGATACTTTTTAAAACAGCATCTTAACTAAAATGAAGCTTCATTAGTGATTAACCTCAAACACTTTGATTAGGCCTCTCTTATACCTAACTTAACAGTCATTTCCCTGGGCTCAGTGGATTTACTGCTATATTTGTGACAATTTTTCTGTAGCTGATTAAGTCAGTTGCGTGTTTGGACTTGTTAGTAGTCGGCAACCAAAGAACAAAACGTATTACTACTTCAAAATTTATTTAATATGAGATGTTTCTTTCTCAGTCCGCTGTCTGTTTGAATGAATGCTGTGACTGAAGTATTAGAGGCACGTAAATGCTCTTGCGTTTTCCACAGAAATAGTGCTGTTATTCATGCCAGAGTTGCATGAATTTAAAAGCTGTTACTAAATCCACAAACTGATTGTAATTTTCTTACTGGTGTTTTTTTTTTTACATCTGAAGCAATTTGATTCAGCAGCCAACCAATTGCGACAGTAAGACGTTTTATAGCCATCAATGCAATACATATTACACTTGTAAATAATATCTTATTTAGATAGCCATGCTGGAATTTTTGTCTTTTATAAGTTTTTTTTTTTTTAAAGATTTATTTATGGCTTTTTATGCCTTTATTTGTACAGGACAGTGTAGAGTAGACAGGAAAGCATTGGGTGAAGAGGGAGGGGAGTGGGATCGGCAAAGGACCACGAGCCGGGATTCAAACTCGGGTCACCTTGAGCGCAATTGCGCTGTATGTGTCTTGTCTTGTAAGTTTTGAGGACAATAAAATAACCTTTTTTAAATTCAGTGCATTTACGCTGTGACAACATTTTTGTTTGGTCCTTAACTCTCTGGTGTTGTTCGCATGTTGTTCAAAAAATGACCTATTTATTTATTTTTTATTTCAATGAAAAAATGCACAAAAATACTATTTTTTTAAGCTTTATATGAAATATATACTTTCCAAAACACATTTTTCTCTAAAACTGCAAGAAAGTCAAAGCCATAAATCTAAACACGTTGTGTTCTAAATTTAAAATTTAGATCTCAAAAAAAGAAAAAAGAGCTTTCAGTAAGATTTTGTTTGGGTGCAGTACCAAATGTTTCAACTAGATTAATTTTTGACCACTTTTCCAATAAGCTTAAATTGATTTTTACCTTTTTTTACTGTTATACATCAAATTGTTACATTTAACTACACCGTAAATATTAAACTTTAAATGTGAAATTAAAACTGCCAGTAGGTGAAAGCAAGTCACTGTTACGTAAGTCATTGCAACTGAACCGAATCATTTAAACAGTTGAATAAAACTGTTGATGTAGGGCAACAACTCCATAAAGGCAGTTATGCCCTAAAATTCAAGATATTGGTGCAAAAAATGCCTCTGTATGTTTTGTCTCACATTTATATAACATATCACAAGGGCAGCAAGAGAAATATAACATGAGTGCTGATTTTGTTCCGATCTATCATGAGCTTAAATATGATTTTTTACAACAATTACAATATTATCAGATGTTGCAGATGATATGTATCACACACCCCTATCCCAGGACCAATTAACGTATCACACAGCAAGTGCTAAAATCGTTACCAAGTCTCATACCATACTGATGAAGTAAAAGGTTTTCACTGTTATTCAGTAGTAGGTGCTATTATGCATCTGAGTTGTTATTTGAAGTGGATTGCTTACCTGTTCTCTGGGTCTCCAGTGACAAACTCCAGCAATTATCACCAGCAGTTCCCTCCAGCGTGTCTTCCTCTCCTTGTGTACCAGTGTTGCATTGTCAAGATTACCTGGACACTTACCTGTTCAACAATGTGTGTGCTCACTCTCCATCTGCTCCACCACCCATGATCTCCTGCATCTACAAACAAGAAAAATCTAGTTAACATTCTCATCTCCATTACTCTTCTACACAGAACTGCCACTTACCTGCCATTGCTCATAACTGTCAATAAAAGCCTGTTTGCTTCTTCAGTCTGTGTCCATGACCAGATTCCATAACAAGAGTACTGAATCTCTGGGTCAAACACAGAAGAAACAACAATTGTGTATGTAAACAGATGCATAGACAAAATGAAGCATTAAACAGCATATAAATCGAAACTTCTTAATGTTACTGAATGAAATGACAGTATAGGACCGTACAAGCTTTGGATGTGTTAATGAAAGCGATCTGCTTTTAAAGTTGGAGAAGAAAAAGAGATGGGTATTGACCCAGATTACACAGATAAGACGAGCATTTGAAGTTAAAAAAAAAAGCATATAAACTGTATTTTTTTTTTTTTTTAGAAAATAACCAACGTTTCACTAGATAAGACCCTTATTCTTTGGCTGGGATCATTTAGAGCCCTTTAAAGCTGCATTTAAACTGCATTTTGAAAGTTCAAACTCGCGGGCACCATAGAAGTCCACTATATGGAGAACATTCCTGAAATGTTTTCCTCAAGAAACGTAATTACTTTACGAATGAAGAAAGAAAGACATGAACATCTTGGATGACAAGGGAGTGGGTAAATTAGCGTTATTTTTGTTCTGGAAGTGAATACTAATATGTAAACAGGACGTTTACATCTACAGTTACTTAAGTTGCCACAAATTATTCTCAATTTGATTCAGCGTTTTACAAAAGATCAACATTTAACCAGCCATGGGCTGAAAAGATTTATGCTCTGCCACTGCCGGAGAGCTAATCGATCACACAGATGTCCCAAGAGCTAATCATCAAACAATCGCATTAGCAGACACACGGTGTGAGGGAATTAGCAAAATTTGCAAAAAACACTGATTGATTTTGTAAGATTTAGTGTGTGTAATATACAGTTTACTCTCTTAACCTCTCTATTTGTGGTCCTTTATCTACAAAAAATAAATAGCACAATCCAGTACATTAGATAATGTTGTTTAGGGCTTTTCTTATCAGTGATGGGGAAAACACACCAAAGTCATAATGGAGATCACAAATGGAGTCTTAATCAGCTGAGTTCATCTGACAGCTAATATTCATGGTGCTGCCATCTACAAATGGTCAGTAAATGAAAACAATACATTGTAGAAAAATAAAGGCGGCTGCATATTTTGTTTGTGCAATCTTTCCAACTGATTTGTTGAAATACTTACAAAATATTGTGCAATGAATGCAAATGAAGCTCATTCAAAAACACATAAACACAAACACTTTAATTATCATCCGAGAGAAAAGAATATTACTAATCACCATCATACACATTCAAATATTTACATTTCATCAGATAACACAAAATATAAAGGCTCAGACTTTTCCTGCTTAGAATGGCTTGCTTTGAGAGTATTACCTTCAAATGCTTGTACAGTGAAGTCATAAAACATGCACGCCCATGTAGGTCACCCCATTTAATCAGGAAGCATTATTAATAACCCAACAAAAGACATTATCTTTAAATGCACAGAATATATAATGAGAATGCAAGTGCAGAGCATTAGATCAGAGCTAGTAATAAGCGTCATATAGATTTTGTTGCCATTGTAAAAGCTATTAATCACTTGAGGCTGTGAATACAGTCATTTTAATATGGTTGAAGGGATTTTTGGCACTTCGCCTCTCATTATGAATAAGAATATTCTTTGCTTATAGTAAAAATTACAGTAAATCAGGTCCTTGATTGGCTAATTGTTTTTATTAAAAGGCAGCAACAGCAAAAAGAAAACAGATGTGTTGCTTTGTTTAATTTTCAGCTCATTCAATCAAAATTTAGAGACGAAAGACTCATTTATGCCACTGCACTATTGGTGTAATGATCAACACATTCAATTTACTTCTTCATATTTTGTCTAACATTATTTACACATTATTCAGCCTGCTTTGTTCTACCTCAAAACCCTTTCTAACAGAATGTTTATATAATACTTTAATAATTTTGGATGCCAGATACAAAAGCAACAAAACTGTAGAAGACAATACTTTATAACTACTGTAGGCAATGAATTTCTAAAGTATTACGTAATAATTTATTATCTTAAGTGCATTGTTTCTAAATTATAGATGTATCAATCAACTGTTTAAAACACTATGAAACGAACTGATAAACAGTTACGCATGATTTATTATTCAGTACCTTTGCAATCCATAATGAATCTTTAATGCTAAAAGTGTTGAACATCACTGTAAAAGTAATGAGAGAACCTTAAACTGTCTTTCTGTCTCTCTGTGCTGCAGGTTGTATCTGCTGTAGGTCTGATCTGAACTACACACAGGATTTCAGAATAGCTGACTGCCTCTGCTGCTCAGAAACAGACACAGAAATGCCACTGGCTATGTCTAAACTCTCCCATTAAGGTCAAAAACCCAAAAGACTGAGCTGATGTATCAGCACTGTCATTCTTGACAAAATTTACAAATGATGAAAGCTGACAATGGAATTTTCTCTGTGACTATTATGCATGCTATAGGATGCCTGAAGATATTCTTGCATTCTAATATTACAAACATGAATGATTTTAAGTTTCTCTCGACTTTTTAAACCTACCTGTAAATGACACGCAGTAGAAACATACAACATGAATACAAGCAATATCTGGATATTTCTTCTTATATATTATGTACGTAATCATGCTACAGCGTGTACCTAAGACATCAGGAATTAACCTATAAGTGATAAGTACATATCACTGCAGTTTCCAACAGAAAATTAACACTAGAGGTGGTAAAAGCGAGCACCTGTAATAATTTTTGTAATCAGTTATGATTAGAGCTCCATATGTTTCATTTTCTGAACTGGACTTAGGATGTGGGTTCGAAGAGTGTGAAAAACATGACTCATGACGAAAGAGCTGAAAGGTGAGAGATCAAAAAACAAGCTAAAATGACATGCTTGCGATTGTGTTTTTACGTCACATTCGCTTTTGTTGATACTATCGGTAGGTTTAGGTGTAGTGCAGATGGTACATTATTTTAAAATGTCACGGAGCTTTAAAATTATAGTGCCAATCAACTTTGTCCTGCGAAAAAGTTCCTACAGGTACGTTTTTGTCATGAGATCAGGTTGATATAAACAGGTCATCTGGGGTAGAACATGCAAATTAATCAATCTTTTCCCGGATTTAAATGGTTGTAATTCATGAACGCTTAATGAAACTCAGACAGTCTGCATGTTATTGCTCTAATATATATACAATTTAAGTTTAAGGTAAAGAAAATGTACTGTCCTTAAAATATTATTTTATACAAAAAAACCTAAAAATGATATATTAGACAAATTATTTTGGAATCTAAAGTTGCATTAAATCAAAGTCATGTCCAACTAAGCTATGTTCCAAATTTGAAGTTGATATCACAAAAATTGAGGTTTCTGAGATTTTGTTTAGTGAATAAATACGGTTTTGGCACTCTTTATGAGCAATTCATAAGCGATTGCTTCAATGCCTCAGTTCAACCGGCAAGTGAACCCATTATTTCTTTCTCTTTAGTACTATAGTACGAAATGAACAAGAATTAATGTCAAAAAGTTGGCTGTATTATAAGACAGCCTGAAGTACAATGTACTGAAATGTCTCATGTAATCACTCATTCAGTGTTTTAAACTGCGGAAAGTGTGTACGGCTTGTAAACAATGATAATTGATGATAATTTTAGAGCAAATGTAATGTGCTCACCAAAACAGTAAGTAGTGTGTACAGCAAGAGCACATACATATTCATACTGTATATGTATATATCAATCTGAATGTCTATTTAGAGAAATAGTCACCCATTATAAGATTTTTTTAATGAATAAGCATATATTAAAATATTAAATTAAAGTAATTGTCTATCATGGAACATAAGGGAGAGCAGGACTGAACAGCTCAATGTAAAATATATATTTTTATTTTGGCCTCTGGTGTGATTTAATCATTTTTACATGGTAATGGTTAATTTTCTTGCCTTCTACGTAAAACATCTCATGTAAGACAGGAGAAGATTAATTGCATCTGAGCAGTGTTTCTGCCTGCTCCCATGACCAGCTCAGCCTCAGGAGATGGAATAAAAACAGTGTGAATGTGTGTACACCCTAGGGTTGGCATGCAGGCCAATCATCTCATCAATTGCGATGATGGCGCAATGGCACGCAATGAATAACTCTACCAAAGAAATTCAGAAGAAATTATTATTTTTCAATAATAATGAATAATTCTGCCTCTTATATATCTTATAATTTTACACTGGCAGTTGAGAGATGTTGTTGTAAATGAAAGAAAGGTTGGCATGGATCATTGTAGTACTGTGCTATCTCAGCAAAACTGAGTTCCAGCTTTCCACATCAGTTTCCAAGTTGGTAACCACTACATGGTATTTCTGTGGCACTTTTTCAACTAGGAAGCTGGAAATTCCAGCTCTGAGTGAGAGGATCGTTTCTTTTGCAGCTGCTTCTTTTACTTCCTTTTTCCAAATTCTCTGCATAAACTAAATTATCATTCAGAAACAAGAGTGTTTTTTTTTCTTTCCAGAAGCATAACGCTCTCATCTGGTTGCCTGAGACACCAAATAAATTCTCCAAATGCATGCGTGAAAGAGGGAAGCTGAACAGGAGGTAATGATACCAAATAAACAGAATTGATCACTTCAAAGGGATCTTTTGAATGAGAATCATTTGAATATTTACAAGTGTACAAATTCATTATTTTAATTATTTTTATAATTTTATTTTAAATAACTGGTCATTCTCCTGAATCTTTTTTTTTTTTTTTGTAGGGACATTTTTCTGTATGCATTACATTGAAAAACTTGCTTACAGCACATTTAATTTCCAATTTCCAAAAGTGCTGAAGCAACACAGATTTAGGGAAGTTGTTTGCTTTGAATGTCTGTTGACCCTGCTATGAGCACAAGCACCGAGTACATTTTGCTGAACACTTCCGACAAGTGAATTGACTCATGGTTTATTATGTGCTATTCTCATACCCATTATTGCTATGAAATGTCTCTGAATTTCAGGTTATTGTTCTGAATATAATGAGACGACATTTTCAACAATTCTTTATTTCCCAGTGATATTAACCATCTAGATAACAAAAAAACCAAGTTCAGTCCACTCTAAAACAGAATGTGAATTTTCTGCTGTTCAGGAGCAACTGAAATTAATTTACCATCCAAAGAGTCACACAAATGCATCTAAATAAACATAAGTCTTATTACCCTTGGTGAGGGCCTTCTCTGGGTGTTCCCTGGCCATCCATCCAGGGCAGGGGTGCCCAAATCCAAGCCACTAGATGGCAAGCCTACAACCATTAACCAAAAAGCATAACGGCTAAAGCTAACGCTTCTGGTCTGGCAGTGGGAAAGCAGACCAGAGGCCATTTTCTTTGAATGGATGTCAATGGAAGAGAGGCTTTACTACGCTAAATAAACAGCTTTTTAGAGAAAACGGCTTATCATTTAATGAATCGAACAGCCTTTCTGCTAATCTTCAACATGTTTTACACTAAACAATACTGTTGGATTGAACTATTTTTAGAGTTTACCACACAAAAAAAAAATGTTGTTTCATAAGAGAAGTCACTGACTTTTTGGGAATCAGGTGGGATTCATCTTACGGCACTTTTTATTCATTCCTATGATATCCGTAAACGGCGACTGAGTGTCGCACAACTCTGGCTGAAAATCAGTGACGTCAAGGCTGCAATGTGATTGGTTATTAAGGAACATGTGATCCAAGTTAGCCATTGCGCTTTCTCCAATAGTAAGTAATATAGACCCTCTCATCCCCCTATAGTAAGAAAATCTCTACCCAAATCTTTTCATGGAGGGCCAGTGTCCTGCAGGGATTAGCTTCAACCCTAACTAAACACACCTGAACCAGCTAATCAGGGGCTTAACTAGAAACTTCCTGGCAAGTGTGTCGAAGCTGGTGGTAGCAAAACCCTGCAGGACACTGGCCCTTCAGGAGCAGGATTGGACAACCTTGATCCTGGGTGTTTCCCAACCTACCAGTTAAGACACTGGGATAGGCACCAACATTCCTGAAGCCCTACAGAGAATACGCTGTTTGGAAGATGGATGAATCTTTGGATGTCCTTCTAATTTTTTTTAGCCAATCAGAAACTCTCTGCTACTTAATCATTTTGCATACTCTGGTTTACTGACTTTGAGATTTTTGACACATATTTGGAGGGCAGGGATGTGCAGAGCAAAATGACTAAATCTGATGGCCATATGTAAACACAATACTAGGACCTTTCTTTATTCTTTTAGTACACACAAAATTTGACCTTGCTGGTGTCACAGAGTCATAGGGGTTTCAATCGATTGTACTAAATAAAGCTCTTTAAGGTACAACTTCTGGAAAGTAAGTACTGCGGCGAAAAACCAGGGGATGGGTACAAAAACATCTCCAGTCCATTGTATAGCCCTTGGAGTACAGCAAAATCAATACTCATAAAATGAAAAGAGGATCACTCAAGCTGTGACCTGATGTTCTCAAGTGATTGTCCAAGAAAGAGACTATTGAAGGAGGACACCAGGAGACCAATGACATTAGTGGCTAAAAGTGGAAAGACTGTTAACAGTGTAATTCACAGCTTTATGGAGAGTGGCAACGAGACAGCCACTGTCAGAAAAAAAAAATCTTGGCTGCAGTTTGCGCGGAGGCATGTGGGAGACTCTGAAGCCAGATGGAAGGTTTTAAAATTAAGGTTTTTGGCCATGAGACTAAATGGCAAATTTGGTGTAAGCCAAACACTGGACATCATTAAAAACACCAGTGAAAGGCACAGGGTAAGCTAGGTGGAGCAATACAGAGTGAAAGTCTGGAAGAAAATCTAATGGAGTCTACAACACACCTGTGACTTGAGAGAAGATTTGTTTTCTAGCAAGACCCCAAGGATTCGCAACAATCTTAATGTCCTCAAGTCTCAGTTCAGTAGATAATTTATTAGGGTTGTGAAGATAAATCGATTCATGGATTGATTCTGAGATTCTCGAATGCATCGCAATTCTCTCTGGACGATTCTGAGCTTAGTTTTTAACAACACACTCAAATGCTCACGAAGAGCACCAAGGACGTCATGTAATTCATGTAATTGCACCTTGGCTCAGAATGCTTTTATGATGCAAGATTAATGTAATCACAGCCCACTGTGAACACCCTTGTAATTCGTTTCAAACTTTTAGAACTTTATGAATGATTATTTCAGGTTCAAGTGCGTGTAAGAAATCGGAAGCAAGCAAAATAAGGCTGTTTCTAAAGCATGCAGTGCCATGTGCTGGTAAAAACTAAGCTCAAAATCGAATCAAGAGAGCATTGCAATGCATTAAGAAAATCTCAGAATTAATGCAGAATCATTTCTAGATTTGCAATGCATCGATTAATCATTGCAACCCTACAATTTATGGTACAGTGTACAATTTATAATAAGTATGATTTAATGAATGCATATGCAAAATAATGATTTGACCTCGCTGGTGTCACAGAGTCATAGAGGATTCAATTGACTGTATTATAAATAAAGCTCTTCAAGGTACACCTTCTGGAAAGTAAGTACTGCAGCAAAAACCAGGGGATGGGTACAAAAACTTCTCCAGTCCATTGTACAGCCTTTGAAGTACAGTAAAATCAACCATAGTACAGCTGTTAATAAAGCATGCAGTGCCATCTGCTGGTAAAAACTTAGCTCAGAATCAATTAGAGAGAGAATTGCAATGCATTAAGAAAACCTCAGAATCGGTGCAGAATTATTTCTCAATTCACATTTACTTAATGAATGCATATTTGAAATATTATTTTACTATAAATACATATGTAAATTAATAACTGCACTAAATGTTTACAAACTTAAAAAAAAATTCCCTCTTAGACATGAAAAATATTTTTTGGCTGATCAGTGTGAAAAAGATCTACTGTGCTTCATGCTGTAAACCCAAACATAAAAACTCAAAAGAGGTGAATGCTTCTGGTTCTGTGTTATTCTCTAAGGAAAATGTATCTTTTTCATACAAATATTATTTATAAAAATTGCTATACTATACTATAGTATTATATTTTTACATAGCCTTAAAGCTCCTATATAGTCTCTACTGACATTGTTTTTTTCACATAGAATCTATTACTGCACTTCACTGTATATGTTTCAACTCAATTCAAAGGAGCCAGTTTCTAAATTCAAAATTTTTCTCAATTCTGAAAGGCACGTTAATGTTGGACAGTGTCTTTTTCTATGCAGTGGGCACTGCCGTATTTAATTTTATGTTGGCATCCTTGTCATTTCTATGAGACGAAATACAGGCTCCTAAGAATTTAAAGTACACTTCGCTGTTCCATTTTAACTGCAGATTCCTTATTACATAAACAAAATCAGAAGCTGTGGCACACAGCTCATTAAAATAGCATGAAGCTGGCATACTGAGTGAGCCATGTAGGTTTGGACACACTTAGAGTCCTGTACTGTACCAGCTGGTCAGTACGAGCAATCTCTATAATTAGATGCTTCAACTCAATCACCAGCGACACACCAACTGCTAGATTAAGATGACGCAAATAGCCTATGTGGAATTAACCTTAAAAGCTCATGTATGTTTCTTTACAGCTCTCTTAAGCTGAGTACACACTACAAGATAACTGGGCTTATTTTGGGTCGATTTCTCCCCTTCCGACAATCCTAGGTAATGTCTGATGATCTTGGCGGTTCTAAAGATTATCTTATCAGATTTACCTGTGGTGTGAGGTGTGTTAAGAGTGACTGAATCTGCTCGGAAGAACGTCGGAGGCACCCTGATCGTGAATCGTGATCGGAAATCTTTATGTGTGGGGGGAACCCAGAGAACAAACGCACGGATTATCACGTGAAACACAACAATATCCAATCAGAAAGCGAGCTGACAGAAGACGGAAGCATAACAAACACAGCCATGCCGCAGCGCAGCACAAAAGGATTTGGAAAGCAGAGATGGAGGATTCATTTTCTGTCAAATTCATTACAAACTCTATTATCGTAATTTCTTCCTGCCTGTCCACCATGTGTATTCTCAAGTGCTTTTTTTTAACAAGATAAAATTACATGTATATGACAAACATACATGATATAAACAATAAACATTATACATGATATAAACAATTAAACATTAAAGTTTTTATATAAAAATATTAAAGCATTTTAAAACATTTTAATTCCTTTTTTATGTTTCATAGAAAATTGTATAGTGTATATATATATATATATATATATAATTTTTTTTTTTTTGCAGGGGAACTTATAAATATGAATAGGTGAATGTGAAATTTTACAAGTAAAAAAAAAATAAAAAATAGATTTATCATACGGACGTGACTGTTTTTTTTTCTTTGCTGTTCTGCAGAAAATAAATAATACAATACAAATGTCCATAACAAAAAAATGATTATCAATATTTTGTACAATAAAATCACAGACATTTTACCAAAATAGTTTTACAAAAGGTCAATGCCAAAAAAAAAAGTACCACTGTTTCAGGGCAACTGACATAAAAGGAGCAATTAAATCAATATCTGATTTAAATTTTACTAAATATTTTGCTGGATACATCCTGTGTATAATGTTGAATGCTACTTCTATAACCCTTTTTTGTAATTGCAGTAAATATTGATTAAGGTATTAACCAAACCTTTTTCCAAACAATATTGTCTGTCAATTGATTCCAATATGACTAAACATAAGGTAAAGACAAACTGTCTTGTTGAACTGTTGTGTGATGTTTATTCTCAAGTTTCGAGAGATTTTGCGAGATTTCTCATGTTCACAGTCGGGTTGAAAATCTGTTGGTGTGTGGTGTGCTGTCTCTGTCACACCGTGGCACACCACACACTATAGAAGCCAAACGGTTAAATCTAGGATTTTTGGTCCTCATGTTTGTGGTCTCTCAGCTTTTGAAGATCTTATAAGATTTTTAAAATCTTTTCGTGTGAACCTAGCCTTAAGCAGTGTATTTCTCTCTGCATAAACAAAACAGCTGTTGTGGTGAATGACTTTCAGAAACTTTTAATGTTCAAACAAGTTTCTTCTTTCACTTTCATTTAGATAATGGATAAATGATAATGCACTGTTGCTTTATGCAAAAATTATTTAAGTCACATAATAAAAAAATATAATAGCTCTGGTAATGTTTTTCTGTTAGCATAATTAAAGACACATTACAAGTTATGTTTCTGATGGATTTACATTTATTAAATATTAATCATTCATTAGACGTTAAATAACTCTACCAAACCATTAGAAAGTGAAGAAACATACACAATACATTAAAGTTAATTTAAAACACATTAGTAGTTCTGGAATGGTAAGGAATTAAATGTTTTTGGCTCTGATTCCAGGTACAAAATCATTTCTTTAATGATTCTTTTAGTAATTTTTTTTTTAGGAAGAAAGAACAAATGGAATCCAGTTCGGAATCCTGTTTTTAATAGAACAACAGTACCATTTCCTGTTCACATTTTCAGATATTTTGCATTCACCAGGTTTGCTGTATTTACGTTTCATAAACCTATACCTTAGATTTAGTTTGTCTGTGAAGCCTACCCTAAAATTGGAGGGAAAATAGAGGCATGGCACAGTGTTGTTCAAATGTCTAACGTATTGATGATATTTTTGTTTTGGACTTCTTACATTTTGTAAACACTCTTAACATGCCAGAATCACAGATAAACACAATGTCCAAAATCTAACTTTCTGGATGCATTCATGTTTTTGAGGCCAGAAGGGGGATGAAAACTCAGGCAACTAAAGTGTTTTGTAAACTAACAGAAACACACACTTTACAAGGGCCAATAATATTCATAGTACAGAAAAGAGGAGTTTCAAGACTAGAGTATTAGCTAAAATAGAGTTTGTTTGAAAGATAGGTAGAGATTGGCAAATGGGAGAACGAAGTGGAATTTATTTTATTGTCCTACGCAGACAAATTTCTTCCATATTTTTCCTATAAACATTCAAGGATCCACTAGTCTTGCAATGCTATTGGTCATCATTTGCCTCATCTCTAAACAGATTCTGTAAAAACTCGAACAGAGTAACACGCAATAAGTGAAGACGGAAAGAAAGCAGCAATAGAGCGGAGAGAGAAAAAGACAATCCCTCTATAAAATGTGTTTAAGTGTTGAAATTACAGTGATTTGTCATAAAGGATAACATCATGATCTTGTACTAAAGAACATGATGTACTGTGGTTTCTTACTGTAGTTACAAACACATAGGCAATTTACAATGACTACCCATGTGTGATCCTGCAAACTATTTGTCTTCATTCCTCACAAAATGGTTGTTTTGAAGTATGATGTTTTGTGAAAGAAAATTAGAAAGGTGATTAAACATAAACAAGTTTCTGGCAAGGAGAGAGACAGGTTAGGCAGTGTTTGAGTTGTGCATAAACGTGACAGGAAAAAAATGTAGGTATGAGAATTGCAGAGATAACCTGGAGGGAATGAAGCTGTTTAGAGGCATCAGTCTCCTTGACAGGAAAGGGGGAGAACAGAGGATTGCAAGTGTGTGGTGGATTAAGAGGTAGCGTTTTTAGTCATCATAAAAATTATATCATTACAGGTCAGTATTTTAGGTCTAGATTTTATTTTAAGTGTCTTTCAATTATTACGCATTTATCATGCATGCATTATGATTTTTAAATAATTAAAAAATGCAGTAAAAATAGTTTGAGGTTAGGATAGCATGTCATACTACAAGACATCAACTTCCCAAAAGCTTTCCATGTTAACTACTCACTTACCTATTCATTAGGAAGAACAAAAGGATTGCATGTTTACTATTGCAGCATGATGCTTTCACTTTCAGGACATTTTTTGCAAAAAAAAATTATATATATATATATATATATATATATATCTTTATCTATCTTATTTTTCCACACATGTTATGCTTGTGTGTAGAATATGTTCCTGTTGCAAAATGAATCATTACTGCTAAGTCCTAACTCAAGTCAGTGGCTCCCAAAGATTGTCTCAAGGGGACTTATTTATTTACTTATTTTATTTTAAAGCAACTACTATGATTATACAGAAGTACCCAGCATCTATGGACAGTTTGGTTAATATTACTGTATCAAATTGCACGCCATATCATCTTCACTGGGAACCCTGAGGTTCATTTCTTTAGCAAAACGTGTTTTTACAGGAGTGATTGCCATATGAATATCCTTGCACAATTTCAATCTGTTGTAAACTGAATGCCAAGAAAAGGGAGCATTTTCTTTTGACAGGAGAGGCATTCACAAATGTCAGTTTGTTTTGTTTTACCGGAAAAAAAAAAAAAAGGAGAGACAGAGAGAGAAACAATCTGGGCTGTGTTTCCCAAAAGCATCATAACCTTAAGAAGATCATAGAATCTCTCCATCAACTCAATCTACGATCAACTTAGCTTATGATGCTTTTGAGAAATGCAGCCCTGAACAGTGTGCCATGAAAAAAAAACAAAAAAACTGAGAACTGGGTGCTCAAGATGTGTTTTAAAAAGTATTTTTAACTTCACATTGCAACATTCAAAAATGGGCACAAGACACTGCCAAAACAGCAAAACAGTGCAAAAACCAAATACGCTTGTGTACAGTTTGTCATTTGTACTTACTGTCTTCATGCAGCATCACAAATGTTTCAATACTTTCAATGTTTCAGTACTTTTGTGAGCCATGTCTGCAGTTTAAAAAAATAAATCAAGTACAGCCCTACAATGACAGTAACTGGCAAATAATAGTAACCATCCTTACAAAAATAACCATGGTTTTACTACAATTAAAACGAAAACATACCATAGTTAAAGCATGGTAACCACAAAAACATACATTTTGATATGAAACAGAAAACTAAACCATTACATACACATCATGCTGTATTTGTAAACTAAATCCACCAGATTAAAATGTATAAAACCGATATTAACATAGCGAGGCCGCGCTTTACATTGGCGCGTAGGCGGAAACATTAAACGAACACGTTCGTTAGTAAAAACAATGAGGAATATCAGTTAAAAACTCGACAAAAAGCATGTAAATGGACGCAATACAACTTCATAACACTATTGCAGTCAGTATTAAATCAAATTTAGAATGAGTATAACACATTTCTATTCTTTATCACAGAGAGCCGGAAAAACTTACCAGACCCTTCCCACTCACAGGCCGAACCGGCCGTTCAGAGAACAGGACGCGATTGGATGATTGGGAGTGACGTCACTCACAGAGAAAAGTCAAATTACCGCTTAAAAACAAAAATACTTATTTTTCTCGGTTTCACTTAGAACAAGTAGAATAAATAATATTAATAATAATAATAATAACAAATGAAATTCATTCAGTTAATTCTTTTAAATAATTCCTACAATTGTATCAACTCAACAGTGAAACAACAAAAAGTTTGCTGTACTATTTTTTAAAAACTCACAACATGAAATTTATGATTAACACACACACACACACACACCACATGCTAGGTTTCCATGTTTTATGGATACATTTATAGATGTAATGGTTAAGGGTGATGCTTTGCTGTATCCGAAATGCATGTGAAGACAGTTCGAATAGTAGTCCTACACATTTTCATGCTACAGTTTGTGGTTGTTTGAGTATGATTGTTTGTTTGGGTATGTGCATATATTTATGCCAGTGCACATCTCTGGAGCATAATGCTTTTTGAATAGGACTGAAAAAAAAAAGGAGATGGAGTCATAGAGCATGAATATTAGGTCTATCCCTCAGGCTCAGAGCGTGAGTGCTCTGCTTGCCTGAAACTTTTGATTCATTACCCCCTCACAAGGCTGTCACAGTCAGACTCTAATTCTGATCTGGAATGTTATGAGCACTCAGCAAGCGCAGATGAATAAATCACTGCCTTCAGTTTCGCTTTCCAGCTGTTCAGATTTGCTCAGTCAGAGATGGAGCTGTCACTCATTATGATGTTCATTAACAAAACTCAAACAACAGATCTTACAATTAAGACACTTTGGATTAGAACATTTCTGGTATCTGTGACAATCGTTCTGTGACAATGGGTTGCAAGTTTATTCTGGGCTGAACAGAGCAAACATGTACAACTGTTAGCGGAAGCTAGAGATTACAGTTTATAAAGTTTAAATATTTTTCTTACACAAACTCATCAATTCGCTTCAGGAGGCCTTTATTAACCCCTCGGAGCTGCGTGGAGCACTTTTTTATGATGAATGGATGCACTTTATAGGACTTCAAAAACGTTACAACCATTCACTGCCATTATAAAGCTTGGAAGAGCCAGAACATTTTTAATATAACTCAGATTGTATTTGTCTGAAAGAAGAAAGTCATATACACCTAGGATGGCAGGTGAGTAAATCACAGGGTAATTTTAATTTTTGGGTGAACTATCACTTTAACACTTAAACAGATTTTCTTGTTAAATCACCCAGTGTGCCAATTTTTCACAAATCCATGATACAGTTTATGATGGTGGTCAGGTAATCCATTTTGAATTGATTCAGCTGTCAAACAGAATAGGAAGCAATTTTGGGGGGTAAGAGCATGCAGTGTATCATGTCTTTGAGGATTATACAGCAATGCTAAGCTCACTGTGCCATAAAATATGAAACTAGGGTTTGTGCTGCGTACGTGAGAAACAAGCGGAAGCGATAAGTGCAGTGGAACAGATGGATTGTGTTTACGCTGTTATATTTGTATCTGTGGCAGCTATTGATATATTGTGTGTCGGAGAGATGCCATTGGAGGGTGGGATGGGGTTTTTGTACGTCCTCCCCACCCTGAAGGCTGTGAAAGGGCAAATGGCCCTGGGCTGAAACTCTTAAAATGTTAAGGAAGGCAGGAAGGAAGTGCTGAGAGCACAAATGAATGCCTTGGAATCCTATCTGCACTGAAGCGTTCTTCATGAATCCATTTGTCATCTTTTTTAATAGTGAGTGGACCATTGTAAAGCCTGTTTCACATTGTAGTCATAAGACGTGCCCACATTGAAAAAAAAAAAAACACCTAAAATTGAAAATGTCTCTTCAATTTACTCACCCTCATATTGTTACAAATCCGTATGGCTTAGTTTCTCCTGTGGAAGTCAATAGAAGAAATTTAGAATAATGTGTTGGAGCTAAATGCATAAAAATAGCCACTATGTTAAGGCTGTGTCTTAGGGGTCATCAGATGCAAAACTCACTTTTACATGTTGTTTGAACATAAATGTGTGTTGGCAGTGTGTGTACACAACCACCCTATTATGATAAAAATCCACCCAGTGGTATTTTTTAATCTTTATAAGAAATATCCCCTCATAAAAAAATAATATAATAATAAATAATATATTTATATTATTTATAAATTTATAAATAATATAAATTCTATAAAAAATTCTATAATTTATATATTTTTAATGTCAAATGCTTGTCTTGTCTTACTCTGCCCAAACTTTTTTTTTTTTTTTTTCCCCAGTTCATGACAGTTAGTGTATGTTGAAAAATTCCCATCCCATGTTCTCCCTCAACTTCAAAATCATCCTATATCGCTGTTTTACCTTTTTTGTTACGGGTGTTTGATCTTCTTTGCATGTTCACTTTGCAAAGACTGGGTTGGTACTTCTGCAGTGATGAAGGATGATTTTGAAATTATATTATGATTATAAGTTAAAAGAGAAAATACAGTTAAAGTTTCATGATCCTAATTGTCTTGAGTCAGAATACACAGAGTTCAGGGAGAGCAAAACAAGACAAGTGTTTGAGATTAAAAAGTATTTACATAGTATTTTTTAAATGAAAATAACCAATCGTTTTGCTAAATAAGACCCTTCTTCCTCGGCTGGGATTGTTTACAACCGCATTTGAGATCGTTTGAAGCCGCATTTAAACTGCATTTTGAAAGTTCAAACTTGGGGCACTATATCAGTCCATTATATGGAGAAAAATCCTAAAATGTTGCCGTCAAAAAACAATTTCTTTCTGAAGAAAGAAAGACATAAACATCTTGGATGACAAGGGGGTGAGTACATTATCTGTACATTTTTGTTCTGGAAGTGGACTTCTTTAACGTTACTTTCGTTTTTGAAGGAAATGCGCCAGGCAATCTACACAAATGCATCTATGTTCGCACGAATCATTCGTGATCCAGCTTCACATACAGCAGAAGTGAGTATAAGAGTTTTTTATGCATCTTTGCAAATCGCCTTTCCTAATAATGTGCTAGTTAGCAAGTTTCACAGCTAAAGGCAGCTAAAATAAACATTACGGCTCGTCACCCCATAGAAGAGAGGGGCGGGGCAAGCAGAGCTCATTAGCATTTAAAGGCAAATGCAACAAAACGGCTCACTCTGAAAAGGGCTGATTTTGGGTGTTTTTTACACTACCACTAAGACCTTAAGTGTAGCCAAAGTATGTTATAGACTTCTTATTAATACTTGGGCATCTGATGACACCTTTAAGAACTAGTAGGAGGAACTAAGTAGGAGTAATCAGTCTTACTTTTTGGATTCAAATTAGACTGATCATCCCTTGTTTCTCCTTGGTATGTCTGATTTATGAATAAACTGGTCAGAACATTTCATTAATTTCACAAGAATGATTCATTCATGATTGGACAGATCTGTTGAAATCACTCACTTAATGATCTTGTCACACAAAAAAAAACTACTGTAACAGGACAGTTGTAATGCAGTGCACTAATAACCAGATAGGAGAGTGTTAACAACCTGACGGAAATGTTTGAACTTTTATTCACCCTAAGCCCTACCCCTCAACCACTTCAAGTCTCGTCATGTACACACTTTGGTGACGTAATGCAGCATGGACAGGCAGTCGTATGCAGTAGAGTCTGGAACAGTGCCGGTTCAGCCAAAGGGCACATGGAGGGCAAATTACTGAAGCGGAGGGATCATCATAGGTATCCTTCTGAATCATAACATGACAAAACAGGATACTAACAGCCTCATGGATTACATAATTGAATCTATCTCTCTATCTGATACTTTTGATAAATGTCCTAAAATTATAAACTCTCACATATCAGTGGCCTGAATGTTTTTAAAAATATTTATTTACATTTTTTTTTTTTACTACTTTTAAACTGGCTTCCATTGTAATATGACATGGCCAATGAAAGACAAGTAGAGCTTTGAAGAATATTTACACTTCATGCATAAGAGATGTGAGGCTCAAAAAAGGGGTCCATATGACTCATTATATTTCCAGTCTTCTAAAGTTATATAACTGCTTTGTAAAGAACAGACCAGAAGTTATCTTTCAAATCTTGACGTCCGAGGCCACCATCCACTTCTATTGTATGGAAAGGAGTAGATGGGACATCTTTGTGTTTCACAGAAGAAATTAAGTCATACAAGTTTGGACAACATGAAGGTGAACAAATGATGACAGAATTTTCACTTTTTGGGTCTGAACTATCCCTTTGAGCATGTCCAGTAGATGCACGGCACACTGCGGTGGCGGCTGTCTCTTATTCTCTCTGTGTTGTGTTTTGTATCTATTTATCTGTCACGCTTTCTTTCTCCAGCTGTTGAGTAACTCTTGAGCCTCTGTTTTTCTACCCTCAGGCTCAGCGCACCCAGCTGAAGAAGCTGCGCTGTCCAGATGACAAAATGCATCGCAATGAAACTATGTAGACTTGTCTTCTGTGACAGATGGAACACAAAGAGAGATAACGAATGCATTTTTAGGCTAAGTTCTTTCAAAAGCTGATGTGTGGTCTCTAGTGTGCTTTCCATTTAACTTATCCTTCTTCAAAGCTAGCTCACAGATGCTGTTTGTCAACTGTGAACAGTATCACAAAATACCTTGATATTAACCCGTATGATCTCAACATGTCCGCACAGTTAGACTTCTGTGATCTGACATAATTTACTAACACTGTACAGTTTAAAATAGTACTCCATTTATGCCCTGCTTTCTGTAGCCTGTAAAAGCACAGCATTAAATTCACCAGGCAAATAGCACTTAATTTTGTGAAAGGCCCATTTTACATAGAAAGGAGGTGTGTTTTAGCTGACAATAATGACAATGACTTTTATAAATTCACAGCATAATGCTGTTTTGGCAGATTCAGCTCCTGTGTGTACTGGAGGTTTTTGCGCTGAAATACCTCATGCCAATGTGGCACAGCTGTGCATTCGCCTCTGAGTGTATCATTGAATAAACAAATTGTTTGTGTAGGAAAAGCATATCCATGCATTTTTTGAAAGTAGACAAACAGATAATGAATGTGTCTGAATACTGAAACAGAATGCAAGAAGCTCACAACAAAAACTGCACGTGGGTGTGCAGTATGTTTTATAAGAGATGGTTTCGAAGAGGAAGCTTTAATTTACATACAGTACCTGATCTGTAAAATAAAGGTGTCTTTAATTATATATACAGTTGAAGTCAAAAGTTTACATATACCTTGCAGAATCTGAAAATGTTAATTATTTTACCAAAATAAAAGGGATCATACAAAATGCATGTTTTTTTTTATTTTATTTTTTATTTAGTACTGACCTGAATAAGGTGTTTCACATAAAAGACATTTACATATAGTCCACAAGAGAAAATAATAGTTGATGATCCACAGCTGTTTTTTTGTTTAGTGATAGTTGTTCATGAGTCTCTTGTTTGTCCTGAACAGTTAAACTGCCCACTGTTCTTTAGAAAAATCTTTCAGGTCCCAGAGATTCTTTGGTTTTTCTGCACTTTTGTGTATTTGAACCCTTTCCAACAATGACTGTATGATTTTGAGATCCATCTTTTCACACTGAGGTCAAATAAGGGACTCATATGCAACTATTACAGAAGGTTCAACTGCTCACTGATGCTCTAGAAGGAAAAACAAGGCATTAAGAGCCGGGGGGTGAAAACTTTTGAACCGAATGATGATGTGTACATTTTTTTACTATCATTATTTTGTCTATATCTATCTTTTTTTCCATTTATTACTGCCTTTCAGAAGCTACGGAAGATACTTACACATTTCCCAGAAGACAAAATAAGTTACATTTTCCCTAATCTTTAAATTCAAAAAGTTTTTACCCCCGAGCTCTTAATGCATTATTTCTTTTTCTTCTTCTGGAGCATCAGTGAGTATTTTAACCTTGTGCAATAGTTGCATGAGTCCCTCAGTTGTCCTCAGTGTAAAAAGTGTAAAAATATGGATCTCAAAATCTGTTGGAAAGGGTTCAAATACACAGAAATGCGGGGTGTGGGACCTGACGGATTTTTCTGAAGAGCAGCATGCAGTTTAACTGTTCAGGACAAACAAGGGACTTATGAACAACTATCACTAAATGAAAAAACACAGCAGTGGATCATTCAGGTAACAACACAGTATTAACAATCAAGTGCATGTAAAGTTTTGAACAGGGTCATTTTTATAAATTCAACTATTATTTTTTCTTGTGGACTATATGTATATGTCTTTTCTGTGAAATATCTTATTCAGGTCACTACTAAATAAAAAATAACATGCATTTTGTATGATCCCTCTTATTTTGGTAAAATAATGAACATTTAGCAGATTCTGCAAGGTGTATGTAAACTTTTGACATCAGCTGTATTTGCGATCATGCATTGCAAGAGCAATAGGTTCAAGCTCTTGTAATGCATTCGCCAGCATATTAGTGGACAAATCTAGCTGTAGATAAAAATATGCACTGTACGTCGCTGAGTGTAAAATTTGAAGTGACTGAGACCCTTGCTCCGGGGAAATCGTGCATATAGCAGATCAGGCAGATGGAGAGAGTGTGAGACCGAGAACAACAGAAAGACAGAGAACAAGAGGGGTCCTGTCACTGAAAACAGAGGGTGGGAAGTAGCCCTTCTGGGTCACACAGAGGTAACACCCCACAGTACAATGACATCTACCCATTAATCAATGCTCACAGGTTGAGAGAACAAGTTCTAACATAGAGAAGGTTTTTAAGCAAGACTTGCATGTGAGAATGTAGTTCCAGTGGATTTATGCCGGAAAACAGTCCTAGCGTGACAGTAGCGTAGCATCTGTACAGCTGAGCAGCGAGTCGTATAGTCTTATTTGTCTCATGTGTTTCATGTTCTGTCACTGAAATGTGCACTAGACACATGGGTGAGCCTCTACTAATATTTATAAAAATGTCATTATCATTTACTCACCATTTTACCACCCATATGGTTCCATGGTTCAAACTAAAAATTTAGAGTTTCTCATTTCCATACGATACAATGCACCTGTACCTGTACAAAAGTAGACTTTAACAAAGATTTAATAAGAGTACCTATGGAAATAATGTACTTTAAATTAATATCTTTTAGTGCGAAGTTAATGTAATGTTTTCAGACACTTAATTTACAAATGAAAATGTATTATAAACCAGTGTGTGCAAATAAACACTGCAAATAACAGTAATTTCTGACTTTTACAGACATTACATTTCAAGACAATGAGCCCAACACCTAATACTAGAGCATGTTTATATTTTTGGAGTGTATTGGGTGAATCTGGCACTATAGAAGATTTCTGAATCACAGTGAAGATTTCATTAGCTTTCATTACATCGTTCATGATGCTCGCTTAACGTGTTGCAATGAGAAATTAGTTATTCAGTCATTGTACGGTACAAACTAATTGTGGTAATGAAAAACAGTGCATTCAACACACATCTTACTGTATTACCTCACACTAACAGCAGTCACTGACATTTCTCCAGAGACTGAATATCAGGCCAATTAACAATCAACGATAAACCAACACAACAGAACAAGCTCAGCCCGCTTACTTTATCAGCATGAGTCAAGGTAAGCCAGTTTAACTCGGAGAAAGAGGTTTAAGAGCTTTATGTGTAAGAAGTGCCCCATAATCACATCATGAATGAGTCCATTAAGCTCTAATGGAACTGATAACAACCTGAGAGGAAGCAATGGTCCCATTATGAGCAATATTTATAGCAGATACAAAATTGCCCCTCTATCATTGTCATTATGACTTTTGACAATTATGTCTGCACGTCGTGAGCATAAAGAAATAAAGGGACGGAAATTGCACTTCACGCTGCCATTTCCAATATTATTTGATGGAGGGCACGGTTGGTCATATTTATGCTATTTTTACCGGCAGGTGCAGATGTAAACAACTGCTCAAGTGTGCATTCAAAGCCTGGTTCATCAAAGCGCAGATCACTAAGTTTAATCAGCACAAATTGCTTAATGTGTAAACATCACAAGTTCATTTATCCAGTTTTTAAATTGTGTCCCTTGGAATTTTGTAATACTTATTAAAGTAAGAAATACATATTAACTAGGGGATAACTGATGATGGGCCATTGAAATAGAATGTAATGCACACCAGAGGCGATGAATTAAATCTAATTACACGGCTCTGAATACTTGATTGTGATTGGTCAGTTGTGACATTCCGAGACATGTTATTCCTCACTATTACACGGATACATGGAATACTCAATGCTGATTGGTCAGTCACCACATTCCGTGGTGATATTCCCTGATAACAACCAGTAAAAACTAATAACACAATTCCAAATGTTTTGAATTATGTTTAAATCCAGAGAAATAAGCTATTTCAATTAGAGTAATGAACCGTATCATTGTGTTGCCTGCATATGGCATCATACACCCTTGATTTTATGGTTTTATTTTGTAGAAAAAATGGACTCCCCAAAGACACTTTAATATGTTATGATGTTACGCATTTTATCAGACAGGTGACGAACTCACAGAGTAGCATTATAACAGAACTATAACTGTATCTAGTATGATAAAACAGCGCTGCTTTTTTTCCTATACGCATGACCCTACATTCTTAAAAATAAAGGTGCTTCACGATGCCATAGAAGAACCTTTTTTGTCTAAATGGTTCCATTAAGAACCTTTAACATTCAAAGAACCTTTCTGTTTCACAAAAGGTTCTTTGGGGTGGAAGAAGGTTGTTTAGATTATAAAAAAGGTAAGAAAGAGATGGTTCTTTAACAAACCTTTGACTGGATGGTTCTTTGTGGAACCAAAAATGATTATTCTATGGCATTGCTGTGAAGAACCTTTTAAAGCACCTTTATTTTTAAGAGTGTAAGAAGCGGAAGCGACTGTGGCATAATAAAAGCTCTGCTGCTTTCGAGCCATGTATCATGCTTGTCCTTCATTTGCAATTGCTCAAGCCGCCTCATTTTGCTTCCATGACTTTCAACCCCACCATGCTTCCTACTACAGTGACCTTAAGTCTTTAATACATTAGTTCTTCCATGGACATGATTTCTGCCCGAGTCCCGACGGATTGCATCGGCTGCGGGATGAAGACAACAACTCCCATGATTCCACACTCAATCATGGCGTCATCAAACTACGTCTTTGTTTCTTTGTTTGTTTTGAATATGTGCCCTCTAGCAGCAAAAACGTACATATTGTGCCTTTAAATCAATGTCTTTTATCGCCACAGTTATTCATGAGGTGAAATGTCATCTAGTTTGAATTTGCCACTTGTTAGGAACTGCTTTCTTCATGGAAGCTTTGTGTTCAAATATTTCAACTGAAATCACTGTTTTATGTCTAATAAGTGGGATAATGTACATCCAGTTGGTTGTTATTGCAAAATAAAACTCTTCAGTCTTATACAAAAGCAAACACAGATTTGAGTTCTTTTATTTTGACTCATATTTAATTTTTGCACTGGTGTATGAACTGTGAAACTGTGATTTATGTATTATTTATTTATTTCATACTCATACAGTGTTTATACCCAGTGTTTATACCCAAATGTAAATAAATAAATAAGCAGTTCAGTGCAATGCTCTACCAGGTGTGCTATCAAGCAAGTTTACTATGTTACAAAACCAATGTATATAGAACTGTTTATGTGATGCAAATGTCTAAATGTTTTAACTTACAAATCATGCACTATGATAAAGTATTTTGAGGTCATAATATATTATTATGAGAGGAACCATGAGAAAAAAGGTCTTTGTTAATTGATAATTTGCGCCTCTAATCATAATTTGTGTAAAAAGTGTTCATTTCAGTGGGTAACTGCGCACGTCCTGATTTTGCGGAGTTAGATGTGTTCCTGGGTCAACATATTTTGTTGACCCTGGAACAACATTTTAATCCAAAATTTTAATCTTGACCACATCCCTACACCTAAACCTAAACTTACCCATGAGTAATCCCTAAAATCAGAGGAAATGATAGATGAATGACACTGATGTACAACCACCAAATACTGATTGTAAGCCTAAACTTCATAAAAACTATAAACTGTTTTTTTCAAATCTGATTGGTTAATCACAATGTTGTTCCAGGGTCAACAAAGATGTTGATCCAGGAACATGTCGTACTTGGTAAAATCACGTTCTGGGGGTAACTGCAGTGAATTTTATATATAGGTACCTTTTTTTTGTTCTTTTTTTTTTTGAAAAAATATAGATAGAGGTACATTTTATCCAATAAGTCTACTGTATGTTTTTGTGCAAAAAACAAAAAAACAAACAAAAAAAAAACCAACTTTTTTTTTTTCGGGACCAATTCTCGTTATTAAATAATTATTAACTACGACTTTTGCCTCAACTCCAAATTGACCCTTTGCAAAAAACCTGCCCCCCAGTTACTGTTGCTATGTCCGACAAACAATGCTGCTCTCACACTACATATGTTTTAACGCAGTGAAAAATACTGGGGAGCAAAGAGGAAACAGACAACACGCCAAGACAGAAACAAGACAGAACAGGTTACTTCTGGTATTAAAAACAAGGTCTCAGCTTTAAAATGTGAACGTAAAATCAAACAGTAAATACTGTTTTGTGGCTCTTCAATGTGTCATGACAAATCACATAAAAACTTATTTCATTTTCACCACGGAAAGGCATCAATACACACAGTGTTTCAAGTTTAAGTCCACTGGAGTTAATCTACTCTCCATTCTAATTTGTTTGTCAAACAGAATAGTGGATTTGGCATTATGCTTGCAAGCTGTTTGCAAAGGGTCAACTTGCTGCTTATTAATATTTAGTAAGGTAGTGTTAAGTTTAGGTATGAGATCGGATTAAGGGATCTAAAATATGTCATGCAGAATTAGGGCACTGATATGTGCTTTATAAAACTAATAAACAGTCAATATGCTAAACTCAAGTGTTACCAAAAAAGGTTTACTAAAATCAGAATAAAACCCAAAAGAACATATATGCAAATACGTCAAAGTCATGTCATGACCTCTATTAGTGTTCTTCCACACCACATATGATGCTTTCCTCATTTTTTACGGTGGTGTGATTAGTCTGTTACGAATGCAATGGCATTTGAACACATTTGTGATGTGAGGTACTGAAGCATTCATCTAAGCAGTTCACATAAGCGACTGCTGTTCTGTTCCAAGAGCCATCTGCCCACAGACACTAGTGGTGCATGATGAATGGTGTGGAAATGATGTAGGGCCCAGTGGACAGGGGAGGTTGATAATGGACCACCTCATTTGGATTATAGCACTCTTGAGCTGCAATGCAGTTGCCAGGATAGGCAAACAAACAGTGCGGTTTGAAAACACAGCAAAGACTATTAACTAGACCGTTATGAAACAAGATCCCCCCAACCATACCAGACGACTGTGCGTTTCAAGCATTTTATTGACCTTGTTAGGTAAATCATAAATCACACTGTGAAGCAGACCAGTGTGATGATAAATGATGATTCATACTAGCATTTAAAGCAGCGTGTGATAACAATACCCTTATCAGGTCTTATTCCAGTATGTGTTATCTCACACGTACACAACAACAGTTAACCAGAGCATCAACACCTCCACACATCTGTTTTTCCATGCTGTGCTTCTATCCCCTGAACAACCCATCTTTAACAGGGGGGCATGGTACTAAAATCACAGAAGTGAGATGTCTATGGTGAAACAGACAGATTTGTTTTGTTTAAGGCAGTACAGAATCTTGGCCTACAGCTTTAAAGAGGATCGAGATAATTAAACGGATTAGAAAATGAAGAGCTAAAGCACCGTAGGGATTCATGTCCGCTCAACAATCAGGTCCAGTGTAAACACAGGATTTGTTTAGGCAGGTTTACAACATTTGTTGTACTGAATATATTAGAACATGATGGGCTACATTTTCTAGGTTTAGCTAAGTAAGAGCTGTCCCTCAACAAACTTTAATTTGCTGCTTACTGATAGTAAATAAGGTAGTTGTTGTGGTAAGTACGAGTAAGAGGTTTAAGGGATCTAGAATAAGATCAAGCAAAATAAGGGATTAATATGTGCTTTGTAAGTAACAAATACTAGCCAATTGCACTTGAATGGGGTTATCTAATATGGTCAGACAGAATAATGCATTAATATATGCTTTATAAGATATAAAAAAAACAGCCAATATGCTAGTAATTTGCATATTAATAAGCAGCTAGTCAGTAGTGAGAATTGGTGTTACTGTGAATAAAGTGATCATGCAATCAAAAAAAAAAAAAAGTAACTAATCTGATTATGAACATTTTAAAACATATTATAATCTAATTAGGGGCCAAGCACCGAAGGTGCGAAGGCACCTACTGTATCCGTTGGCGTTCTTATTATTCTTCTTCTTCCATTTCTTCCACTCGATTCTATGGCAGCCCATAGAACCACTTACTGGGGAAGTTGTGAAATTTGGCACACTGATAGAGGACAGTCTCAACATTAACCATAGCGAATTTGGAGTCTCTAACTCAAACTCTCTAGCGCCACCACTTGTCCAAAGTTTCACTCTGTTTATGCTAACAACTTTTGTACCGTAAGAAACAGATTGAAAATTATTTTTTTCCTCTGAATCCTTTGCTCATGCCAAGTCGAAGGAAATCCAAAATTCAAAAATTGTAAGGTTTTGTTTTTTTCTATAATTTTTTGTTCGTAAAACCTACTTTTTCAAACTCATCCTACACCATTGGTACGATTTTCACCAAATTTGACTCGGATCATCTTCAGACCATGCTGGCAAAAAGTTATGGATTTCTTGTCGATATACGAAACAGTTTTTGTTTAGCGCATCAACTAATTTGTTGGAAAGATGCCAAACTGCATCTGAGGCTGTATCTCTGCAATGCTTTTACATATTTACACAAAACTTATATGTGCCATTATCACTTCACACTGACCAGACCACATCAATTTGGTAACATCGCCACCTACTGGTCAGAAGTAATACACCATTCATTAAACATTAATAATGAAATTTCCAAAAATGCTAATAAATTCTGATTGCATAAGCCTATTGTAATGAAACTGGTCTCAAAACATTCCTTGGGTCATGCCGACAACATACATACCAAATATACCATACTTGTAACCATCATTGTTTGGTATAAGTAGCCCTCTTGTTGCCATTGTTCCTTGTCGTGTATTGAAGTGTGTACCTGCTGTTGGTGAGTTTGTGTTCCTGTTTCACGCCAAGTCTGTTTCATGCCAAGTCAAGTCTGCTAAGGTCAAGTTTATGTCATGTCAAGTCAAGTCAAGTCACGTCTATGTTTGCATTTTGGATTATGTTTGGATTTCACTGTAAATAAACTTCACTTGGGTTCATCCACATCTTGCCTTCATTGAATCTATCATTACAAAAACATATCAACAAAACAGATTGAATGAAAACACATGCATGGCACTGTACAAATTCATATGAACACTGTAAAAGAATGTACTGTAAATTCACAGTAAATTACTGTAAACTAGTTACATTACTTTCACAGTAAGTTACTGTATCATTTTTACAGTAAATAATTGTGAAATGACAGCCATTTACTGTGACCTCACAGTAGTTACTCTATACTCAGATTTAGCAGTATGGTCCTGTAGAATTACGGTATTTAGCTGTGAAGTTACAGTTAATTCGATCAGATTACTGCAATTTAGCAGAATTCTGCTGTGGAATTACAGTGTAAACTGTAATAGTAATGCAACTCAGTATAGCCATTAATGTGTTTTTAATTTACTATAAAAATTATTGTTAATTAAAAACTTTTAATTTAAAATGTACTGTTAATTTATTATAAAATACTGTAATTGTGACATTTTGACACCCATTAAGTAACCTATAATACTGGAAACATATGTTCAATTCAAATAAACACAAAAACATAATCAATTTTACACATTTATTTTGCAGTTTAATAAATTCTGTTTAAACTTTCCAGCAAAGAGGTTCAGACAGTCATGCATCTCTCCCTTGAACCAGGACACACTATAGTACATATTCAGTGATTATCTTACTGCATGACAACATCTAGCTTAACACGAAGCCAGAGTTGGGTTTGTCCATTTCGGATTGACATCCATTCAAACCAAACGAGTTTCCTGATCAGTGTACAGACTTGCCGATTGATATGTCATCTCTGCCTCTTTGAGTTTGTGCCTGTCTCTGGATTGATGCCCAAGAAGTAACTATAAACAAAAAGGCAGAGAGGAAAGCTGTTAGTTTCTTTCAGATGGGATGAAAAAGGTGTCAGTTCCCAGTCATCACCTTCAGTGGGTCACTGCTGTTGCAGTACAGAGCAAAAAGGTGACAGAACAAGGTGATATTAACCCTAACCATTTAAATAATGGCAGCTTAAAAACATTTCCATCACAAACACACAGTCAAGAACAGTCAAAGTAGAGGTGTGTAATTTATGCAAGCAGAGCATTTGCACACAACAGTGTACATCATTTTATATGTACTGTTTGCAGAAGATAGAGCATCCTTTTAAAAACAGCTTCCTCTCAGGTCTCCAGCACAGACACAAAAGTTGAATCGGCAATACACCGCTTATTTGAGGGGGAGAAGCGGGGTCGTCTCCTCTTGGCTGCCGTGGTCCTGCACAGCTCGCAAATCCCAACACATCCAAACAGTCCTTGTTTAACCCACCAAATAAACAACAAGCCCTCAAGTACAATATAATGTAGAAATTACATTTGGTAAATTCCAGAGTGCAAGAAGTATCTTCAGCATACTTCAGCCAGACCAGTTATGAATCAGCTTGACCCTCCAATGTCAGCATCCATGCCCTCGTCTTCAATATGTCACCTAAAACAAAAACAGATATACTGTTACCTACTGTTCAGAAAAGAAATCAAGATTTATTTATTTAAGAAATAAGAGTGAAAGGAGTCCTGTGGTGGCATTCTAAAACTACACTGTAAAAAATAAAAAACACAATTTGTTGAGTCAGCTTAAAATAAGTTACCCTGCTGCCTTAAAATTTCAGTCAACTAAAATAAGTTTAGTCAACTTGAAATGTTAAGTTGTACTAAGTAACAACTTAGATATTTGTGTTTGCTAAACTTAACAGATGGGTAAGCAACCCAGCTGCCTTAAAATTTTAAGTTGATTCAACTCAAATATCCAAGTTGTCACTTAGTATAATTTAACATTTTAAGTTGAATAAACTTGTAAACTTGCAAGACAACAGAAACTACAACTAATGCTACTTGGTTAATACTTCTAAATTATATGCACTACCATATAAAAAAGGCATTTAATTTAACATTTTAACACTTACCGCTGAATTTGTCAATGAAAACATGGAGGAGACGAGAGAGCAGCTCAGACAACAGAGAAAGCTCAGTCAGGAAACAGCATGCAGACGCGGAACGGAATTTACAATAGTTTCCTGTAACAGCTCCGCCTGCATTATTTTCACAGTAAAATGCCCGAATACAGTATTATATTGTGAAACATCACAGTAAAAGCCTGTAAAGTGATAATGTAATTTACTGTAAAATACTACAGTTACATACGGTGAAATCCCAATTTTTTTTTTTTTTTTTTACAGTGAACAGTAAAAAACAAACCACTCTTTTTTTACTTGAATTTATTTATTCACCATCTTGATATCATAATTAATAAAAAAAAAAAAACATTACACAAGCACATATTTTAATCTACAGCATGGCAGGCCATCTCTGTCATGTCTGGCTCAATGTCTGGCCAACCTAACCAGCAGCCAATCTACATAGCAAGCGAACTACACAACACAAAACTAAAACACAACCATTACAATGAGCAAAGCTTCCACACCATTTGTTTACAGCATGGATATTGCCTTTGAATATAATGGGAGTGTTCTAGATTTATTATTTTGCATCAGTCATTTGCAATGTAGCTGAGGTGTACTATAAAACAGCAAAAATATAAATAAAAAAGGGGAAATCCTTACTGAGAAATATACAGTTCATTCAACCAAAGACAATGCTGCCAAAGACTAAAAAAAACAAAGACTTCATGGGCAAACAGGATTATGACATTTTTGCAAGAAATGCAAGTGAAAATTATTTGATATAGTGACATGTTTTTGAGTTTGTGGCAACAAATTACATTTAAAGGAACAGTTCACTCAAAATCGAAAATTCTGTCACTGAATGAGTTATTAGACATCTATACCAGAAAAGTAGATGATGGTTTTTACTGCCAAGCTCCAAAAAATGTTTCCACATGATGTTTGAACTCCAAGTTTTCTAAAGTCATAAAATAAAGTTCAACCATTTTTTAAATGAGAACCAGCAAGCAAAGCAAAAGCGAAGATTGTCACAACGAATTTTTGGTCTGTTCTTCTGTGTTCATACAAAAATAATTTCAGGCTGAAGTAATACTATAAATGAATGACAAAATTGTAACTTTTGAGTAAGCTATTCCTGTATATACACACATCAATATAAATATTTGACTCTTTCAACATACTTTGATGCAATATCATTACCGTTCAGTTACTTAAAAATAATGGGTTCAATTCATCAAATGCATGTTCGGTTACACAGATTAAGCTTTCCATCTCTCCTGCTACCAAAGCATGGCTCAGATTCTCCTGGGATAATCTTGGCAGGTTCATTCCTAGATATTCCAAGAGCTTCTGAAGTTTGAATGCGGAAAGATGAGCATAACAGACGCTTTGCCTCCCTCACTGAAGAATTTGGCATCACTTCAGTTTGGCTGCAGGAAACAGAGGCCTTACACTCACATGGAAATAGAAGGCAGACACATGTATGCATGATTTACGGACTTCCACGAATACTCTCAGGCTTGGATAACATTACATGACGCCAATTTAAGAAAATCTGTTTGAAATATGCAACAGGATGTTTTGTTTTGGCAGACAACCTCAGACAAATAAGTTCGTGGTCTTTGATCCCTTGTGGCAATAAAATATTTCCCTTTTTGAAATTAGCCACCACTACCTCACCTTTCTCTGACGGTTTCACTTGAAAGGCAAAATTGGTCTTTAGCGTTGCAAAAAAAGAAAAAAAGTAGAAGTTTTTCTTAGTTGACTGAACACTAAACCAGGATTTAAATGTTTCTCGCACTCTTCACAAAGCACGCACAAGCACAAAATACACACCATGTGCACAAATAACAGACACCACAAAACAAGTCATTACAAATCTCAACAGGCATTTACCTATATCTACATATCTAACAATTATAAATTAAAATTGTGCAAATTGCCCCACATAGTTATCTGCGATAATCATCGTCATCACGTTTGATGATCCAAAGAAAATAAATGTGCATCATAATACACACAAATGCCACAATATGGGGCATCAGCTGCTCATTGTCATGAAAGGTGAAGTATGTCATTTATACGCCATTAGCGGCACTAAACAGAATTGTAAAAATGAATTTTCACAACAAACTCTCATATGGTCCATTTGTTTTGTCTCAAATACATTTCAATAACGGGAATTCCATTCGTTAGCATTCGCATTCAGCTTAAACATAGTTGCTGGACATCTACTTCAGAAATGGCGGTCACAACAACTTCCCACATGGGCTAACTGCTAATATTAACCAGACTAACTTTAACTCTTCGGTTCAGACAAAAAGTTCCACTCCAGACTAAGGATGCGCCCGAATCCAAATACTTCGTTCAGAAGGGAAATGACGTGTACTACGGAACGCCTAAAGGGAATAAATACCAGTTGAGAGAAAAATATATTTAAACGCTTTCTCTCACAATTATATTGTTGGGTAATTATACTGTTAATATTGGTAATATTACTGTTATAATTATACTATAAATTAAGGGCATCAGGTTGCCGCTATGAATATGTGGGGCTTTGAAATCGCTTTTGAATGCACGCTCGCGTTATTACTTTCACTTTTGAGATTCGCAATCACATGTACTTCTGTAACGGAACCGGAGTACTTACCACACATATTACAAGATTACATGTTTGTCAGTGGTGCTCATGATCTGCAAATCATTCGCCATCGTCCTATCAGTCATCTCTCCTTACTCTGTTTATGTGGTAAGTGAAATTATATGTACTGTAATGTAACAGGCTACTGCTAGCAAGCAGCTAAGCATGTCCTTTTAGTGGCTCTGTAGAAGCATTATAGAGGGTTTGCATTTACCTCAGGGTTTGGTCAGTTACCCAGATGTAAACAACAGCATGATTGCATGGTTAATGTACTACTGAATTAGCTGTTCCACTAATTTATTGTCTAAACCATCGAAACAAAAAAATCGTGTGGAAGCAGTTAAATCTTAGTAAGCAAGAAGGGGTGCAATTAGTTTGACAAACTTAAGTTTATAGGTGCTAAAGATCTTTACAAGCAGTATTAAGATATTAGCCTAATATTTCACCTACCTGACTGGAAATGATAAGAGCAAACACGAATGTTGTCAAGATTCTTGATTTCTCCTGGAAATCCTGGTTCAGTTTGGCCAACAACAAACCCCTTTTGCTGCTCAGACAGTGTTTTTGCACTTCTCACTTTGATTTGTTACAAATTGTTGCAGTCTATAGTACTCCAAATGTTTTAAGAGGGTTTAGTACAGCCCAAAACATGACAATAATTGATCATTTTCAGCAACAATCAGCAAAACTTGCGAGGTCTGTTTGGTTCAGTGGCATTGTTTACATTCAGTGCTGCCAACATGGCCAACTGATGACGCGTCATGAAAACACTCAATTCATTTTTTGTGCCTTTTCGAATACGGATTCACTATTTGGGCACAGCCCTACTCCAGACGCTTTGTTATTGTTGTGGCTCAACTGGGGAACTCAAACTGATCTGATGGCGCTAATGTCACAGAAATTACACACTTCACCTTTATACTTCGCCACAATCTCATTTCAGTGTCTTGCAGTTGAGTTTAGTTTTTTTTGTTGTTGTTTTTTTTTTTTTATAGCATATCATATCTTGAACTGAGCTTGACAGACATCCTCTGAGTGAGGCATCATTTTGATCGATGTCTTAGGCTGTAATTTGTTCTAAATTTTCTCTTGGCTTTCTCATCCTCACTGTTCCTCCTACACTTCCCGAACATCTTTCAAAGCTCTGTGGCAAAGGATTTTGAATGTCTATTGGGAAATGAGAAGTATGCGAGAGAAGAACTAATACTGACTCTTGAACATACCAACATGTCTGTTGGACAGTCATCTCCTCTGACCACTGACACAGGGGATTCAGATCTGTCATACTACTCCATTAAGGCATTAACCCAGACCCTTTGACGCATTTCACATATGGCTGTATTTTGCATGCTTGAGTATACCAAGCATATTTTCTCTGAAGGGAGTAAATCATGGTGATTAATAGTGGCACATTCATCTAACGTGTGCTTGACAGAATCTGCTTTAAGCAACTTTCACCTCTGAAGATTGGGTGTGGGACTGATTTGTACTTCACTTACTTTGCATGGTCAATCTTTGTGTTTCTGTTTTAATATTAGGGTCTTTGACCTACAGAAAAAGGCACATGGGCAATACCGGTCATTACTTGATCAGTCTATTTCTATTCCTTAGCTTGGCAATTCATTTCTAACAAAGACAATGGTTTTAATTTAACTACACACAAATAGCTTCACTTGTTACATGTACCCAAAAGCATCAATTGATTCCAAAATATATGCAAACAAAAATGCTGGTGTGCTGGTGTCACCACAAGGCTTCTTTACTTACTTAACCAGCAGAATGTTCTTGACCAATCAGCTTCACCCATTTTTGGCTTTGTTGGTCCGTCGGCACCACATTAGCATAAACCTGCATGGAAATTCTGATCCAGGTTGGTCTTCTACAGGTAAATGTAGGGTTGCTTCGGTTCAAATGGAGCTCTGGAATGCAACCGGTTTAGTTCAGTTTTTCACAAGTTCTCTTAATTGTATCTCTTTCTTAATTATCCGTTAATCCAGAGGTGCTGGTTGTGGATGTTTGCTTGTGATGGCTCCTCTCGGACCCTGCAGTCCCAACGGGTTTTCTCTACTAAATTATCAACATCACAGACAGCTATATAAGACTAGAGATAAGACTCTGTTCTTCGTTATTGAGTTTGTTAGCATGTACATTTGTGCAAATCTTTCTTAACATACATCCACCTTCTGCTCACTGCTGATCCTTTCCAACTGGGCCAGAGTCAGCTGAGCACCATTTAATGTGACGAATGGGTGTCCATCATTTGTCCCATCAGAGAGGGCAGTGCTCTCATAAACACACACTATCTCACACACTCGCATACACACGCCTCTCGCTCCAGCTAGGGCCAATGGTTCAGGACTCTCAGCCAGAACAACTGAGGATGGTCCGGCTATGGGTCTTCTTCTGTGAGCTCACAGGTTGCTCTTGGCATTGTCCTGTTGTTGAATGCTACAACACTTTCCTCTGTCCACCATCACTATGTCCTCTGTTATCGAACTGCAGGTGGAACTATCTTGTGGTGTTGAGGTGAACTGCAATCCAGTACCCATACCATTCTGGCTGTTGGACACCAACATCTGCTTCTCCTCTGGACTGCCGAGCCGGGAGGTAGTGGTGGCGATATCGGGCAGCCGTGAGAGGTTGGAAGGAGGGACCATGATGCTGCCACTCTTCATCTGAAGGGACTGGCTGTAGGTGTGACGGTATTCCTCCTCGATGTCCCTCCCAAGCTTCCAACGTCTCCATTTCTTCAGAATCTCAGACTGAACCTGACCAATCAAGATACACAGAATGGTTAGGAAACAGACTGCTTTGTAAGGTTGTGGACATTAAAAAAAGAGAATCGAACTTACCTCCTTGTTGACGAAGCAATATAAGATGGCAACCAGCAGCCCCTGTGGACATGTCAGAACATGAATAAGCAGTTCATTTAAGAAACACCTAAAAAGTTACATAAGTGCTAGGGATGTCCCGAGCTGATCTCGAGTGTTGTGCAACAGGTGGTGGTATGCACTTTCAACAGTCCACCATCGCTCAAATGTCAGGTCAAAATGGCAGAAGTCAGCTGCGGAGTTCACCTCAGTGCGGGCTCAACAGAAGCATCTGAAAGCTAAAATGATAAATGGGACACCCTCTGGTCTCGTGGACTTAACAGACAGACCTTCTGAGACGTCGCTGTCATAAAGCGTTACTAAGGGTTGCGTCTTGCTTTGGACGTTGGAACTTCATACTTTCTAACCTTATCTCATTTTTTTTCCCTTTCATGTTGCAATTAATCTGCTTATTAAGAAGTTTATATCAGTAGTCCCATATTAATAACTGTGACCACATTTATATCTATCAGTGTTTTACAGATTGAGAGATAGTGTGTATCCAACCCAATCTCATGGAAATCTGTACAGTGGCTAGTTCGTATGAATTCATACGGCCTCACTCAATTTTTGCTAGATCGTATTTTACGAGTTCTCCAATTGGTATGAATTCGTATGAATGACTTACCCCTAACCCTACCCCTAGACCTATTGGTTTGGCACTTGGTATTGGCAAATGCTCAATATTCAATGACTCGGATCAAGCCACAAAAAACCTGATCAGTGTTTTTAAAACTTTAGTAATTTTGTCACACATCAGTCGTTTGAACCACATTGGTTCAACAATAGAGGACTGTTGCTATTAATGTTACACAGGTCATGGAGTAACAACTTTTGCTAGTTAATTGGTTTGTGTTGGAATTAATGTCAGATTATTGTCGTAAATAACAAACATGGCATCTGAGGACTACTATGCCATTTGTTTTGCATTATTTACAGATGTTTGATTCAGTGACAGGTTCCCTCTTACTTGAAAAACAGGTACCAATTGTAATGCATGTTATCCTGCTTATTTTGCTTAAGAGCATGATCTATTTTAGTCGATTTCATGCTAACAACAAACTAAGCTTCAAACCACAGGTGTAGTTCCAATAACACAACTTTGAGATGCTGTTTGCGAATGTTTGTTAGAACTATGGTTTCGGGAACATTGGAAGTTTTGATAGTTGGCTAACAATTCTTTTGGAAAAAACAACAGTATAACAAATCACTGGTTTATGTTGTGTTTTGGATGCTGGTCCCAATAGGATGCTCGTGCTCCATCCAGGCTTTTTAACTGGCTTAAAGGGATAATTGACCCAAATATGAAAATTCTGTTATGATTTACTCACCCTCATATCGTTTCAAACCTGTAAGACCTTCGTTCATCTTTAGAACACAAATGACAATATTTCTGATGAAATCTGAAAACTTTCTGAAACGCAACATGTGTTTACTGTTGCTGACGCAGGAGCCGTAAGAGACATTATTGTTGAATAAAGTCATTATCTTTGTGTTCACAAAGTATTCTCATAGCTTCATTACAGATGAACGACTGATGCCACATTGACTATTTTAACAATGTCCTTACTACCTTTCTGGGCCTTGAACATGTCAGTTGCATTGCTGTCTATGCAGGGTCAGAAAGTTCTTGGATTTCATCAAAAATATCTTTGTGTTCCAAAGGGGAACAAAGATCTTATGGGTTTGGAACAACATGAGTGCAATCTGCAGTATGATGTTCAAAAGCCAATACGGATGAAGTGTCTACAGATGGATACATAACCGTCAAGCTTTATGGCCTCGCTCGATCTCTTCCTAACTCTGAATCTTTATGCATGTGAAAAGTCTCATCAGGGCAGTTCCTCCAGGCAGATGATACAAATTCGACACACTGCAGCTGCGCTCCACTTGAGTGTCATTACCAGTTTGTCAAAGGGTGAGTCAGCCAATTTGTAGCGTCTGCTCCCGCAAAGCAATTAGTCCTGACACTGTAAAATAAGCTACAGAATGTCAAATAATTTTTTCAAAGCTGCTGGCCAATCAAGGGACATTTGAATGCACTGCTAATGTGCAACATATGGGGCTGTTAGGGAGATTTTGGCAAGGTGAGTCGATGTCTCTGTTTATCCATGGCTGAGTGGCATATTGAGAACATACCAGTTTTAAATTTGTTATTATACCTGAGCTTGTTCTGAGCAATTTTGGGCATGATAACCATCTGTTAATGAATGAAAACTGAGTGCCTTTTAAATTCCTGAAAATGGTTTAGACTAATTGAAATTGCTCTGTTGTGTGACTGTGCTAAACTGGTGTGAACTGTAATTCTGTAAATCCCTTGTCCTTTCATTCCACTAAAACTTCACTAATTGAAAGGAAAACAATTGTAAAACCCTACTTTTATGTGACAGTGTATTTAAGGATTAGTTCACTTCCAAATTAAACATTTCCTGGTAATTTACTCACCTCCATGTCATCCAAGATGTTCATGTCTTTCTTTCTTCAGTTGAAAATAAGTTAAGATTTTTGAGGAAAACATTGCAGGATTTTTCTCCATATCGAGGACTTCAATGTGGATAAACGGAAACTACAGCTTCAGTGCAGCTTCAAAGGGCTCTACATGATCCCAGCTGAGGTATAAGAGCCTTAACAAGCGAAACAATCTGTCATTTTCAAAAAACAAACAAAACAAACAAACAAAAAAATTATGCTTTTTAACCACAAATGCTAGTCTTGCACTAGCTCTGCTTTTTTGTAATTTGTGAAGTCAAGCTAGTGCAAGATTAGCATTTGTAGTTAAAAAGTACAGTTTAGGTCATAAGTTTACATGCACCTTTTTTGCAAAATGTAAATTATCTTACCAAAATAAGAAGGATTTTATGATCAGAATGCATATCATTTTTTTATTTAATACTGACCTGAATAAGATACATCTATAAGATATTTACATATAGTCCACAAGAGAAAATAATAGTTGAATTTATAAAAATAAACCTGTTCAAAAGTTTACATACACTTGGTTCTTAATACTGTGTTGTTACCTGATGATCCACAGCTGTTTTTTTTTACTGAAATTTGTTTATGAGTCACTTGTTTGTTCTGAACAGTTAAACTGCCCGCTGTTCTTCAGAAAAATCCTTCAGGTCCCACAAATTTTTTGGATTTGCAGGATTTTTGTGTATTTGAACCCTTTCCAATGAGTGTATGATTTTGAGATTCATCTTTTCACACCAAGGACGACTGAGGGACTCATATGCAGCTATTACAAAAGGTTCAAACACTCACTGCTGCGGTGTGAAAACTTTTGAACAGAATGAAGATGTGTACATTTTTCTTATTTTGCCTAAATATCACGTATTTTTTCATTTAGTACTGTCCTTCAGAAGATACTTACATGTTTCCTATAAGACAAATTTTATCCTTTAATATCTTTAAATCTTTAAATTCAAAAAGTTTTCGTTTATATCTAATATCTTATTCAGGTCAGTACTAAAAAAATAACATGCATTTGGTAAAATAAAGAACATTTTGCAGATTCTGCAAGGTGGATGTAAACTTCTGACCTCAACTGTAATTAAAAGTTTATTTTTTGGAGAAAATGACGTTTCGCTAGATAAAACCCTTATTCCTCTGCTGGGATCATTGGTAGAAGCAGCATTGAAACTGCAATTTGGACCTTCAACCCATTGGCTCCCATTGAGGCCCACTGTATTGAGAATAATCCTGGAAAGTTTTGCCCAAAAACCTTAATTTCTTTTCAACTGAAGAAAGAAAGACATGAACATTTTGGATCGCATGGGGTGAGTAAATTATCAGGAAATTTTTATTGTTAAAGTAAACTAATCCTTTAAGACTTTCTGACCTGGAAGGAGTTGAAGAAGAGGTCGATGAAGAGCTTTGTGAGGCGCAGGGAAAGAGCACCATGCGAGGTAGACTCATCAGTAACAAACGAAAACAGGACCGAATGGATCCCCAGTAACGGAATCAGGGTGAGGGTTGACTTAGCAAGCCTAAAATTGGGAGAAAAACAGTTAATCTGGAAACAAATGCACAACATTGTGCAAATGCAGAATAAGGTATTAATATGTGCTTTATAAGTACTAATTAACAGCCAGTATGCTAATTTGCAAGCTAATAAACAACTAGTTAATAGTGGGAATGGGACCCTAAACTGAAATGTTAACAAATTCTGTCATTACTTACTCACCCTCATGTTGTTTCAAACCTGTATGACTTTCATTCTTTCTAGAGGAGTTTAGATATATTATTCTATCCTCACAAATCTCTCAAAGTAACAAGCTGTTAATCAATGAAAATCTGTCCACTTTACTGTAGGTCTCAAATCTCTTTCACAAATACATGCAAATTATTGAAGTATGGTAGATATGGTGCATTAACGCATTGCATCATTGGTGTCAGTGTTGCAAATGCCATTGTTTTCATGTCTCTCATAACCAAATGAGATACAAAAGTTTGAATGCTATTTCAAAGCCATTGTTTGTCTTCAGAATACCTGGAATATAGTGTTATGGGCTACTTTCATAATGTGTGCATCATCTAAACATCTTGTGTTTCTCTGTATACAAAATAAATTCATACAGGCTTGAAATAAGGGTGAATAAATGATGCCAGGCATTTTGGTTTTGGGTGAACTAACCCTTTAACTGTAGGACACCCACCGGAACTTGTAGTCAGAATATCTCATTTGGTGCGCCCTCAGTTTGGACACGAGGATCTTGATGATGTGTATGAAGATAAAAAAGTTAATCTGGACAGAGAAGAAAACATAATAATGCCCTGATTAAGACCATTATGTCACGAAACTGACACAACAGTTTCATCACAGCACAACAAATGACTCAAGACTCAAAGAGCGTAGGGGGGAGGAAGTCAGAGTCTGGGAACAGCATTCGCACAGTCCAGCCCTGGGAGAATTCAAACATAGGAATTCCTGCCCACTACAGAAACACTTGAGATGCGGACAGACATGAAGAAACATAACTGCACATCGCTAAATGCTCATCTGAACCTCGTAGCCAATGTGGGCATTATGGATGCTTGGCAATTTGCGCAGTATTGTGCCTTTCAACGCAATCATGTGGAAATAAAGACACTGGAGGAGGGGGAAAGCAATTCTTTGAAATCATAGACCCTAAAACATATTCTGTGTAGTGGCTTCCTGATGTACTGAGAGTCGACATCATATGGCGCTGCATAATGGAAATTACTTCAATTTTGAATGTTGTGTTTAATGCTAAGCCAAATGCAAGGCAACTGAGTGTGACGGTGTGAGCATAGATGGGAACTGCAGGGCATAAAACATTTAACCCTACTGTGTTCTTCATATTCCTTTGATTATGTCTGAAAATACACTCAAACCTGAGTCACAGTAATAGTATTATCAGAATTCTTGCTATGTGTGTGTGTGTGCATAGGTTGGGCAAAATAGACAGAATTGCTCTCTTTTCATTTCATTAATATGCATTTTAATTGAAATAGCCACAGGTTTTTGAAGTTGAAAGGCACAACAGGAAATGTCATTACTGAATTCAAAGTCAAAAGTTTGCATACACCTTGCAGAATCTGAAAAATGTTAATAATTTTATCAAAATAAGAGAGATCCTGCAAAATGCATGTTATTTTTTTTTTAGCACTGACCCAAATAAGATATAGAAGACATTTAGTCCACAATGAATTCATAAAAATGAACCCGTTCAAAAGTTTACATTCTCTTGATTCTAAATACTGTGTTGTTACCTGAATGTGCTGTGTGGTGTTTTTTTTTTATAGTTTAATAGTTTAATAGTTAAACTGCCTGCTGTCATTCAGAAAAATCCATTAGGTCCCACAAATTCTGTGGTTTTTCAGCGTTTTTGTGACTGCAGGGCTCTCAAGTCTCACGCATTCACCGTGAGACACATGCATTTCAACCAGTTCACGCGCTCTTACGCCACACCTTGTATTTCTCACGCAAAAAAGTAAGGGATAACTTGTCCAGCTATATAATGTTAATGGACGAGGCGCAGGCTTGCTGGGGGAGTTCACAGCTGTCTTGACAGTTAAATGCCACCTACCTACAAATATCAGAAATTAGAATTTTTTTGTCTTCGGGTAAATTACGTGATCCCGCTTCAGTCACGTTCGTCACTTGGCAACATGCACGCGCACACACGGGACGAGGCAAGTGGTGGAATCAATCGTCGATCGTGTGGCTGCTGCTTTCTCTAGCAGTGGAAGCGTTTTGTGCAGTTGAAGCAGTGGTCGCGTTGCGGTCACGGAGCAGACGTTGCCATTTGTATTTACTAAAAACTAACAAAATAAATGCAGTAGGTAACCCATTCTTTCGTTTTTTTCTTTCTTCATTTTACGATTCCTGAACGAAATCACTTGCCTGTGATTGAAGATAGTGAGAGCTGATGTTGGAGAATATAGCCAAATTCATGCAAAATGATTAGCTCTACAACAGCTTTAACTAAGTTTTGGCTACTAGAGACTAAGAAAATGACTTGATAATTGGTAAATCTGATAAAAACAGACATATTTATCCAAATTGATTACTTTTCTAAATTTCTAACTAATGTTTTCAACTGTTAATCCTTTTGAAACTTTTAAAGCAGGCAGGGTTAACCTTACAGTAGCACTCAACACTAATTACTGTCAGACTTACAAAATCCTTTATCACTTGAATTAAGATTATAATAATTTAACCACAAAATCAGACTTTAGCACCTACGTTAGGTTAGGTTAAATACAGATTAATCAGAAGATATAGTTTAATAGCTATGATACCATTTTCATAATCAAAACATTGGACATACTGAGGGGAAAAACAGTTAAATCTTAAAAAAAGCATATACATAAACCCAAATATGGAAATTATTCAGATGTAACCCCTTTGTAATTTAAGTAACTGTAATTTAACTATACATTGTTTTTCAGCAGCTGTAACCAATAAGTTAAAATTATTTTGTAATTAAATTATGTAATTCCATTACATGTGACTAGTTACTAGTTAAGTTTGAGCCCCCAGCACTGTCATCAAGGCATCAATATGTGCAACAAACACTTGCAATACAAAATGCCATTCATAAGCTGAAATATGTACTTTCTCTCTCACACACACACACAGCTTGACATGCCCAGGGCAAGTTCTGCAATACTGTATGTGTGGGCCTACAATATGTATTTTGAGCACTGCTGTTCATTGGCTCATTTGGGGCCAAATGTTTTTTTGATTTTTGATACTTTTGTATTTTTTAAATATACAAGACATTTTATTTTATTTTTTATGAATTTGACTTTAATCAAACTTACCAGTTGTTATAGTTTCTATTTTGTGCTGGTCAATTATGAATAATAAAATTTAACTTCTAGCAAAAACGGGAGAGAATTACGTGGGGCTGAGGGGCTCCTCTCCTAACAGATATAATCTCACTCCAAGCTTTTTCAAAAACATAAGAGCCCTGTGACTGTATGACTTGGGGTTGCATCTTTTCACACTGAGGACAACTGAGGGACTCATATGCAACTATTACAGAAGATTCAAACACTTGATGCTCCAGAAGGAAAAACGATGCATTAAGAGCCAAGGGTGTAAACTTTTGAACAGAATGAAGATGTGTACATCTTTCTTATTTTGCCTAAATATATATATATTTTTTTTCATTTAGTACTGCCCTTCAGAAGCTACAGAAGATAGTTACGTTTCCAGAAGACAAAATAAGTTAAATTTACCCTGATCTTCAAATTTCACAAGTTTTCAGCCCCCAAGTCTTAATGCATTGTGTTTCCTTCTGAAACATCATTGAGCGTTTGAACCTTCTGTAATAGTTGCATATGAGTCCCTCAGTCATCCTCAGTGTGAAAAGCTGGATCTTATAATCATATAGTCATTGTTGGAAAAAGTTCAAATTCACAAAAATGCTGAAAAACCTAAGAATTTGTGGGACCTGAAGGATTTCAAGAACAGTGGGCAGTTTAACTGTTCAAGACAAACAAGGGACTCATGAACAACTATCACTTAACAAAAAACAACAACAAAAAAATCCAAACAGCTGTGGATCATTAAGGTAACGACACAGTATTAGGAATCAAGTGTATGTAAACTTTTGAACAGGGTCATTTTTATAAATTCTCTCATGGACTGTCTTATTCAGGTCAGTACTAAATAAAAAAAATAACATGCATTTTGTATAATTCCTCTTATTTTTGTAAAAAAAAAAAAAAAAAAAAAAACGTTTTGCAGATTCTGCAAGGTGTATGTAAACTTTTGACTTCAACTGTATATTACTTTTAATGTAGACTAATCATGCCAATTTATTGCCAAATACATTGAATTTTGGATAACACAGCAGTAAGGTTTAATTTTTTTAGCTTGTTGTTTAATTGATCATTTATGAGTAAAACAGAATAATCAGTGACATATGAGGGTTGTACTTAATTCATAGGAAATTGACTGACAGATGGATTGGTTGGGAATATCAATATATGACATGGAATACAGAGCTGCTGTGTTTGCAGGTCCTGAACCCAATCCTCCTCTTTCCTTCTGCTTTCCTGTCCAATCACCAGCATTGCTAGATAATCAAGGCTAAAAAGCAATTTTAAATTCATGTTGACTTCAAGGGTGAAGGTAAAGTGGCATTACAGAAGGTAAAGTGTCATTAGCAGTGCTCTGAATATGGGACACTCGGGCAGATAAGTACAGCTGAGAGAGGCTGATGAGGGAAATGAATGAGACTCGCACTCACCAACACGGCCAGCAGGATTGGAGAACGAATAATCCACCAGTACTTCATGTTAATATTCTGGACCCAGCATCTGATCGACAACAAAAAGATCAACATAGACAAAATGTACTTAAGAAATTAAGTTTATTGAAGAAACTTAGGTTGACTTGATTATCCATGCATATTTTTTTTTATGTTAAATGTATCAGTTATGATACAACTAACTTTTGAGGAACATATATTTGTACTGTACATCATTAAATTGTCATTGCATTGCATTTATATTTTTTATATTTTTATTTTTTTTTTTAAAAAAATCACAACAAGAGAAAATAATAGTTGAATTTATAAAGATGAACCCATTCAAAAGTTTACATACGCTTGTTAATACTGTGTTGTTCCCTGAATGATCTACAGCAGTTTTTGTTTTTTTTTGTTTTTTAGTTTAGTGATAGTTGTTCATGAGTCCCTTGTTTGTCCTAAACAGTTAAACTGTCTGCTGTTCTTCAGAAAACTCCTTCAGGTCCCACATATTCTTTGGTTTTTCAGCATTTTTGTGTATTTGAACCCTTTCCAATAATGACTATGATTTTAAGATCCATTTTTCACACTGAGGACAACTAAGGGGCTCATATGCAACTATTACAGGAGGTTCAAACGCTCACTGATGCTCCAGAAGGAAAAACAATGCATTAGTTGCCAGGGGGTGAAAACCTTTTCAATTTGAAGATCAGGGTAAATTTAACTTATTTTGTCTTCTGGGAAACAAGTATCTTCTGTAGCTTCAGAAGGGAAATACTAAATGAAAAAAAAAAAAAAAGATATTTAGGCAAAATAAGAAAAATATACACATCTTCATTCTGTTCAAAAGTTTACACCCCTGGCTCTTAATGAATAATTTTTCCTTATAATTTTTCTTATCATTCTGATTTTTCCTTTTTTTTAAATCCAATTTTGTGTATAAAATGTCTTTTGGCAGTATGATTAAATAATGCATTAAGAACTAGATGTTTAAAATTGTGGCCGATATTACTTCCAGTTCATTCATCACACTAGAAATGGAAGGTCAAATCAAGTACATTGCAGTTCTGCTGCATACTGCACATTTTGGCAACTATAGTAGTATTTTAATGCATTCAGAAAACCTGCACACTGAGACTGAGGCATTATCTCAGTATCTGGAGTGATAGGTGGAAAAAAACGCGGTGACACTGCAACAAATAGCCTCATGGACACATGACAGATGATGTGCTCTCTGTTGGGAATGGGGAAAATGCTCAGCTTATCAACAGGAAGGAGTGATTGTTTTATCTGCTCAGGATGGGTAAATTCAGCTGGATGGATGGGGTGATGAGTGCGGGAGAGTATGAACCTGTCCTCAACCCCAGCAGAACATGACACATTAAAGTGCGGCCACAGATATACAAACGACATGAGTTATGTCAGTCTCTGTGCCTGCTGGTGAGCTACAGAAAAATAGTAGAAAGGGGACTGGGCTATTTCTTGTGGAAACAAAAAAAAAAAAAAAAATTAAAAGGACAGTTTACCTAAAAATAAAAATCCTTTCATTAATTACTCACCCTCATGTTGTTCCAAACCAGTAAGACCTTTGTTCATCTTCAGAACACAAATTAAGATATTTTCGATGAAATCCGAGAGCTTTCTGACCCTGCATAGACAGCAATTTACTCTGTTCCGTGGCAGTCTCTGCCGCACATTCACAAGTGTACCACAATGCATGTGTGTGGTGCTGCTGAAGTAGGAGCTGGCATTTCGTTGTAGAACAGTCTTCGTAAACATGTCTTGTTCTACAGGCCAGAGAGCTCTTGGATTTCAGCAAAACTATCTTAATTTGTGTTCTGAAGATAAATTAAGGTCTTACGGGTTTGGAACAATATGAGGGTGAGTAATTAATGACAGAATTTTCATTTTTGGGTAAACTATCCCTTTATCCACAGAATTTATTATGGAAATAATACACTTAAAGAGACAGTTCACCCAAAAATGAAAAACTTGTCATCATTTACTCACTTTTAAGTTGCTCCATGAGTTTCTTTCTTCTGTTGAACACAAAAGAAGATATTTTGAAGAATGCTGGCAACCAAACAGCTGACAGTAGCCACTGACTTCCATAGTATATATATTTTTTCATACTATGAAAGTCAATGCCAGCATTCTTCACAATTTTGCTTTAAGCAGAGGAAAGAAACTCATACAGGTTTGGAATCTTTTGTGTGAACTGTTTCTTTAAGTGTGAATTAAGGTGCAATGTTTTCAGGACACTCAACTGCACGTTAATTGCAATTAAAAGAAAATGCATTATAGCTTTAAGTTATATTTAATACAAGACAGCTTTGAGTGATTTTGAACCACTAGGGATAGTTCACCTAAAAATAGCTATTCTGTCATTAATTACTCACCCTCATGTCATTCCAAACCCATAAGACCTTCGTCTATGTTCAGAACACAAATCAAGATATTTTTGATGAAATCTGAGAGCTTTCTGACCCTGCATAGACAGCATGCAGCTACCATGTTCATGGCCCAGAAAGGTAGTACGGACAAAAGTATCACTTGAACCACTGATGCCACTTGAACTATTTTAACGATGTCCTTACCACCTTGTTGGGGCTTGAACATAGTTCCTTTGTTGTCTGTGCAGGGTCAGAAAGCTCTCAGATTTAATCAAAAACATCTTCATTTGTGTTCTGAATATGAACGAAGGTCTTATGGGTTTGGAATGACATGAGGGTGAGTAATTAATGACAAAATTTCCCTTTTTGGGTGAACTATCCCTTTAAAGTCAAACTTAAGCAGGTAAAGTTTTATATGTAATTTCATAATAACTTCTATTGTTTTTGAAATATGGTTAACGTGTACTGACAAGCATTTATTGTAAACTAAAATATGCTTTAATGTCATTTAATAGTAATTTGGCTGATGCTAAAAAAAAAAAAAAAAAAGCAATTGTGATTACTTACAATATTTGCGATCAAATTAATCTTCTTTTTACGTCATTAGGTCCTAAAGACTATAATTATATTAGTTTTGTGACTCGGAGAGACTAAAAATTAATGAGTGACATTTCACAACATCAACAGTTCAATTCATTTTCATGAATCAGTAAAGGTTTCAATGAACTGATTCAAAATTTGAATTCAACAATAATTTAGCTTCATCACTTAAGAAATTGTTAACGGAAGTGCCAGTGTGACTTTTTATGTATTAAAATATGTTAGTACAAAAATATGCAGGCAACATTTTGACTGAAAGGATGGCTGAAGCAGAAAAATACCAGGATAATATTTTTTGATTTATCATCTAGCTCTAACAGAAAATATCTAAAAAATGTTATGTTAATATCTACCATATGGAAAATCTCCTTCATGTACACTTTATGGGATTTATTACTAGAGTGCTACTTACAATACATCTGATGTATAGCAGACAAACATATGGGAATTATGCAGTCAGGTTTTAAAATATGGATGAAATAGATGCTATTAAATACGCAACCTCAGCACTCCCAAAGGGTTATTAAAATAAATACACATCTTGAAAGCCCTTCTAACAATAACAGTGAATGAGTGAAAAATTTATGAGATTTTACAATGCGCTTTATAACTTTAAGGACAATGTGATATGTTGGCTGTTACAACCACAACTTGTAAGACTGAAGTGGATGTAGCAGGTACATAAAAATGCTAAATACTCATTTATCATAGAGGGGCTAAAAATCTGCGAAGCATCAGAGCCTTTGACATAATATCTAGGCAGCTTGTGTTCACAATTTATGTATTTGATTTGTTATAAAACAAACGCTACAGTGACAGAGTACTGATGTCGGCCAACTCCCCAACTGCAAAAAACACACTGACTGTTTGACGAGTGCTGGCTTTCATCAGTCGCAAACACATTCATCCCACGTGGCTCCAGAACTTACTCTTCATTCTCGTACAAGTACTTCACGATCACCCAAGGCAACACGAATATCAGAGGTGCACCTGAGGGAGAAAGAGAGGGAGACCTTGTGATACCAGGCATAAACCATCTGCCGCACTCTGTTTGGACATGCTATGTATGAGGAAGCTCTTAAACCCTGTTAATGAGTTCACGGCGTAAAAGCTCTGAACCTCTCACCCCAGCCAATACACTGGTAGATGCCAAAGTAATTCCTCTCCGTCAAGACTGTGACAACCAGAAGGCTGTGCAGGTAGGTGCCCTCCACCAATAGCCAGTAGTTGTTAGCCAGTATGCTGTACTGCATCATCACCATTGCAACCCTGCAGCCGACTGCCGTCTGAAATGCACAAGTTGACGTGTTTTTGGGTCACTGAAAGCTTTCGGCTAAATTTTAACCTGCCGCCTTCGTTTAGATTTGCACAGTAAATTGGTATTTAACCCACATTTATACTAGCATGCATTTCAAGGAATATTCCTGGTCATTTACAACATACTGTAAGGTTTAAGGACAGCTTATTAGCATAGAAAGAGTTTAAATAAGAACTTAAAAGCAATTTCCACAAAAAATGTTTGTGGATTAAGGGCCAGATTTACTATCACCCTCAAACCCTCAGTGCAAAAAGACTGTCAGGATTTGTTAAAGACAGACAGTGAAAATTAGCAATGAAAAGGTCAGACAGTTATTTTTGTGCCTAACTTGCATATGCATTTGTAGGAGATGCATAAATTATTGGAGAAAATGTTCATAAATCAAATACTACACAAACAAACATACTACACATTGACATTAGCGACCAAAATAGCTGTCATAAAATAACAATTTTTGTTTAATTTCTGTTTTTATATATATTAAATCATTTTTTTTTTAAATAAATAAAAGTCCTATATGTCAAAAGTGGTTAAAATATTAGCAATAAAGATTGTTATATTGAGGACACTGATGCTATTGCATTAAATCTACCCTTTAAAAGTAGAATGTTGCTCTTAGTACTTTTTTTTTTTCTTAAAAACACAACAGAAGGAACTGAAAAGTTCACATTATTTGAAGAATTCACACAATATGCTGTCCATAGACATTAAATCGTAAATAACCCAGAATATTCTTGTGAAAATGATTACATAGGTATAGGATAATTAAAAATGTGTAGAAATCCAGAGATACACACAAAAAATTCAAAAGGTTGGGGTTTGTAAGATTTCTTTTTAAAAAGAAATTGATATTTTATTCAGCAAGGATGTATTAAAGGGATAGTTTACCCAAAAATGAAAATTACCCCATGATCTACTCGCCCTCAAGCCATCAGTGTATATGGCTTTCTTCTTTCAGATGAATACAATTGGAGTTATATTAAAAATATTCATGCAATATTCTTCATAAATAAAACAACCATCAGCGGCCAATTTTCCACACCACAAACTGACAAACACATCATAACACAACAAATACAGACTCTCTCTCCTCCTTCTCTCTACTCTCAGAGGCAGACATTTCCAAATTTTTCCTTTCCAATCATCCAACTACTTGTCTGCTTGATTCTATCACCATTCACCTCCTTTAGGCTATTTCTTCCTCAGTTATACCTGCCTTCAGTCACATTATCAACACCCCTCTACACACTGGTGCCCTCAAAATTTAAGCAGGCCTGGGTAACACCACTGCTTAAAAAACTATTCTCTCTAAATCCAGCAAGTTTAGAAAACTAAGCTTTCTTACCAGGCCACACAACTCCTTGTCCAAGTTCTTGTTCTCTCCAGACTGGCCTATTGTAATGCTCTACTGGCAGGCCTTCCAGCATGTATTACCAAGCCTCTTCAACTGATCCAGAATGCAGCTGAAGCCTAAGCCTAATTGGTGCCATCCCAATGAGGCACAAAATCACTCTCATGGACCATTTTCTGGACTGTTCCCAGCTGGTGGAATCTCAATTTGTCTTTAGCCATTTTCAAAAAATCTCTAAAGATACATCTTTTTTTTTGTCAGCACTTGACCAATTAATGTAAGTACTTACTTTCTTCTGTTCTATTCTATTCTATTCTATTCTATTCTTAAATGTTAAATGTACATGTAAAAAAAGTCCTGGCTCTTATCCAAAGTCCAAGCATTATAATAGCAGTGAATGCATGTTAATATTCAATAGTCCAATAGAAGTCAAAAAAGTGCATCCATCCATCATAAAAATGACTCCATATGGCTTTGTGTAAGAAAAATATTCGTATTTAAAACTTTATAAACCACCATCTTTAGCTTCCAGTAACTGTTGTACGTGCATTCACAAGAAAATGGCGTTCCAGCAGATGACGTGGGAATGATCGCGGAAGTGCAGTGGAGAGAACTGAACAAAACATTGGTCACAAATTAAAAGTAAATAAGGATTTGTAAAGACTTGTTTTCCTTTGCTGTAAACAAAACTTGGTTCTTGCAAGACTAGCATATTCTTACCAGAGTTTATGCATTACCTGTGTCCTATATCATCCGCTGGTACTCTCTCGTGAATGGCTGTACGACAGTTAGCAGAAGCTAGAGATTACAGTTTATTAAGTTTTAAATGGATGTTTTTCTTACACAAATGCATCAAATCACTTTAGAAGGCCTTTATTAACCCCCCAGAGTCATGTGGAGTACTTATCATAATGGATGGATGTGCTTTATTGGACTTCAAAATCTCAACAGCCATTCACTGCCATTATAAAGCTTGGAAGAGCCAGGACCTTTTTTTATATAACTCCGACTGTATTCACCTGAAAGGACAAAGGCATATACACCGAGGATGGCTTGAGGGTGAGTAAATCTTTTTTTTTGATGAACTGTTCCTTTAAATTGATCAAAAGACATAAAAATACAGTTGAGAAAAGAGACATTTTCTATTTGCAACAAATGCTTTTCTTTGGAATTTTCTATTTATCAAACAATGCTGGAAGGAACACAGTTTCCACAAAAATATTAAGCAGCAAATATTGAAATAAAAGCAAATCAGCATATTAGAATGATTTCTAACGGATCATGTGACACTGATGACTGAAGTAATGATGCTGAAAATTCAGCTTTGTATCAAAGGAATAAATTATATTTTAAAATATATTCAAATAGATTCTTTCAAATACATTAGAAATCCTACCAACCCCAAAGCTTTGAAATCATCTTTTAATAAGATATCATAAAGAAAGACAGCAGGTTGTTGGACCTCGTTTTTAACCAGCCACTCCACCTCCAGTTCAGTGGTGATGTCCTGACCAACATGGAAGTCATCAGGCCTTTCCAACATGGCATCTTTGATAAGAATAGAAGAGGCTCGCAGGATGAAGGAGGCAAACAAGTTCATGTGGATGTTGTTTCTCATGCAGTGCAGCTTCCTGTGCGGATCAGAGTGCAATGAATAAAACTCAAAAAGCATTACACTGTTCACACAAAGAAGCCCAACCCTTTAACCACAGACACAAAAACAAAGATCCAAAAACTGATGCTAAACACGTTTTCAATTTAAACTGTAAGCAGAAGGAATAAATTCCCAGTTGGCTTGAATGTTACCTGAAGGCCACCAGGATGCCCAACGCCAGCACCAGCGCCCCAAGAGACAGAGAATATCCAATGGTGTACATGGTCCGAAACTGACTGAGGATGCGTCCATAATGTTGCTGCACACAGACATATAAATACATCTGCTCAGACAATGCACAGGTGAGCACCATATTGAATTTAAGGTGGATAAAAACAAGACTTTTAGGGACAGACTTACAGTTTTTGCAATGGCATTAAAGGGATAGTTCACCCAGAAAACTCTCGGATTTCATCAAAAATATCTTAATTTGTGTTCTGAAGACGCACAAAGGTCTTACGGGGTTGGAACAACATGAGGGTGAGTAATTAATGACAGAATTTTCATTTTTGAGGTGAACTATCCCTTTAACTGTATAAAGGTCCTCAATCACATCTTCACAAAAAACCCTCAACTTCCAAAACTGTTTTATTGACTTTTTTGATATATTGATTTTAAAAGTCGTTCAATGTATTCTATCCTTTAGAGGGGCAGAAATGAACATAATTCATCTTTAAAATGTTTAAGAGCTAACAGACATTTAATGTAATAATCACCTATTCACCTAGCCTTAAAAGAGTTACGGTGTTTCTCACTTACCATGTTAATTTGCGTTGGGTCACGTGATAGACATTCGCTGGCATTCTTGTGTTTGCTATACTGTCCATCTGCGTCACACTCCAGATACACGAACCCATGTCGGACTGGCACACAAACACGTGCACAGACACAGACAGTGGTCACACAGGATGCATTCATTAGAGAATATTCCATATGGTGTTAAATTAGCTAAGCTAAAAGAAGTGCATTATTTAAAGTGCAGCCACATGTAATACATTTTTTACACATTTATGGACATGCATTTACTCATAAATATTCATAAACATCCCTGTCAATACATACTAATGTTTCACCCCGAAATGAAAAGAATATAAAGTTGCATTTTGCATAAAGGAAATAAAACTTCATGCAATGTGAATAAGGAAGCAAATGTGTGTAACTGTGAGTTATTAAATGTTAGAGCCATAAATAACTTAAATAACACAAATAATTTTTCATTTTCTGAATTAGAAGGAGGAAGGGGTTTGGTACCAGGCAGCCTTTTGACTGTTGAAACTGCTGAAATTAGATTTCAAGCTTAATCAAGTGTAAGTAAGTTTTAGGTTTTATTTTTGTTTTGTAACCTGACAAACAAAAAGTAAACTATTAATGGAAAATGGCACAGACTGGATTGTAAATGTAAATAAATCTTAAATAAACAGTTCAACCAAAAATGAAAATTCGCTGAAAATTCATTCACCCTCAATCCATACAAGACGACTTTCTTTCTTTATTGGAACAGATGTATCCTTTCCAGTGAATGGGTGCCATCAAAATAAGAGTCCAAACATCTGATAAAAACATCACAATAATCCACAAGTAATGCAGTCCGTCATTTAACATCTTGAAAAGTGAAAAGTTGTGTGTTTGTAAGAAACAAATCAATCATTAAGACATTTAACCTTTATCTATAAGCATACTTTCTCCAGTGAAAAAGTCACCTTGCCTGAATCAGGAGAGAAATATGCACAAATGTACACTTTTAGTTTTTGTTACAAACAGACAGATTTTCACTTTATAAGATGTTAAATGATAGACTGGAGTTGTGTGGTTTAATTGAGGATTATTGTACTGTTTTTTATCAGCTGTTTTGGAATCTCAATCTGACAGCACCCATTCACTGCAGAAGAACCATTGGTGAAGTGATATGATCCTAAATTTCATCTAAATCTTTTGCATTTTCAGCAATTTTTCATTTTTGGTTGAGCTATTCCTTTAACTTGTGATTACAATATACAGTCAAACCAAAATTTATTTAGACACCTTCAACAGTTCTCACATTATCACAGTTTATTCGCTACAGTTTAGAAAATGGTAATAAAATGTGACAAGAGCTCAGAGTTAGACTGTGTCAGAAAAAAATCATCTTGACAATGTCAGATAACTTTGACAGAAAGGTATGTAATAGATTACAGTAAACCAAAAAAACATACAACTGTTAGTATGACAATATTTATACAACTATTAATACTTTGTTGACCAATTACCAAGCAATGCTTAATTTTGTTCAGTCTGTGGGGTAAAAAGGTCACATTAGCAATTAAAGAAAAGACACTTAAGCAAAACATGGTGAGGTCAAAGTGTCTGAATAATTTTTGGCCCCAAATTTTTATCAGTTTTACTGGTAGTACACTGCATGTGTATAATATGTCACAGTTTACTTTATTTTGCTATCCTCACTTACATAAATGAACCATAGTATCCTGCACCCACTAGTAAAATATGTCAAAAATTATATCTGGTGTCTGAATAATTTTTGGTTTGACTGTATGTCACAATATAAATAAATCTTAATAGTCCAATGTGTCTTTCTTTTAATTTCAGGATAAAATATGACCTATAAATGTTATTGATGTAAATGTTATTTATCCAGTAGTTTTACCTTCCTTGTGCCAGGGCAGGTACCAGGGGCAGGCCACACTCACTGTAGTATTAGGCAGTGCATCTGGCCAGCAGGCATACTTATCAAATGTTCTGTTGCACACAAGACCTGGAAAACAACCATTAATGTTAAAGTCACCTAGGCTTTGTTTACAGCACTGGACAAGATCAGTATGCGACATGACCCTTAATCTGAGGTCTCGGTTGTGTTTTCCAACATACATCCCTTAACAGCACTATGCACTTTCATCATGGCTGTCTACAGGGTCTGTGAAAGACCTCAGCTGAATTTATACACGACTGTGACCGTCACTGCGACTCTAGCCATTACTTGTGGAAGGATGCTGAACAACTCACCTGTCATCGGCGGTTCTCTGCTAATATTTCGAAAACATTCATCTCGGTACATCATCCATCTTGCCATCAAAATTTTGAGGGATGCAGCAGATGACACCTGTAAGAGCCAATTAGTGAGACCGCTTGAACATTTTATCATTATAGTCACTCTCATAGTCACTCTCAGTTAAGTATTATACATTAAAGATGTTTACATATAGTTCACAAGAGAAAATAATAGTTGAATTTATAAAAATGAACCTGTTTAAAAGTTTACATACACTTGATTCTTAATACTGTTTTTTTGTTTGTTTGTTTGTTTAGTAATAGTTATTCATGAGTCCTTTGTTTGTCCAGAACAGTTAAACTGCCTGCTGTTCTTCAGAAAAATCCTTCAGGTCCCACAAATTCTTTGGGTTTTCAGCATTTTGGTGTATTTATATGATTTTAAAATCCATCTTTTTACACTAAGGACAACTGAGGGACTCATATGCAACTATTACAGAAGGTTCAAATGCTCACTGATGCTCCAGAAGGAAAAATGATGCATTAAGAGCTGGGGGTGAAAACTTTTGAACGGAATGAGGATGTGTACATTTTTCTTATTTTGCCTAAATATCTTTTTTTTTTTTCCATTTAGTACTGCCCTTCAAAGCTACAGAAGATACTTACATGTTTCCCAGAAGGAAACATAAGTGAAATTTACCCTGATTTTCAAATTTCAAAAGTGTTCACCCCCCGGCTCTTAATGCATTGTTTTTCCTTCTGGAGCATCAGTGAATGTTTGAACCTTCTGTAATAGTTTCACATGCAGTCATTGTTGGAAAGGATTCAAATACACAAAAATGCTAAAAAAAAACAAAAACAAAGAATTTGTGGGACCTAAAGGACCTGAACTATCACTAAACAAAAAAAAAAAATAAAAATAAATAAATAAATAAAAGACACAGCTGTGGATCATTCAGGTAACAACACAGTATTAAGAAAACTTTTGAACAGGGTCATTTTTATAAATTCAACTATTATTTTCTCTTGTGGACTATATGTAAAAGTCTTCTATGTGAAATATCTTATTCAGGTCAGTACCAAATAAAAAATATCATGCATTTTGTATGATCCCTAATATTTTGGTAAAATAATGAACATTTTGCAGATTATGCAAGGTTTATGTAAACTTTTAACCTCAGCTGTGTCATAAAAGGCAGACTACTATGCAGCTCTGGATGACATTAGCTAGTGACTGTATGAGAACATAGTTCATTTCAAGGTCTGGACTCCGGTAAATGCTGTCATTAAAATCAACAAAGCTGGTGTGTTGCGTCACTTACTTTTATGTGTAGATGGAGTATTAAAATCTAACCATAAAATACAGCAACGTAACTTCTGCAAGCTGAGCTTCATTAATGAACTTCTGTGATGTTGTTGTTTCTTTATATTTCCTCACATGAATATGCTGAATTAATGGCTAATCTAATCTTCAGTGAGTTGCATAATGCTCAGACTCTTAGCCAACTCAAAAAAAAAAAAAGAGCTGAGCAGTGCGTGTGTGGCATTTTTATTTGTTCTCAGCTTTATTTGTATATTTATCAGGCTAGATAACTCAAACTTATTTATCTAAAATGAAATGTATGCAGTGATTGTTTTGAAAAAGAAGTGCAGTTTGTACATGTATTCCTTTCAACTATTTTATTTCCATAATTAGTACTCTTCCTAAAAGTATGCTAAATATATAAAAGTATATAAAGCAGGGGCTAGCCATGCCCTTTTTGGGAGACAGTATGGTGACCAGATGTCCAGATAAAATCAGGACAGTCCTGATTATACGAGTCATAGCCCACGTCATGATGGAGATACAGAACGCCATTTGTCCCGATAATTAGTTTTGGCTTTGGTCTGATTGCTATAAAATAATGTTTTGAACTGATATTGGTAAGTGTAAGTATAATCTAAAGAATCACAACCACTGCTTCTTCAGAATATTGAGAGGTACGTATATTGAGAGGTATCTTGTCACCTTAAGTGAGAGTGAGAGAAAAGGAGAAAAAAAGGGAATAATCTCTGACCTGGATGCAGGAGGAGAAACAGAGCAGGGTCAGGAAGAGGAATACTTGTGACATCCCTTAGTCCTGCTGCTGCTACTGCTGGCGGCACTAGGAGGGGAGCCGGGGGTCCGAAGAGATATGCTCACCTCATATGAAGGCTTCAGCTATCAACACACAGCCTAAAGCACACATGGAAAGAGTCAAAGAGATCAGCATATTATCAAACAGCAAATGCACTGTGTACACTAACTTCCAATGAGGCGAATGACTTCTATTTCTTGCCCTTTTCTCTCTTCTGAAAGTAAGTTTGGTGGTAAATTTCGTGGTTTTCATGAAAATTGCAGAGTGCTTTACATCAGCAACAAATGCATGTTTACAGATATCCACTGTAATTACAGCAGTGATACATTTACAACAGTCAGTTCCACTCCACACGTCATGACATACACTAACTGTCATGAACCGGAAAAAAAAACAGTCCAGGCAGAGTCAGACAAGACGAGCGTTTGAGAATAAAAAGTATTTAAATTGTTATTTTTATTAAAATAACCGATTTTTACGCTAGAAAAGATCCTTCTTTCTCGCCTGGGATCGTTTACAGCTGCATGTGATCATTTGAATATAAACTGCATTTTGGAAGTTCAAAATCGGGGGACCATATCAGTCCCTATGGAGAAAAATGCTGAAACTTCTTCCTTAAAAACACAATTTCTTTACGACTGAAGAAAGAAAGACGTGACATCTTGGATGACAAGGGGGTGAGTACATTATATGTGAATCTTTGGTTTGGAAGTAGACTTCTCCTTCAACTTCTTGTTTATTTAACTGTTGTATTAAATCAGTATCTCATTTACAAACTCCCTTAAAAATCATTAAATGATGTCACTCATCTTGGTCCATCGCGATTTCACAAAGTTCCTCCATAATCAATGAATCTCTTATTTACACTTTCTCAACAATTTTTTATTAAAGGATTTGTGAGATATGTCTGAGATATATTACTTAACGTTCCAAAAACACGTAGAAACCATTGAAGCTCCCCTCAGTGCAAACACAAATATGCTGATCGGCTTCGTTGCACTGGTGCTCCTATATATATTTTTTTCATAGTCGCACGCAGTAGCATTTGCGATTGAAATGGTCGCACTGTAAAGCCCTGATACAGTTGCTTTAAAGGGGTCATCAGATGCCCATTTTCCACAAGTTGATATGATTCTTTAGGGTCTTAATGAAAAATCTGTAATATACTTTGGTTAAAAATTCTCAATGGTAGTGTAAAACAACACCCTTTTTATCTTGCCAAAATCAGCTCTGCAAAAATCAACCCATTCTGATGGATTGTTCCTTTAAATGCAAATTACCTCTGCTCGCCCCGCCCCTCTCTTCTGTGGAGTGTGGAGTGACGAGCTCTGAGAGATTGTTTACTTTAGCCACATTTAGCGCGTTGAGCTGCAAATCTTGCTAACTAGCAAGTTATTAGGAAAGGTGATTGCAGAGATTCATAAAAAAAACCCCTTTTACTCACTTCCGAATGATTTCCATGAACATACACGCATTTATGTAGATCGAGAGGTGCATTCCCGTTACAAACAAATGTAATCCACTGCATCTTCAGCGGCTCAGATGCATTCCCAAAATTAGACCGAAAACTGGAACTGATGTTGGTTTTTTCCACTGATTAAAGCTGCAAACATCATGTTGAGTAATAATGCAAGCAGTGTGAGCCTCATTGGCTCCCTAAACTCATTTCACTGTTTGCTGAATGTGGGCAATCAGGATAGCATACAAGAACAAAGAATGTTTGCAGTGCAATTAAGACCTGGACTACTGATCTACAGTATAAAAACAACACGCTCATTATCCCACTTTTCTGCAGAAGCCTCTGGGCAAAGGAAGGTCACAGACTGTTGACCATGTCGCTGTCTTTGCTTTGAGCTCTTGCTCACGTGATGAAGCAGACAGTTACGGACAGAATACATGAACCCTTACTCCACATCCAGCTCAATTACTCACATGGTTTACAGAGAAATGTTAAAACAGAACCTGATAAAAAAAACAGATCATGGAAATGTACTGTGATCACAGGAATGATCAAAGGAACTTTTTCTCATCATTTACTCACCCTCATGTTGTTCCAAACCCTTATGACTTTCCTGCTTCTGCGGAACATAAAAGAAGATATTCTGGAGAATGTTGGTAACCAAAGAGTTTTGATGACCATTGGCTTCCTTTCTATGGATTTAAAAAACACTGAGACAGTTCTCAAAATATCTTTTTCACAGAAAAAGAAATTCAGACAGGTTTGGAACAACGTGAGGGTGAGTAAATGATGACTTGTTTGAATTAACACTTTAATGCATCATAGGCAGGGTAACTTATAGGACACAATCCCAGAATGCATTGCAACAAGCTCTGTTTACAAATTGGATGAATTCGGAATAATACACTACCACACTGCACTAATCGACAGCCTAATCTTCAACATATTTGCCAATAAACATTAGTTCTGGACTGATCTATTTTCAAAATTTATTCAGAAAAAAATGTAAAATGCTGTTACGTAAGAAGAGTCACAAACAATATTGTGACAGGTAGGATTTAGTTTACAGCATTCTCATTAATTTCTCTGGTATCCACAACTAGCAATTAACTGTCACACAACTTCAACAATGTGAAAAATGTAATATCGTACCTTGGTATTTCCCTGTAATTAGACCACCTCTGTTTTCACTAAACATTTATCTATGTACAGTTGAGGTCAAAAGTACACACACCTTGCAGAATCTGTGAAATGGTATCATACAAAATGCATGTTATTTTTTATTTAGTACGGACCTGAATAACATATTTCACATAAAAGACATTTACATATAGTCCACAAGAGAAAATAATATTTTAATTTATAAAAATCACCCTGTTCAAAAGTTCACATATGCTTGATTCTTAATACTGTGTTGTTACCTGACTGATCCACTATTACAGAAGGTTCAAATGCTCACTGATGAACCAGAAGGAAACACAACGTATTAAGAGCCGGGGGGTGAAAACTTTTGAACAGAATGAAGATGTATACATTTTTCTTGTTTTGCCTAAATATCATAGATTTTTTCATTTAGTATTGCCCTTCAGAAGCTACAGAAGATACTTACATGTTTCCCAGAAGACAAAATAAGTGAAATTTACCCTGATCTTCAAATTCTAAAAGTTTTCACCCCCGGCTTTTAATGCATCTTGTTTCCTTCTGAGGCATCAGTGAGCGTTTAAACTTTCTGTAATAGTTGCATACGAGTGCCTCAGTTGCTCTCAGTGTGAAAAGATGAATCTCAAAATCATACACTTATTGTTGGAAAGGAAAAAAAAAAAAAAAAAAAAAAAAAAAATCCCACACAGCTGGGGATCATTCATGTAACAACACAGTATTAAGAATCAAGCGTAAACTTTTGAACGGCATCATTTTTATAAATTCAAGTTATTATTTTCTGTTTTGGACTACATGTAAACGTCTTTTAGGTGAAATACCTTATTCAGGTCAGCACTAAATAAAAAATGACATACATTTTGTATGATCCCTCTAATTTTGGTAAAATAATTAACATTTTGCAGATGCTGCATGGTGTATGTAAACTTTTGACCTCAACTGTATTTACATATTTCATGTTTATTAGGATATCACATTGTTAGCTTAGCAACATGCTAACAGCAAACCACTGAAATAAACTGGGTTTTCACACATATACATATGACAGAGAGTTACTGCAAACATGCAGGTTCTGTTTCAAGTAGGATGCTGCCTATGAAGTTAGCATCAAGGTGGCTCACTAGCTATCCTTGTGTTTGCTTCCTAAAGTGTAGTTACAGTTACTCACCTGGTTAATCGATCCACACCCCATCCCTACTTCCGCCGTAGTCGGAGAACAGAACGAAATCTGAAACGTTTCTGCAAAAAACACCTTTACCATGGAAACATTTTTGGCTAAAACGTTTCAAATTCCATTCTGTTCCAATCTCTGGCCAGGCTGGGAAAGGCACTTAAATGACCTTTTTAAATGCATTCATTTTATTGTGGTGAATACAAAACAATACAGATACTCCAGAAAAAAAAGACAATTTGACAGTATTTAAAAATATCTTTCATCACAATGTACCCATTAACATTCACAATAATCTCAATGGCAGCTGCTCTGCTACTGCCTGATGCCCTTTAGAAATACACAATTTAAACCTCTATTATATTTATATATTTTTAACAATCACTAAACATTATGGAAGTACATCACTGTTTAATTTTGACTTGAAGCCCAGTACAGGATGGTGATCTGATGACTGACACTGCTGCAGACATTCAGACTTTCTAAAAGGTTTCAGAGTTTTGTGCATTCATGATTAAATGACTGTTAAAAATTGTAAATAAATGTAAATAAAACAATGATTAATGGAGTATGTTTTACAAATAATAAAATGTCTTTGAAACAATTCTCACTTAGAAATTGGTAGTAAATTTCACAAATAATTAAACAAAGGTTTAAAGTTGAAAGACTGGTTACAATAAAATATACTCAGTGAGGCTTGAGCCCCTGCCCTTTTAATTGTCAACGCTAAAGTGCCCTTTTGGTCTGTTCTAGGTGCCCCCGACCTGCAATTTAAACAGATTGCAAATTCAACTACGGGTTTGTCTTCCAGTATACAAACATCCTTAAAACAAAATGAAGTTCTGTAAAAATACAAACAGATTTTTTCCACAAGCTTGTCACAGTGCTTATGCTCCAGTGATCTCACGTATATCAATCATTTACATGTAAGTTTATACTATTTCTGTCTGTGATTTCTGTCTGTCACAGACTCTACTGGTGTAAATATTTACATCTGCAATGTAAAATGCAACGGTGACTTATGTTAGTCCTGGATACTCTATGAATAAATATTTATATCTAAAAATAAACATATTATTTTTAATTAGGTTTATGATACTTAAAAGAATATGTAGGTAAAAAATTTAATATTTACCATTTTACATAAAGATTTTTTTGTGGTTGGATCGGTGAAAATGTTTGCAGGGAAAGTAAAATATAAACTACAGGTTGATGAGCCACAAGAATAAATAAATAAATAAATAAATAAACTCACTGTTGATCCCTGCAGTCAGGTTTGCTGTCACAAATCTTTATTACCTTTGCATTTGCTACCATTCCTCTCTGGAGGGCCAGCAATTGTGATTTGCTTCCTTCTCGTGTTCAGTTTTTACCTATTTTCTGAACTGAAGAACTGGATTAGTATCTTTCATCCGTATCTGATTGTTATGATCTTGCCAGCCTTGGAATTGATAACCGGGCTACATCATTCAGAAATCATTTCGATCCATCGCCATGACACAAGTACAAAGAGGTATACAGTAACCTTGTTTAAGATTCACCAAACTTTTTGCAAAACCCCTGACCAATGCAAAAAACAAAAACGGTCTGCTGAGTCATATTTTACTTCATTTCAATCTTCCAGATGACCTTACATTTGGAAAAAGCCAAATGCCTGTTTTAAACCCACAAACTATGTTACGAAACTTGAGGGATGAGTAGTCCGTTCACTAGAGGTAATATTACTGAAATAAAATTCTGCCCGCCATGTTCTATATATTTAAATATTTTCAGTGAATAAATATGTATTTCTTTTTCCATTATACTTGCCACTGCACACCATGGTCTCCTCTATAACAAAGCCTACAATAGATCACATAAAGGCATTATGCAGCACTTCAGCTTAAATCTAATGTTCTTGTCGTCCTGCAGAAATCCATCAGAATGATTAGTTAGGTATGTGCGGCCCAGTCAAAACTTTTCCCATGAGAGAAGATCAACCATTACACTCCGACACATGGACAAAAAATTACTGTTTGGACAGTAGGTAGTCCTGCCAATGTTTTCATTAACCAATCCAACTGGCTAAGAATGTCAAGGTAATGTATTATTATGTAAGATGTACAGTGAAAAAAAGTAAAACGACTAGGGCTGCAACGATTCCTCGATTCTATTCCAGTACTTAATTTTAAAAAGTCCTTGATTGCATTTTGCCCGTGTCAAGTAATCAGCAAAATACAGGAAGTGGCACATTTCACATATTAAACCCATTTAAAAATCATAATAAAGCATAATATATGCAATGCAGGTTTAATTATTTACATGCGTGTAAATAAGAGTGACTCCGTTACACAAACTGTTATCATTTACATGTGTAGAGCGTCTCAACTCCATCTCTTCATATTGCTGTGAGTTTGGGTTTATTATAACGGGGATGGGATTGCAACGTCATGCAAGTCATTTCATCAGATTTGTATGGTAAATCATTTATAAACCTATGCAAACACAGGGGAATACATCATTATCTTTCTCAATATGCTAACTGTTCATTGCGATTTCAAAATAAAAGTTTAAACCCTCACTCTGAGTTTACACGTTTTGATGTCCACATATTCAAGAATTTACAGTGGCTGTAGCGTTTCTATCATAAAGAAATGGCCAAATATTAAAGATTAAGTGGACATTTGAATTAAATTATGTCGAGTCAATATTTAACATGTATTAGATCATGCAGTAAAGTAAAAACAACCGCCACGCCATTGGCGCCCTCTGCAGGCATTCGTTATAATGCGTAATGTAGGCTTACATTAACTCTATTGTTTATAATACATTATGTATTTTAACAGTTTTGTTCAATAAAACCATATGATTACTTACTTTTGATACTTTATTTGAACTAATTATTGCCTCATTGGTATTATATAAACATTTTAAGCCATTTTGAAGGCTACTGTTCACTTAGGTCTATTTTATTCCTGCAAACAAATGTATTATAATTATCTCGATTCATCGACAGAATAATCAACAAATTACTTGATTACCAAACTAATTGTTAGTGACAGCCCTAAAAACAACCATGTAATTTATTTAAAGTGCGTTTTTATATCCGTCTAATCGAAAACCATTGTTTAAACCTTTTATGTTAATTTTGTCTAAAAACAAACATCATTTACTATAAGGAAAAACCGAAAACAAACAGTAGTGTAAATACTGGCTTTATTTACTGCAGAAATTATTGTAGGTTTTATGTCATTTTTCTTTCTTTCTTTTAGTACATAGCACAAAAGATGACGCATATTTAAAAAACATCACAACATTAAACATTATTATTCTGAACTTTATTTATAGTAATTAAATTAAATTCTAATTCAAAACTAAGAAAACATAAATATTATTAGTTTTAAAAATTTATCATTTTAAAATCCTACTATCATATTAACAATGATAGAGGTTTAATTTTTTGGTGAACTATTCCTTTAAGTTTAAGAAAACAATTGTAAATTTAGCTGTAAAAAAATTAGAGTATTATTGTTGGCAGAATCTTTGCAGTAAAGTATTTTTTTTCCATTGTAGCTTGCTTAAAAAGCTATCATTTAGAACTGCCATATTCTCCCAAAGCCAGACATTGGTCTTTGACATGTGAAGCAACAAACCACAGATCCATTTTGTTACGAGCTGTTCAAGCAAATTAAAATTCAGCCAGTTGGTCAGGAAATTTTATGTGCACCAGAGGCCCTTTAAAAATTAATTCCCCCCACTGTTGCCCCAAACAGCGCTAACACTGTGTGACAGTTTCAACACCTGAGACCTCGCCTCAAGCACATGCTGGAATGCTGTTTGTAGGAAGTTGGGGAATATTGCCCAGGAATAGCACTTGAGTCCTATTAGACTAATCTCACTTAACAAGACGAGAAAAATTGACAAAGGGATATCTTCAAGCCTATCTAAAGCTACAACTTTAGCGAACTCTCATATCACATCTTTAAACCAATCTCTGCCAACAATGGCTAAAAAAAGTAACAGTGGCACAGATGCGTTTTTAGCTTATTAAACAAACCCAAAGGCCACACATAAAATTTGGTGTTAAAAGTGCAAAAAACTGACTAGTGGCTCATAGGCCGTAGGTAATGAGATACAACAAAAGCAAAACACGCAGTTAGCTTTACGCTAGTAGCCCACAGGCCTTATTTCCACTTCAGCTGCTCATTCACACAACATCTGTCAGCATTTACTGTACATCTATGTAATCACTGAAGTCAAGCTGGCATTTAAATCTAAATTTCTAATGATTTTATTTTTACTTTGTTGGTTAACATGAATCACAGAAGCTAATTTGTTTAGTAGCAGTAGCTATTCAAGCAAATGTAACGCTAGTTACAAATAAATAATAATATAATTTAGTAACAAGCATTTTACCAATTTACCAATATGTCTTAGCAGCGTGTGGACACAACCACCCAACAAATGATGAAAGTCCATTCACTCCTTTTTTTTAATCCCCAAAAAAACTAAACTGTCTCGATTTTGATTTTCTGAGCAGTATGACGTCATATTGCTTAGGCCCCGCCCACGACCGCTTATGAACTGGCACGTATTAGCATATTTCTGCCCTCAGCCAGTTGTGTGCTGTCTGCCATTCTGTACGTGCTCAAGCAGCAGCAACAGCAATGTCTCGTAAGCAATGCAGGTATTTTGTAGTTGGATGTAAAAGCGAAAATAAGTGAAAATAAGCGTAATAGCGAACATAAGCTAACATGAGAGTCTTCATTTTCTCACGACATCAGAGCCACTTAGGACGCAGTGAATTAGATTTGTTTTTGATGGTAATGTGCCACCAAATACACACAAAAAAAAAAACGAAAGAGAGGGGCGGAGTGAGCAGTAGCTCATTATCATTTAAAGAGACATGCACCAAAATAAGTCACTGTGAACAGAGCTGTTTTTGACAAGGTAAAAGGGTTTTGTTTTACACAAACGTACCCTTTAAAACAATGACTGACCCCAACTGTCTGAACAGTAGTGTATAATAGTAGTAATGTTTAAGTAATAGCAATAATGTAGTCACAAGTATAACATACACACAATAATATGAAGCATGATCAACAATATAAAGTGATCAGTCTATATTGCCATTTTAGTGCCGATTTTACTCCCAGCAGTTTTCATTGTTCAATACTGTTTAAATTCAGTACAGAATGTAATTACAGAGGTGACTACGACTGCCTCTTAAGCGAACAAAGAGGCAAAGCATTGAGCATTCACTCTATTTACAAGTGCCACAAAACAACCATTGACTATTTTGAATTTGAGGGCTCGCTTTTATTCTCACATTTTGCAAAAGGGGAATACTGACTGTCATGAAAGAGAAAACAAACCTCTCTGATTAAAGCACACAATACAGGGCTGCTCTCATGCCCTTCTGAAGAGCCCAGTGAGAGCAGATGGACACACGTGTGTAATTACAGCCGTGCCATTTTTGTGTGATCTGGGCTTAGTGACCCAAGCCTGAACAAATTCATTAGTGGACTATGTAATACCACAGCAGTCAAACGGACTGAGATCTGACATTTATACACGGACAAATATGCAATAAGTTTTACGGGTGCACCGATTCTCAGTGAATTGAGGCTGGAGTTCAACATGAACAAAGGTTCGGCACGCACTAGGACCGCGGTTCAACCTAAATCTGAAAACACATCTGTAATATGCTTTGTTATAAATAACAACACGTAAAACAAACAGGGTTCGGCTAATGTATGTTTCTGTTGATGGATGCGCATTCTGGTTTCCCAGTACATTACAACAACAGTGATGAAAAAAAAAATAAAAACATGGATAAACCATTCCCCCTTGTACAATGCGAATGCTGTATGCTGGAATATGAGCAGTCATTTATTCCGTCATCGTGCTGATAGCGCGCGTGCACAGATGAGACCTGAACAGCACACATTGATATCTGTGATTAAACTCATTTAAGTCTTTAAAAGCCAGACGACGCAAGTTCTGCGCAATGAGAAGATTTGTGCGTGCGTCTATCCGAAGTGTGCAAAACCGCACCTCAAAATGTGCACAAATAAGCTCGCTCTGGAGGAGGGCCGGCCCACAAACAAGTTATTCTGCCTCCCCACCTTTCAATCCTCTCCCCTCCTTGCTGAACGTGATCGATTTCGAATGCGAAAGTGAAACCGATAAAACAGCGCACATAAGAATGCGATTGCATGCTTTTGTAAGCATCAGCAGCTGCGCACTTCTTCCGCTTTATGGAGATGTAATCATAGTTGTGTACGAAAATGATTACAAGTGATCACTGTTTTACAACTTCTGGACTTAATTTTTGTTGGAAACTGCAGTGATATGTACTTATTGGTACGTATTTTACGTCTTGTGAAAACGTTCCCACAGATACGTTTGCATCATGAAATCAGGTAGAATAAAAAAATACATACTGTACCAGAAAGTCAAAAGGTATTTATGATGTCAGGTTTTTAGATGTATGCAATTTTAAATGTATGAAGTTTTCAATAGAAATACAGATGAAATGCCTTTGTTGTAAACATAAACATATAATGAAATGTTATTCAAAAAGTATATTTACATGTAGACAATAACAGCCAGCCAGACAGTGTGACCCCAAAATGCTGTCCCGCTATACACTTTTACCCCATTTAACTGGGGTAAGAGAACAAGTGCAGTTTTCAGAGTGTCTCTTTCCTGCTGAGATGTGACAGTTAGGGGCCTATGATCTGATTAGAAGCTCACAGAGGGCTTAGAGATACCGGTGTCATGAACCAGCACATCGATGTGGTTGTATGCCAGTGAGGAACGCGGTAGGAAATGTCTGGGAGTGCCAGTGCTGCACAGCCCTGTCACATCACACACCACATGCTGTCACTTCATTGAGGATCAGATTAATGTCACTGCGTATTTCACTGTGTCAGCAGCGATACTCATGGACTACCGCTGACTCCATCTACTCTACTGTGCCATTTCTATCAACACCAAGTCTGATATGCCACAGATGAGACTCAGTTCAAAACAACTGAGCTGACTTACTGTCTGCTGTATACAAAGGCATGAAGTAACTGCTTTGGAAAACTCTACATAGATAGCAATTCTGTTTGGCATGAAAGTATCTTTTGATTTCACATAAACATTGAGCAAAATAGTCAATTTTATCCATCGTATTTTTCCTGTAAGAGCGGGCACGGATATTTGTAAATTTTATGGGTCTGGCTTACGTGGCATCACGTCCAGCTAATTTTAACTGTACAAAAGAGATCGTTTAGCGGCTTGACATTGCAAATTGATGTGTCTTACCATATTAAATGTAATGTATTATGAACACGCTGGTTTGTAGTGCAAACAGTTTTACCGTTTACTGCAAGTTGTTATTCTTCTCGTTATTTCCCTATAGCGGCTAATTAACCAAAGTCTCGCCCATAGGCTCACTTCTGCATTGAAGAATAAGGTGGATAAGATTGAACAATTTATATTGATGTTATTGGATGAGTTGGACTTCATCAATCATATTGGATAGGGTGACAATACACCTTTTTTTTCCAGGAAAAAGAGGACATATAGTCAGCCTAATTTTGGATAAATTGATATGATACAGTTTAAGATAAGTATAAATATGTTTTAAAGACTATTTAGGTTAATGTTGAATAATTCCCCCACAATCCAAAGACATGCAGTATAGGTGAATTGGACAATTTAAGTTGACCGTAGTGTGTGAATGTGTGTGTGAATGAGTGAGTGATTTTGTCCCAGCACTGGGGATGCACAAGTTAGTGCACTCTCAGGACTGGGTTGCGGCAGGAAGGGCATCCGGCATAAAACATGTGCCAAATCGACTATGTGGATCACTCCGACTGTGGAGCAAGCTGAAGGAGAGAGAGAGTTTAATGTTGATTAAACATCAAGAGTATTAGCTGCCTAGTTCTTATTATATGTGACCCCCAACCACAAAACCAGTTTTAAGTAGCACGGGTATATTTGTAGCAATCAACAAAAACTCATCGTATGGGTCAAAATGATAGTTTTTTTATGCCAAAAATCATTAGGATATCAAGTAAAGATCATGTTCCATGAAGATATTCTGCAAATTTCCTACTGTAAAAATATCAAAACATTTTGATTAGTAATATGCATTGCTAAGAACTTAATGTTTTTTTTTTTTGCACCCTCAGATTCCAGATTTTCAAATAGTTGTATCTCAGCCAAACATTTTCCTATCCTATCAAACCATACATCAATTTAAAGCTATTTCCAGGTTATTCAGATTATGTATAAATCTCAATTTCAAAAAACTTACCCTTATGATTGGTTTTGTAGTCCAGGGTCACATATTAGATTTTAGTGCAGCTTTTGAGAAAATTGATGCTGTTCTTACTGATCAACATGGTATTCATGGTGTGGTCTTAAGGCGGTTTTACGTGAAAGAATGTTTTCAGGGAGAATTACATCATCCTCTTGGAATTTTAAATGTGGCGTCCTACAAGGTTCTATACTGGAACCACTTTTATTTACTTTATTTATACTACACCTCAGTTCCATTTTTCAAAAACACAACTGAGTGTTCACAGGACATTACAGGCAAACAAAAGAAGAAAAAAGAAGGTATTCTACTTTTGGAAGAGCCTTTTGCTTCATGAGTGCTACAGTGTTATGGTGCTTAAAAACTTCCTATGTAAGCAGCACACTAGGTTTTTAGAAAAGAGCCTTGATTTATAATCTTCACTCATCTACTTTCTTCCACTATATCATGCTGTGTCTTTACAATCTCTGATGTAGTGGACAAGCAGGCACATGCATGATTGTTTCATGCTGAAACAACATCAGCTATGAAAAGCATGCCTTGCCCAGAAAACTGAAAATTAAAAAAAAAAACAAATAGAAATGAATGTTTATATGATTCATTGCTTTTGTTAGCTTGAGCATCATTTGCGAATATATTTACAATAGAAGTCAACACTGTAATACGCCTACACAACTGCTTTAACTTGAAAACAAAGCTTGGGCTAAAACAGATGTGGAGGCGGATTGCAATGTTGTTTCTGTTGTAAAAATAAAGGGGTTTTCAGAACCACTAGGGCTAAGTACTAAACTTATCCAGGAGCAACTGTGCTACAAACAAGAACGATGCAGGTTGTTGAGGAGAGGTGTGATGTTACTTTTAGAAAATCTGATGATATTTGAAAATCTATGAATATCATAGAGACTTGGTAGAGGACTCTTAACTTTTTTTTAGCCAGTAAGCCCAAGAACACCCCAGCAGCATGCTAAAACTTCCAACCTGGCACTGGAGCAGCAAGTTTTGCACGAACAAATATCGTTCATGTTACTTATGGAGAAAACATAAAATCTAGTAATTTCTCTTTGATTAACTACCAAAGAATGTTTCTATATTCCTTAAAGTAAATTAGGTAATATTCTTAAGTGCAAAATGAAATGTATCTAATAGTTTGGACATGCAATTTACTACATAAACCCCCCCCCCCCAAATTTAATATTGAATAAACATTATAACCAAGCACTTTATGCTTCAGTATATTAGTCAACACATCAGAATAAGCGTATTTCTTTAAAGCATGACAAACTATTTTTTTTAAAAGAACCTTCAAGTAAAACTTTTGATATGACATTATTACTATGTGCACTCTAAAAAATGTAAGTGTGTTAAGAAACATAGTGATGAAAGTGTACTCCATTTAGGTACACTTAAGTTTCCAATCTCTCAGAAACCCTGTATTGATCAATGGAGTGAGTATTGATCAAGCTCAGTGGTTTTCATTGATCATTAAAAAAGAAGACATGCTCATGACTGAGAAGGACGAACTATTCAGTCTTTTCCAATCAGCAAACCTATGTCTCTGAACTTTGTAGAGAACATTATTTTCTCTGAAGATCAGACTCAGGTACTTTATGTAGCTGTTCACAAGGATAATGATCAAGATATCATCCTGAACTTTCATTCACTGCACCTGAACAACAACTAATTGACTGGGCAAGTGAACTTGCTTATGTATACAAGCACTCTGTGCATGTGTTTGTGTGGCTTTGGTATTGCCAACACTGGAAGGATGGCATGGTAAAACCTGAAACCATCTACATTGTTGGGAGCAGCCAGCAGTGCCCATAAGGAAAATGGCTATATTAACATACAAATAATATCAATGCAAGAAGCCACTGTTTCAATGAGGCTTAAAAGGGTTTTACACAATCCCAGCTGAGGAATAAGGGTTTTATCTAGCAAAACGATCGGTCATTTTAGGGATTGTGTAAAGCTCTTTGAAGCTGCATTGAAACTGCAATTTGGACCTTCAACCTATTTGCCACCACTGAAGTCCATTATATGGTGAAAAATCCTAGATTTTCTTTTGTTTTCCTTTGCGACTAATGAAAGAAAGACATCTTGGATGACATGGGGTGAGTAAATTATCAGGAAATTTTAATTCGGGAAATTAACTTCCTTAGAAACAATAGAGGTCAATGTAAAGTTCTTACCACAATAGGAAAAAAACAAACAAACAAACAAAAAAACATGTTTGTGTTTGTTACAGTGAAATGAGCAGACTGGAGGATTATTGTGGCTGGTTTGTTGGCCCTAACCTCAGAACACCTACCTATAAGGCATCATTCTTGCATTTCCTAAAATAGTAATATCAACACTGTAATCCACATCGACAGCCTCGTCAACTCACTGACAACATGCATTGTCTGAATGCAGTCTGAAGGCATGACATGAATGTGGGTTTTAGAGGGCAGAGGAAACACCATTAAAAACCCCATGAAACTGCTTTCCTGAGTCATCAATATTTCTGTAGTTTACAAACTGTACACACATTATGCAAACCGAAAAACAGCTGCTTTTCCACCATTGTTTCAAATGGTTCTAGTTGTGAAACCAACTGGTTACAGCAGTGCTGAATGGATGTATGAATTTTATGGACTCAGAAGCAGCGGTTTAAAGTTAAATGGTGAATTTGTTTCCTACAAACACACAGTTTTAGACTGGACTGGAGTGGTGTGGATTACTTGTGGATTATTGTGATGTTTTTATCAGCTGTTCACACTCACATTCTGACTAAGTGAAGCAATGCTCTAAACTAAATCTTGGATAGCCTGAAGGTGAGTACATTTTCAGCTAATTTTTATTTTTGAATGAAATATTCCTTTAATTAAGAGAAGATCCCCCAAACCATTCAGATCACAGACACAGCTGACACATTTTTAGACACCATTACTCTAGTGATTAAGAGTGGCTGGATGGAGACCAGGACAGTTGAATGGCTGACATTCACCTCTGCAATGTGCCACCATTCAACAAGTACATAACAAAAGTGTCTCATTAATCATTAGCAATAGTAAGAGTGCTGCCATAATTATAAGTGACTGCAGTTGTGCACATTCAAAGATCCATGCTAATTATTCTTGCCTCATACTTGAGATTAAATGACCATGTCAAGTAATTAAGAGTTAAGGGCACATTCATTAAAGTCAACATGAAATCAAAACTGACCATATAAACTGCCTTAAAAGGATAGTTCACCCACTTTGTTTCTTCAGTAAAACACAAACAAAGATTTTTAACTCAAACCATTGCAGTCTGTCAGTCATTTAAAACAGACACCTCTGCTTCCTGGAGTGGACGTCCCAGAAAATTCACCCCAAGATCAGACTGTGTAAAGCTCAGAGAAATGGCAGACAACCCAAGAACTACGCCTCAGACTCTACAGGCCTCAGTTAACATGTTAAATGATAAAGTTCATGACAATACCATTAGAAAAATATGAGACAAAAATTACATGCAGAAGAAAGCCTCTTCTACCTTAAAAAAAAAACAAAAAAACATTGCAGCACAGTTTAGGTCTGCAAAGTTGCATCTGAACAAAACACGTCTTCTAGAATAATGTCCTTTGAACAGTCGAGGCCGACGTGGAGATGTTTGGCTATAACGCACAGTGCCAAGTTTGGTGAAAACCTAAAGAGCATATCAGCACAAACACCTCATACCAAAAGAAAATCATGCTGGAGGACGGCTGATATATTTGGGCTTGTTTTGTAGCTACAGGACCTAGGCACCTCACAGTCATTTAGTTGGCTGTGAACTCCTCTGTATATCAAAGTATTCTAGACTAAAATGCGAGGGCATCTGTCCGACATCTAAAGTTGGGTCATGCAACAGGACAATGATCCCAAGCACACCAAAAAATCTACAACAGAATGGCTGAAAAGAAAAGAATCAAGGTGTTGCAATAGCCCAGTCCATGTCTAGAGCTCATCCTGACTCAAATGCTGTGGTGAAAAAAAGCTGTGCATAAGCAAATGCCCACAAACCTTAATAAACTGGAGCAACGTTGAAAAGAAGAGTGGTCCAAATTCCTCCAGAACAATGTGAGAGACTGATAAAGTCACACAGAAAATGAATGATTCAAGCTATTGCTGTTAAAAATGGAACTACAGGCAGTTGAATTATAGGGTGTCACACGTTTTCCATCTTGGCTTTATTTTTGTTAAATAAATAATGACACAGTGTGATATGTCATGTGATGATGTTTATTTGAGGAATTATTTTCCACATTTTAAGACCTGCCAAGGACCAGATAATTTTTTATTATGTCCTGATACAGAAAACCATGGAAATTTAATAGGGTGTCCTAACTTTTTCACATGACTGTAGGTACAACGAAAGTCTGTTCTGTGTTAGGACCCCACTGATGTTCATTGCATGACAAAAACAGATAAAACTTTCTTCAAAGCTTCCTTTTTCGTTCATAAAATAGAACACAAAAATACTGCAATACAAAGTTCCAAAGATGTCAAGAAAAGTACAAAAGGCTTGACATCAGACAGCGCAGCTACATGTGATAAACGGTTTGAAATGACGTTAGGTTCTTGAGATTTGGAGCGCTCCGTCATTCGTCTGCAGGAATCCATTAACAGTCATTTGTGGTGATTTTCTTGGATTTCTGTCCACCTGCAGATGCTTCACTAGTATTACTTTTCACATTGACCCATAAGCTGAACATCTGGAGGTTTTTAGGCTTGTAAAGCATTAACATGGATTCATCACATCATTAAAAATACTTAAGTTAAAAATGTACAATATTATAATGAATCAATGCGACTCTTTGTTTAACAGGATGAACAGACACAATTATTGAACCATCAAATGGTCTTGTTGAGAAACACAATTAATAGTGCTGATAATGTGCTATGTGCTTGCTAATGCCTTGAATGAATGCTGTATGATAAAGAGAACACTGATTATTCAATATTTCTATATTTCTAACAGTGTAACTGCTTTACCTACAGACAAACACCTAGGGTTTTCTTATGGCTCTGTTTAGCCCAAGCCATTAATATTTAACATAACTGCCATTAGCCTCATTTAACAGACTCTGGTGATGTATGTGCACTATTAAGTAAAATATGAATGCATAAAATGTGCATTAAAGGAGAGCAAGGAGAACAAACGGCAAGGTTGAGAGAGAGAGAAAGAATATTGTTTTGATGATAATTCATATGTTAAATAGAGAGCTACTTTAGTGTGTAATGTGACAGTCTTCAGAATAAAATGGCATATTAATTGTAAGATGCATGTATAATACAACACAAAATTGCTATTTTAAAACATGTCCATATTTCATTACAAAAAAAACTTACAGATCACAAGCTTTTGAACAGTAGTGTATTTTCTCAAATATAATCATTGAGCATTGAGCAGTTTGTTGTTTCTTCAATACGAAACCTTCACTACAATAAATGAAGAGTTCAGATTCAAAAGCCTCTAAATCAGTCTGACGTATTTCTTTAAAATGAGCAGTGCTGGGGAAAGTTACTTTTAAAAGTAATGCATTACAATTTTGCGTTACTCCCTGAAAAAGTAACTAATTACGTTACTTAGTTACTTTTTATGGAAAGTAATGTGTTACGTTACTTTTGCGTTACTTTTGCATTACTTTTTAAATCTGGGCAGGACTTGCTTCTTTGTTTTTAATATAAAACAATTCTAATGTAAAAGCCCTTTTACACCAAAAGTGAAATGAATTCACCTCAGGCTGATAGAAAAGTACATTTATGCAGGAGATCACTCTTCAGCTATTAAAAAAAAAAATTAAGCACATATGTTAGTTCATCTGAAGTAATTTTTTCTTATTAGTATGGTTGAATTGCATCATCGAAGGTCAGCAGCAAAGACACTGGTTAATAAAATGGGATTAAATACATAAAGGATATTTGTTTTATTTAACATATTTAATTTTTGCAGGGTTGTGTCATATTCTGAGTTTGCATTTCACTGTTTTTATTCATTTTGAGGAATACTGAATCTGTTTTTTGTGAGTGGGATGAATTAATGCATGTTCACATTTAGTCTAGAATACAGTAACATCATGTTTACTCCCAATTTCCCGACAGGAGACTTGTCAATCAAAAAAAAGTAACTCAGATATTTTCTTAGAAATTCAAAAGTAATGCGTTACTTTACAAGTTACTTGAAAAATGTAATATTATTACGTAACTTGCGTTACTTGTAATGCTTTACCCCCAACACTGAAAATGAGCATTTCTTTCTGGCTACTTTGTATAGGTTTCTATGTAAGTACGGGTACTTCTGATTGGGCTGAGGCTGAAATTTAGTGAGTTTGAAGTGAAAGTAATTGATGGACGTGTAATATGTGTCAGGAGCATTCACTCAGTATCATTATCTCATTTTTGACTGAGATGGCTTTTAGCTGGTTTTGCATCTGAACTCTTCAAATATAGACATACATAAATATAAAATGCAAATATAGAATTAACATTGACACTGCTCTAAAGTGGAAGCAGCAAACCTAAAACCACACAGCATTTAAGGGCACTGAGGTGGAAGCAAGTTCTGTATAAGCTCACTTAAAAAAAAGCACAGTTACACTCAACACTGAGAGCACACTGGGCTGGATTTACTCAAAGGTTACAGATCTCCTGTCAAATGCCAGGAAGATCTTTCCAGAACCACAGGAAACAGTAGCATACTAAGTCATCTTCACAGAGATACTCCGTATAGAAATTCAAGGCAGGTTTTCTACTACAGAGAGACTTTTGGCTTTTGTCACATGGGTTGAATCCTTTTATGATTTGTCAAACCTGATCTTACAAATTCCCACTTGGCCTGCACAGCTTGTCTGGTGCTTTTCAAGAGTGGGGAAAATGTTATATGTACATGAGTAGAATAGGGAATGAGCAGTCTTTCTGTTCCATGTAAGTTAAAAATAAGGTCATATGGGTTTGAAACAACATGAGGCTGATTACATGATGACAGCATTGTAATTCTGGGGTGTATTATTGCTTTAGTTGCATTATCTCAGGTTATTGAGCAAGTAATGATCCGCTCTACTCCCTGGTCACAACTGTGATCACATTACTAAAGATCTAACTATGTTAAACATGCATACATTTCCAATAAAGCTCTAAGGTCAGCAATTCACTCAAATACTGACATTTCAGCCGCAGGCCAGATTCATTCTGTAACATTTACCCCACAAGACCTAAACAGATTAGCCATGAATAATTCTCCATTAGATTAGAAACAGCTTTATTGTCATAGTGCAAAGTACATGCCAAATTAATGTTTTAAAAATTCACTTATGCTCAAGACTGCATTTATTTGATCAAAAGCAGTAATATTGTAACACATTATTACAATTTAAAATAGCTGGTTGCTTGTTTTTAGCTTAAATACATTACCAGTCAAACTATTTTTTAATGTTTTACAGTTTCTTCTGCTCACCAAGCCTGCATTTATTTAATCCAAAACACAGCAAAAACAGTAATATTGTGAAATATGTTTTACTAATTAAAATAACTTTCTATCGGAACATATTTTAAAATGTAATTTATTCCTGTGATCAAAGCTACATTTTCAGCATCATTACTCCAGTCACATGATCCTTCAGAAATCATTACAATATGCTGATTTGCTGTTAAAGAAACATTTATTATTATTATTATTATTATTATACATTTTTTTCAATTTTCAAAATAGTTAAGGAAATTTTTTCAAGAGTTTTTAATTAACAGAGAGATCCAAAGATCAGCATTTATCTGAAAACAAACAAAACAAAACAAAACAAAATAAAATAAAATAAAATAAAATAAAATAAAATAAAATAAAATAAAATAAAGCTTTTGCAACATTATACATTATATCATTCAAAAGCTTGGAGTCAGTATAATTTTTGGGTAAGATATTATAGAAATTAATACTTAAATTTCAAGCATCCTTGCAAAATAAATCAAAAGTGATGATAAAGACATTTATAATGTTAAAAAAGATTTCTATTTCAGATAAATGCTGTTCGTCTGAACTTTCTATCCATCAAAGAAATCTGAAAATTCTATTTAGCTGTTTTCAACATGATGCTAAAAATTCAGCTTTAAAATCACATGAATAAATTATATTTTAAAATATATTCGAATAGAAAACAGTTATTTTAAATAGTAAAAATCTTTCAACATTTTTGCTGTATTTTGGATCAAATAAATGCAGGCTTGGTGAGTAGAACAGACTTCTTCAAAAACCATTAAAAATCCTACTGTTCAAAAACTTTTGACTGGTAGTGTATATTTACCTTTAGTGTCACATGTTCTTTCTGAAATTATTGTAATATGCTGATTTGCTGCTCAATAGTCATTAATAATGGTTCTTATTATCAATGTTAAAATAGTTTTGGTTAAAACAGGATTCTTTGATGAACAGGAAGTTCAAAAGAACAGCATTTATTTAAAATAGACATCTTTTGTAATAAATATTTATTTACTTTAGATCAATTTAATGTGCCCTTGCAGGATAAAAATATTAATTTCTTAAAAAAAAAAAAAATCTCTCACCCCAAACTTTTTAATGGATCCAACAAATATATGATGTTTTCAAACATAGATAATCTAGAGTAACGATGCTGAAACTTCAGCTTTGCCACCACACGAATAAAATAGATTTGAAAATATATTCAAATAGAAAACTTTTATTTTAAATTATAATGATACATCACAATATTACTGTTATTACTGTATTTTAGATTAAATAAACTGTTATTACTGTATTTTAGATTGAATAATTAAGCATAAGAGACGTCTTTCAAAAACTTAACTTTCAACAAAAAAATTGCCAAATTGCAACTTTTTACCAGTAGAGACAGAAGGAAGCACAAATGTGCATAATGGCAATAGGATGGCAGTACAGCTGAGAGAAATAAGCTACGATGTGCAAAAATCTTTTTTTCAAGGTCCACAAAAAAAAACATTCCCCCCGGTCTCCATGGATTTAGTGACTTTAATTCAGTCGTGCCCTGGACAGAGTGCCCTTCAGCAGTCGATCTAGTAATGAAAACATAAGGAACACGACCCGCAGCCTCTCCGGCACTTGTGACCTTTTGAGCTGAGCTCAGACTCCCAGGCGCTCTCGTTTCTTCACTAAAGAGGAGTTATTCTTCACCTGCTGATAACTCATCACAAAAACATCAAATGACTGCTTGCTCTGAGATTGTTGAATATACAGAAGAAACGCACTGATCCAGAGTGCACCTGTTTACACCTGCATCTCTGATCAGTGAGTACTTCCGTCAGGTCACTCTGTCATTGTATGCATGTTGTGACATTTACTACACTTACATTGACAGGAAATAAAAGAAGGCAGGGTGCTTGCTTCCAACAACCCATGGTACAGACGAAAATAACAGATTATCAACCACACAGCATGCTGTCTTTGGGCTTTCTGTATCCAGAAAATCTTCGTGGCTGGGGATTATATGGGCGAACTCAGGTGCCCTGTGGGGTTACCAAGAGGAGAAGCTACCAAAACATATTGCACAAGCTTAAGGTCTTAAAAGAGCAGACTGGCTGCAGTGTTAAAGGTGAACCATTGGGCCGCTGACAGAGTGTGTATATTTCAAAGGTCTGGGGCTTGTGAGGATAAAGAGTAACTCTGAATTAGAATCTAGCCTTATTTGATCTTTGCCTGAAAATGGCGGGATAAACTAGATTTGCATGAAATGAGGGACATACCGTACAAGTGCTTGCTTAGTGTTAAAGTTTTAATTTAGGAAATTTTAGGTTTTGAACTTTGTGTAAATGTTGTGCTGTATCACACTGTAAAAAACAATTTGTGCATTCAACTTAAAATAATTTGTTACCTGGCTGCCTTAAAATTTTAAGTTCAGTCAACTCAAAAAAAGTTTAGTCTACTTAAAATTAGGGATGCACCGATACCCCTTTTTCAAGTACTCGCCCGATACCGATACTTTTATTTTTGGTACTTGCCGATTCCGAGAAATATTTTAAATATTTAAAAATTTACCAGTAGATTTGTAAAATATGGGGTACAGAAACTAAAAGAATATGTATAGTGTTAGTTGGTCAACTTCATTTATCAAATAGATACAGTCAAACCAAAATGTATTTAGATCACATGGTCATAAACTGTGTCCTGCACCCACTAGTCAAAAAACAAAAAAAAAAAAAAACAAAAAAACAAAAACACAAAAAAATACAAAATTATCAAAAATGGTGTATATCTGCTGTCTGAATAATTTTTGGGTTGACTATATATCTCTTAGTTATTTTTATTTTTACACTTAATTATGCCCATTAAAATGTGTTTTGTTACTTTCACTGTTTTTTTTCTTGCTCTATGGTACATCATCTTCAATTTAATAGCATTAAACTGCTCCATTGCAGCGGCTCAGTACTGTAATCACGCGAACCACTCATTATGATTCTCCTAACTCTGATATTTTAAGAAATACAAGTCACGCTTTTTCATCTGAAATATGCTGCTATTTGGGCTATAATCCAAAGCGACTCAAATAATGGAGAAACACTTTTGAAGCAAGCAAAACATGCGCAAGTACAGTACTGCCTATCGCATTTCACACAGGCTGTTATAGTTTCACTTTCGCCGGACAGTCGTGTATGCTTAAGGTTGAAAAAAAAGATGTTTATAGCGAATGCCCCTATACTTTTTTTTATATTAATTAATTTGTTTTAATCCAAAAGATGCGTGTGCTAAATATGCGAACATCAATGAAGATCACGCAACAGCGCGCTCTCTCTCTCACTCCCTCTCTCTCTCTCTCTCTCTATTACCGTTAAATAACTTGTGCATTGATTTACTTCAATTGTTTTTGACATATCTCACCAAACTACAAACTTTCCAGTAATGTCAAGGCAGGATATTAACTCGACAAGCCCGCACATCTTGGCCGCCGCGCGCTCAATCCAATCTGTGTGCTTTGCCTATCAGCTGATGCGCACCAGTTATACAAGCTTAATACTGAATGTTTAACATTATATGACTTGCATACATATACTTCGTAGACATCCTTAATCTCTAATGACTCCATTCTGCTGTCTGTTGTTTTGTTGTCGGTGTTTCTTTGCCTGCATACGCAGGCAACGCTTGTCACGTGATGTGGTATCGGCGTTTGGTATCGGGGCATTTTAACGAGTACGAGTACGAGTACAGGAGCTCAGTATCGGCCCGATACCGATACCAGTATCGGTATCGGTGCATCCCTACTTAAAATGTTAAGTTGTACTAAGTGACAACTTAAAATTTTTAAGGCAGCTGGGTAACAAGCCCAGCTTTTAAGTTTAACAAACCAAACTGTTTGTTTAGTCAACTCAAATATCTACATTTTCACTTGGTACAACTTAACATTTCAAGTTGACTAAATGTATTTGAGCGCAGGGTAACAAATTATTTTAAGTTGACTCAACAAAGTGTTTTTTGTTTGTTTGTTTTTTTTACAGTGCAGAGCCACTTTGTGGTGATGTTTTGTTGTTGTAAATGGATCAGTGTTTTTCAAGTAATCTTTCAAGTGAACAAATCATTCTAATTTATACTTTTCATTTACTGAAATCTCTCCCTTTGGAAGCTCCTGACTGATCTGGTGGCTTATTAATGCACAAGTTTAATATGAGAGCCGTTTAGAATGAATCATGAATGTTAGTAAAATATTAATATAAAGAAAGAAATTAGCAGGATACTCTGACAAAGTGACTTACTTTTTCATTCAAGCATAACTGTCTTTGATAATGGCTAACTATTTTATCAACATTTTAGCACTTCTGGTTTTATCATCCTGAAGTCAATGGGTTTTTTTAATGGGTTTTATACATGTTTTAGACTATAGGGGGCGCAATTTTTTCAATAATGTAAATGGTTGCACTCAGCGTGCTACTGGTGCTATTTGTTGCTATTTTACCACAACTGATTCAATTACCACATTTTGCAGCATTTGGTTGTATTTTTCAGTCGAAGGGCGACAAAGGAAGCGATGTAAGTCTTCACTGCTTTCCTAACGATAAGAAGGAGAAAAGTATGGGAAGATGCCTGTGGATGAATAAAACGTCCTAAAGACCCGCGTCTTTGTTCTCTCCACTTTAGCCCCGATGCCTTTGAGGCTTTTAGTAGACCACAGCTACTGAAAGAGCTAACAAATGGCATAGACAAGAAACGCTAGATGCCATCCTGAAAGGATATAAACATGCTGACACTGGTCATGATGCCGCAGCCACTGAAGGAGTTTCTCAGTGCGGATTTCACTCAATATCTAAGGGCGCCAAGACTCCGTGTGGGGGAAAAAAAAAAACAAAAAAACAAATCGATGGTACAGTATTTGGTTTAAGCCTACACTTATATATATCACTTGTAAACTCTTTCAATAGCTGTGGTCATTGTATCAGTATTTTATATTTTCCAAGTTGTGTTGTGGTAAAAACAGCAACAGGTAGCGCCAGTAGCTCACCGAGTGCAACCGTTTTACATAGTCCAAATTATGTATAAAATGATGTGGATTTGTTAAAAGACGTTAAATCTTAAATGGGTTTTCTACTACTACTATTTCAGTAAGAGACATCATTAATATTATATTAAGCAATACAAGTCTTAATACAAGGGATTCCCTTTAAATGCCTGAAATAAGCTGTAGTTAGCTCAAGCTCATGATATTTTTTTCGAGATTTTATTCTACAGCATAAAATACATCAGTATAATTGCTGCTAACAAGTGGCTAAATCGAACTTCAGAGGTTGTCAGGGATGTTAAATGTCATCACCGAACAGGAAAACTCATCTACTTGCTCATCCACTTTTACAGCTGTGCTCTTGTATAGGGAAAAACTTATGGGTTGGTCTACAAAAATACATAATCACTGCATAATTGCTGCTTGCACAAACGTTCATGGTTTCAGGTCAAGGTTTTAAATCCCCCAAATAAAGCTTTTCTCTTAAATTGATACATGTTCTGCCTAGTGTTTTACTTAACCTTTCCAACCTGGCAACCATACACACAGGGATTTTTACCCTGCTAAAATGTGCTGAAGATCTGAAAACTTTTAATGTTGGAGTTTAGCAATCTCTACTGTGATGTTCTGCTCAAATTAAAGTATAATAAAGCTGGTTTGTGTTCCTTCACACTGTAATTTGAGCTGTTTGTTGCAACCAAGTCTGTAATCAAAACCTCTCAATGACAAACTGTGATAAATCGAAAAATGAATATATACTATATCAGTAAATAAATGCACTTATGCAACCTCTGTGTGACAATACAAAATCTTTTTTGTTTAAAAAAAACAAAAATAAAATAATTAGAACAAAACATTAACATAATTTGGAATTAAAATGATTCACTGTTTTAGCTTTTGAGAGAAATTTCATAATGATTTACCAGTTTTCATTATATAGAGATATAATAAATCACGAAACTATGAGGAAAAATGAACACTGGGTATCAGCTGAAATGATCTTGATTCATGCTTATGTGAAAGTAATAATTCTTATTACATACAAAAAGTCAAATCACACCAATTACACTATGATTAATAATTTTGATTAGAATTTAAAAGTAATCATACATATATTTTAAACCATTAATGTGCAATTTAAACCTGTTCATACCAGTAATCTGCTAAAATATGCCAATTGTAAAAGAAAAAGTAAAGATGAAGAATGATTGTTCGAACAGGTTGAACAAACAGGTGGTCCTGCCTCAAATTCACACTATTGGTTGAGTCTGAAGTTCAACCAAACAAACGTATGTTTTAACAGTGCCAGTCAGTGTTTATATTCTTGAGAGAAATCAACCTTTGAATGTATGATTTACAGTCTGCTAAAACATAGTATTTTTTTTAGCATTTTAACATGAAAAAAATGACAAGCTTTCGTTTTAAATTTCACACAGAAACAACAATACAGAATTTAGTGAGAGTATCACAACACTAAATAAAAAAAAAAAAAAAAAATACACATAAGTTCACATCGGAACACTGGTCCTTGATTTAAATTAATTTAAAATGTAATTAAAAGTTAAATTACAATACAATATTCAAAATTTGGATTTAATTACAATGCCAAAAAAAAAAATACTACTTAAAAAAAAAAAGTACTTAAAAAACTTAAAGTAACTGTTCGTGCTGCCTTAAAGGGGTCCTAATATGCTCTTGATTCTTACATTTTAAATATGGATATTTTTCTTACAAAAATGCATCGATTTACTACAGGAGGCCTTTATTGACCCCCTGGGGCACTTTTTATTATGGATGGAAGCACTTTGTTGGACTTGTTTTGGACTGATGAAGATAAACACTCGTCTATGCCATTCTAAAGCTTTAGAGTGCCAGGATAATTTTTAATATAACTCCGATTGCATTCGTCTGAAAGAAGGAAGTCATATACACCTAGGATGCATGGAAGGTGAGTAAAATAATACGCTACAGTAGTGTTGGGATCTATCGTCAGCCTGCGAGATTGCCAATACATGATATTATCATGCTCATTTATTTAATTGCCTAACATTAACATTATCAAAGAACATCATCGCTGATTAGCCTAGTCTAATGCAAGTTTATGCATTTTAAAAAAACACTTCCGTTATAAGTGAAGCTATCTACACTGTATGATGAATAAATCTATTAACACTCACTGCACACGTCCGTGGCGCGTTTCGGCTCTGACGTGTCCACCGGAGTAGATTGCGTCCAGTCAGTGCTTGTATTTCTACCCACCGCAGCTGGTTGAAATGTCTCAGAAGTGTCTCTCTGCGCTGCATCGCTAAAGTTAGGCTAATCCCCCACCTCATCCCTACCCACCACCCAACCATTAGAATTTCTGTAGGCTGGATTTTATTTTTAATGATATTCTTATGGAGCGCGTTGTGACATCATAACATCCGGAAAACAATCGCTGTAGTCCAAAGGAGCCGTTCGTTGTAGTTCTTGAAAAAGGATTTTTTAAAAACTAAATATCTCTCTTTGTAGTGGACTTTGAGATTTGTAACTTTTTTATGCCCAAACATACACACCACACACTGACTAAAATTCAAATAGTGAAAAAGCATAATAGGAAAATGTTAAGTTGTACTACATGAAAACATGGATATTTGAGTTGAGTAAACTTAAAATTTTAAGACAGCACGAACACTTGTTGAAACAGCTTTTTTTTTTACAGTGTGGTTTAGGTAATCAGAGTATGGCCTGGAGAGATTACCAGTGCTTTGAAAACATGTATGAAAACTCGATGCATTGAATAAACAAATAAATTCTTTAGAAACAATTTTCATTCAGAAATTGCTAGTAAATTTCAAAAACATTTACAAATAATTGCAAGTAAAACTCCAAGTTTTTTTTCTGTGAAATGTCCTCCAGTAATTCTTGTTTTATTCACAAATTCACCATTAAATTTTTACAGTATAACAAAAAAAGGTCCACAGAGAAGCCCATGGAGAGTTTGGTCATGGCACGTTTGAGATCCCCGGTCGGCTCATTGCTGACCTTCCTGCAGTTTGCCCCAGGTGAGGGTGGATAATGTGATCATCTACATGCTGTAGAGGGTCAGTTCACACCTGCTCAAAGCTCGCAGCACAGTGAGAGTAATGTTGTTTGATTTCTCCAGTGCCTTCAACACCGGCAACCAACATTACTGAGAAGGAAGCTATAAGTAATGCAGGCTGATGCCTCTTGGGTCACCACGCTGTCACTGGCTGTCAGGTTCAAATGCGGTTTTGCTCAGATTATTTAAAATAAATATGATATATTACATCTGAGATCTGAACCTGGGTTCCTGCATTTGCCAGAGGCTTTTTTATCCAATCATAAGCTGCGTCTAAAATCACATACTCTGTAGTATGTACTACACCAGTTTGAAACCAACCCAGTCTCGTTGAAAATACGTGCTTGTGGCAGCATTTCTGCAACACAGATTATGTACCTTACTGCACGTTTCAAAGTGAAATGCCCAGTTCTATACATGGCTGTGGCAACGTTTTTATTATATAGCTTCAGGCATGTATTGCGGCAGTTCAGATTTTGTCGCAGAAGTGTCGTTAAAAGGTTAATGCTCTATCGTGTTGAAAAATAACATACTCTCTACATCAAATCTAACTCTAAACTACCTGATAGTGTTTACGAATGTAAAAGTTGTAGGAGTTTTACTGCCTCTAGACTTCATTTGAACTGGAAACTGCAGTGATTTATACATGCAGGTAGGTTTTTTTGAGTTTTGCAGAAATGTAGATAGAGGCACGTATTTCCAATAAGCTTGGGTAGTTTGAAACTCATTTTGTAATTGTTAAAAACTATGCTCTATATATTATGAATGTGGACATACTACATTTGTCTTTATCATGTGACCTCAGTCACATCACTTTACTGCAATTCACAAATCCTCTCCCATGGTCTCATGGGATAAAGTGTCCATCAGATGCGTACTATGATTTCATTACATACTATTCTTTGGCATGCTGTTTTTCTCTTCTACTATATAGTATGAAAGTAGTCGGATTTGGATGCAGTGACAGTGTATTTAACAAACTGTTAAGTGGTGACAGTGCCGTGCTCTTGCTTATTTCCTCTGTCTCTGTGTAGATAGAAAAACATCACTAATCAGACTGTTATTTAACAGCGAAGCTTCTGGGCTGCCAGCAGCCTGTGTTTGTGTCAGATGACACATCATTTTTTAAAACAGCACTTGTTTAAAACAAAATACCATAGTAATCCAATGTCTAATGATACTGGTCTTCATCAAACACAGAGAGACTTGCCCAGACTCTGGTTGAGAATGAACAAAGTCCCTTTAAGGAAAATACACTATTTTCAATCTTGGCAGTAGACCAGTTAAAAAAAAATGCAAATATTACAAAATATGACAAAGTGTATATAAATCACTTGTTTTTCTAAAAAAAACATTGTCCAACAGTGACACCAGCAGATAAAGTTACAGCGGGAGGCCACATCTCTCTCGCCTCCTCTGAGCCCATTAAGTTTTAACAGACCACTTAAAGCATGCAGTGAGTTTGTTGGGGGGTAATAAGTACAGTCACAGGTATTTATTGCAGAAACCAATCATAAACAAGCAATATAAAAGCATTACAAACAAGTCGTGTGGCAATCCGAGTCTTCTGAAGCCACACGATATCTTTATGCGAAGAAAAGAGTAAAACATAAGGTTTCAATCGCTGAAAATGATCCTGCTCTGCTAACACGCTCACATTTCATTCAGAAAGATACTTCTGAACATTAGCGTGACGCAATTGGTCACGAGACACACAAGAGCCAATGGCATTTCACAACCAAGGCTGACGTAATGCTTCTTCTGGCAGCATTTGTTTAATGTACGCACAAACACTGAGCTTTACGGTGGATGGAGACGGCGATCGCGTCTATTTCTCTCACAAATCAATCCTTTGCATCGGAAGACTTGGAATATTAATACTATATGACTGTATCTGTATCTGCCTGTTATATCCTGTGTTTTATTGGCAAATGGTAGGTTTAGGGGCAGGGGTTGGGTTATGTGCTCGTAAATGTGTAAATAATGTAATGTAAATAAAACTGTTTATGTTGAAGAAAAAAAGAAAAAAAAAAAAATCACACCCCAACATACATGAAATAATGGCAATATTATTACCCAATATATAATTTAAATTATGACGCATCAAAAAGTGTCGCCAAAGGGTTCTGACCAAGCGTCAATATTTGAGGAGTTGGGAGTGAGAATGTGTTGCTGTGACCAGTGTTTACTGAGCTCTGATGACTGATCCGAAAATACGTTTATTAATAAAAAAAACAGCTGAATATTAGCTCATAGATAAAATATGTAATTGTTTAAATATATTATGTCATTTAAATTGTTACTACCTTGAGGTATTTTGGAATAAATGTAAAAAGCTTGTTATATGTTAAATGTTGTATGAAAATATCTATGAAAGTACATAAAAGTTTTCATCTTAGGGTGAAATATAACCTAGGCAAATAGGCAAGTTTCTATGAGATTCACCCATATGTATTTATTAATACAATGACTTCAGCAATTAATAGCAGTGTTATAAAAGTGTTGGAAATGATCAGCCAATATATATATATATATGTAATTTCTATACAATTTCTATATATAATTTCTACTTTATGTTGGGAACAAAAATAGCTTTTACTCACTCCATATACATTATTTATGAACAATGTCAGACCAAGATCAAGGATAAAATACATCAAGTTGACAGCAAGTATAAGGGACAAAGACCCAAAGAAATCACCCTCACTGACCAACTGGGAACTACAATTTACCAAGCAATTGAGTGACATTCTCTATACTACTGCAGCATCAGCTGGAAAATCTAAATGATCATGGTTTTATACAATTTACCTGTGTGGATCTCTCACTTCCACATCTGTGCGATACTACAACTGCTTTTTGTTTCATTTTGTCTTCTATTTAAGCGATTTTATCCTCTCCCATTGTCTTTCTCGTTCTGCGTTTCCCTGAATCACACTTTTTTAGCGACATGCTCCCATATGCCCTGCCAGATGCTCTCACACACAGTTATGTAAACCACATCAAATTGCCTGGGGGCTCTTGAACTTCCATTCTTGTTTTGGGCAGTGAAGGAGGTCTCATTTGTTCCCAAATGTTTTGGAGAGAAGCATAGTTTAGGGTGACACTGTGCCGTGTCTCTCCACTGAAGTTTTCAGAAGCTGGCATGCGAGCGCCTCAGAACATAAATAATGGATTTATCAAGTTAAGCAGCCAGCCATGCAGTTGTACATACCAAGCAACGTTATCTTGCTGGCTACCATATAATTTATTTCCCCTCAGCACAAACTAATGCTAATAGCAATTCAGAATGGAATTTTGCCTTTAAAAAAGGTAAAAGACTAAGGCAGAGCAACTTTTATCCTTCTCTAACCTAGTGGTTCTTAAGGGGTTGTGACCCAAAAACTGAGGTATTTTCTGACAGGGTCATGGAGAGCAAGGAAAAACAATACTAAATGCAAATAATAAGATGCATCTAACAATATAATCATGCATAGGACATATCTGTGCAAGATTCGGCAGACTACTGCAATATGGTGTACTTTACTGGGACTATACAGCATCACGCCACCACTATTATTTCTTAGTGATTGTACCTACATCTTTAAGCTTGAAAGCTCCATTGAGAGGATATAGAAGAATTTAATAAATAAAAGGTGATAAGATCTGATAAACAGCAGACACAAGGTCATATCAGGTTAGCTCCTTAACTGCTTATCTTCCATTAATTGTTTATTTACTGTAAATGTCTCACTTGCTTATATGCGCTGAGGGTTGAAGTGTCTTCTTATGGCTCCACTGATAAAGAATGATGCTAGCAACACCAAGGTCATCAGTTTGGGTTGGATCTTTTATTTTTTTGAAAGAAGCCACTTATGCTCACCAGAAATACAGTAAAAACAGTAATATTGTGAAATAATATTACAATTTAAAATAACTGATTTCTATTGTAAAATATTTAAAAATGTAATTTATTCATGTGATGCAAAGCTGAATTTTCAGCATCATTACTCCAGTTTTCAGTTTCACATGATCCTTCAGAAATCATTATAATATGCAGATTTGCTACTCAAAAAACATTTCTTCTTATTGCCAATGTTGAAAACAGTTCTGCGGCTTGATATTTTTTTGTGGAAATAGTAGTGATATGCCTTTTTTATTTTATTTTTTTTTTAAAGTTGTTTATTTATTAATTTCTAGTAATGTAAATGTCTTTGCGGTCACATTTGATCGATATAATGCATCCTCACTGAATAAAATCATTATCTAAACATATATAAACATTTCTCTGACTCCACATTTTTTTAATGGTAGTGTATACTGACAATTAATAAACACCCTTACAAACACACTTGTCAAATGCATGATTATTGTCTTTAGCGATGTCAGAAAATAAATAAATAAATGCCAAAAAATGTTGCTTTTGAGGACAGACAAATGCGATTACATTTCACCGCAACGACAAAGACTGCTGGTGGCAAAATTCATGTCAAGGTGAGCCGACCATTCTTCATACGGATGGGTGATCACGCTTCTGCTAGGGATGACAGACCAAAAAAGGCCTGTCTGACATGAAATGTGAGAGTTGTAAGACAGTGTGAGCAACAGTGAAAGCAGGGATAAGATGGGATATATTCCAGAACAAATCTGGAAGATTATGACGGATAGAGACACAGAGTAAGAACGAGAGAAGGCAGAAAGAACAGGTGAATGAAATGGACAAAAACAAATTGCGTCACTAATTTAAAGGAGTAGTTCACTTCCAGAACAAAAATTCACAGAAAAAATATTTCAGGAATTATCTCCATATAGAGGACTTCTATGGTCCTTATATGCACTTCTATTCAAAGTGCAGTTTAAATGCAGCTTCAGAAGGCTCTAAACTATCCCAGCCAAAGAATAAGTCATATATCATAAAATGATCTGTCATTTTTTTTTTTTTTTTGAAAATGTAAATTGTTATACATTTTAACCTCAAATGCTCGTCTTGTCTAGCTCTGCCATGCACATGCGTACACCGTGTAATCTGGATCTATACCAGGGGCGTTTCTAGGACTTCAAAACATCCGGGGCTGGTGCCAAAACATCAGGGGCTAGTGGTAGTTGGTGGGAACTCACATTATGCTCACATAAGATTTTGTTAGACACAAGTGGTTGAACCTGGATCCTTCTAGGTAGGTCCTGGGGCATTAAACCGGGGGTTAAAGACCTTGTCCCACTATTAACAGTAGTAAATAGTAATCCCTGCAAATAACAAACATATCAAAGTATTATAACAAAATTATAATATTACAAAAATATGTTAGACAAATAAAATAATACAAATGTAAATGAAAATGTATTTATAACTGTAACAAATATATAGTTGCATGCAAAAAGAGGGCCCTATTTTTTTCCCCCAAATTCCATTTTATTTTATTTTTTTCAAATTCTGTTTTCTGTTTTCATTTTTCTGGTCTTTGTTTCAATGGTTAAATTTAATTTTATTAATCAAAATGTAATTAATCATGTGTAGTTAATTAAAACCATGAATCTTATACAATTTACCATCAATTTATCAAAAGTTAAGAAAAATTACATGTTTAGGACCCTATGAAATGTTTTATTTTTTCTCACTTTACATTTTATTGTTACCAAATATAGCATGTCTGTTTATTTGAATGCATAAAAACAACTTTTATTTATTTTTACAATAGCCTTATGGAATAAGGTTTTGTGTATTTTTCTGGTTATCAAATGAAGTATAAAATATTGATTTAATTGATCTTTTAATGAAAATTATATTTTATTTTTAAAATGTAAAACATGGAAGAACTATTGTGTAAAATTTTTGTATAAATTTTTATTAATTACTAGTAGTAGTAGTAGTAGTAGTAGTAGTAGTAGTAGTAGTAGGCACGTGCATTATACTGAATGATTAATAAAGTTAAACCGAACTTTTACTTACGGGTTGCCGTGAATACCTTAAAATTTCTGTGTATATATTTGATGCTTGTTTTACTCTAATGAAACAGTCAAGTGCTCATGAAGTGACTCTCAGAGCAGTTCTGGAGATGTTGTTAATGTATTTATGTCCTCATTTAGTGAAACGGCATACGCTGAAATCACTGCGCACGTCAGTATAGGAAACGAAACCGCGCATCCGCGCCGTTCATTCATAAAAAGACACGCAGAACATGCAGGATTCATATTTAAATGGTTTTTTGCGGGATAATATTTACAGATACTAGTCCATATCGCGACTTGATTTAAGTTTAATGACCAACTTTTGATTCATTCATTCAAACTTTGACAAATTCCATGGAAATCATAGGGCCATACAAAAAAAACATTCGGGGCTGGAGTAAAAACTTTCGGGGCTCGAGCCCCGAATGATTAGCCCTAGCGACGCCCCTGGTCAATACAGTTAGGGTATGTCGAACTTTAAAATCATCCTACATCGCTGCAGAAGTACCACCCCAGTGTTTACAAAGTGAACATGCAAACAAGGTCAAACGGCCTTTACAAAAAAAGGTAAAACAGCAATGTATGGTGATTTTAAAGTAGGAATTTTTCTACATACCCTAACTGTATAGACCCACATTACACAGAGTACGCATGCGAATCACAGAGCTTGCCAAGGCGAGCATTTGAGATTAAAAAGTATATACAATTTTTTTTTTTTTTTTTTTTTTTAGAAAATGGCAGATTGTTTTGCTAGATAAGACCCTTACTCCTCAGCTGGGATCGTTTAGAGCCCTTTAAAGCTGCATTTAAACTGCATTTTGGACGTTCAAACTTGCGAGCACCACTGAAGTCCACTATATGGAGCTCATTTCTGAAATGTTTTCCTCAAAAAACATTTCTTTACAGTTGAAGAAAGAAAGCCATGAACATCTTGGATGACAACAGGGTGAGTACATTATCGGTACATTTTTGTTTTGGAAGTGAGCTATTCCTCTAAGCAGAAATCTCAGAAATGTGTGGTAAACAGAGAAAAGATGTGGGAAATGTAGTCCTTTGTTTTAAGTAAACAAAGCAGTTCGAAAAGTTTCTTTTCAGTCCAGGCTGTGACTCTACCTACATTTTAGCCAAGATGTGTCTATACATACAATGCAGCTTCCAGCTAGTGTCAGTAAAATACCAACAACTACAATTCCTTTTACGCAACTCCCTGCACAATATCACCTCAAGACTTTTTTTTAACACAAGACTTTTTTTTGTTTCATAAACTAATACATTTTGATGTTTGCCTCGCATAGCTACCTCTACACATACGGCTTTTCTGACATAGTAAACTTGCTCAGCTCACCTGGTACAGCACTGGACTAACACAAGTCCTGTGAAACACGAGTCATGATACGGAATTCAAACACTTGTAGAAGCAAGCTAAATTGTCATGGTTGCTCCAACAAAGGCATTATTACCTCACATTGCATGCATTCTTATCTCACGCATTAACCTTTAGTGGTACTTACTGAAAATGTTACTTTTGAATTGCCATGATATGTGCAAGAAGTGATGTAATATCATTTATCATAGGCACATTTTACCAGTGAGCCTGGGTTGCTTCTTTTACATAATACTCTAATGGATATAGCCACAACAAAGGTATAGATACAATACCAAGGATTTCAATACCTGAAAACGCCCTAAAAAAGCTAGACAGCTAATGGGGCTATAGCTCGACAAACAACCCAGCTCAGGCCCTTTCGCTGCTCTGTATAGAGTCTGACAAACAGAAGGAAACTGTGAGGTAATGCATTTTTAACACATCAGCGTTTTCACCGGTACACGCTCACGCTGGTGAAGTGAACACTATTAAATAAATTACTCTGAGCTCAACACATAAGGTCTCATTGGTTTCTTACACTTTGGTGCACACACAAAACAGTGGCTACTGAATAATTTGTTTCACTGGAGCACAGTGCTAAGATGGCCATAACTGCTGCAATAAAAATTAGAGACATTTCAAGTTCAGAAGTCACAACATCATTAAAATGTTCTTTAAAATTGGTTTTCAGTTGTTCATCAGCTGTTTGTTTTGAAAGTAATTCCAACAGTACTGATCTCCTGTCATTATCATTATAGTTTCCCATTTCAAAATGCTTTAGAATGATTATTAAAACTTTAAAGCTATATATTTATCATTTATGGTGTGAATTGGTCTTAAAGATATGTTGTGCTGCACCATGTAACTCAACGGTCCAATACAATATCTTTTTAATAATTTTATTTTATTATTAATTGCACAATTTAACTGCAAATTTCAATGAAGCATGTTTAATTGGACACATATACACATATTTAGTTTAAAAAAAACCCTGCACTATTAATACCCTCAACACAATAAATTCATTTTGTTTGCCATCTTATCGATGATTTTAAAACACTGGAATGGAAGTTTATTTCACTGCATTTAACAGTGCAGAAAGTGCATGTGAAAGTGAAATACTACACACTAAACTGGTGCAACTGTTTATTAAACTCGCTACTGAATGAAATCTTTTCGGACAGGATTTAAGCTTTCATTCAGGAGTGAATTCAACCTAGTTGGATTATCTTAATGTTCATTCAATCGTAGAATGAAAATGAAAACTGTGCCAACCTGTCATTCTCACAACACTGTAAAATGCAGATATGCAGTATTATGAATAAATTATTTTATTATTGTTCTTGATATTGATATTTACTATTTCATACTTTTAACTACTTTATAAATGCTTAAGTAAAAATTTTTCTTTACATTTGATGCCTTTTAAAACACAATCATCCAATTCAAACAAAAACACAGTTTTACAAAGATGATTCAGATTTCTCCCTAAAAATGAATTTCAAACCTGTAAAGAAGCTGTATATTTATTCAAATATCCTTAAGAAAAAAATCTTTAAAAAAAACTTCAAAACACTTTCACCATAGTGCATGATATGTAAACCATTATGTTTTACATTTGCATCTCATAACCAACTCTATATAAATAGCTTTTTTCACGTTGTAACACATTTTTTCATGGTTGACTGATCGTTGTTGATGTGTGACAATCTTAGCATAATTAATCAACATCTTAACTCTCAGCATGCTATGTAGACATGTTTACAAAAACATGTTTGCACTGATATAGGCAACTGGCTTGCTAATGTAATCACCAAATCATAAGAGGTTAAAAAAAAAAAAAAAGAGAAAAACAAAGATAAAAATCAAAAATCAAACTGCTAATTGAGTGCAAAACATCATGATCTCCACATGACAACTTATAGCACTTGATGTGACATTGAGAGTGAAAGGGAGCGAAGAGTGGTGCGTAGGGTGTGCACTTCTGTGGCACATTTAAAACGCTTAACACAAACCAAGCAGAGACCAGAAGAAGATTCCTTGCATAAAGAGTGTGTTTGTTCCCAATAGATCAAGGTTCAGCCGTCAACACGTAGCCCACAGATCAAGGTCAGCTCTTCCTGTTTGTTTACACAAAAAATAGGCCACGCTAAACACACGGACATCAGGAGCCCACTCTTAATGACGCAAGTCACCATGTTTTTCAACCTCTCGCCGAGTGCCACTCATGGAAGTCCAATTCAACTGAATAAATGGCATGTCCAGTGACAGAAACACTTTAGTCTGCACAAGAGCTCCGGTGCATTGACAGGTTCTCACTATTGAACGCCGAGGTAATTAATTTGAGCCAAAGAAGAGATGACTATTATTCATCATGCTGTTCATGAATAATAGGTTCAATTATTCCATAAAAAAAAAAAAAAAACACAACAACAATGGCATACAATTTATCAAGTATTTTGGCATTTCGGACAAGTGCCAGCACACAGTCTATCAGAGTACATGCACTCACTACAAGAGCACGGCTCTAAAATGTTCAATTAACTCGGATGAAGGTTTTAAACATTTGAAAAATTTTAAAATGAAATGGAGTCAAGATGGCATCATGGTTAATAAAATGTTTTAACTAAAATGAAATAAAACGCATGATTTAAAGCAATAGTTCTCCCAAAAATGAAAATGTTGTCATTAATTACTCAGCCTCATCTTGTTCCAAACATGTAAGATTTTCGTTCATCTTCTGAACACAAATAAGATATTTTTGATCAAATCCGTTAGCTTTCAGACTCTGCATAGACAGCAATGCAACTGACACATCCAAGGCCCAGAAAGGAAGTAAGGACATTGTTAAAGGGGTCATCGGATGCTAAGTTAATATGATTCTTTAGGGTCTTAATGAAAAGTCTATAATATACTTTGGTTAAAAATTCTCAATGGCAGTGTAAAACAACACCCTTTTTACCTTGACAAACTGAGCTCTGCAAACATCATCCCATTCTGAGGGATTGTTCCTTTAAATGCAAATAAGCTCTGCTCGCCCTGCCCCCTCTTCTCTCTGTGAAGTGATGAGCCTGTTTACTTTAGCCACATTTAACGCATTTAGCCACGAAACTTGCTAACTAACATGTTATTAGGAAAGGTGATTGCAGAGATTCATAAAAAAAAACCCTTATACTTACTTCTGCTGTAGGTGAAACTGGATCATGAATGATTTGCGCGAACATAGACGCATTTATGTAGATCGGGAGGCGCATTCCCTTCGCACACAAATGTAATCCACTGCATCTTCAGCGGCTCAGATGTCGGGAGTAAATGAAGACCACTACGTTCATTATTACATCCAGCAACACAACACCTCAATCGCTCAATCAGAGATATTCTTGTCTAACTTACATCCCTGTTTCGGCATCGAAACAATGGAGGTCGGACTGTTACAGCTGATTTAGGTCGGGTCTGAGGTGAGACGCTCATGTCAATCAATTCAAAGATCAATTCATCCTCTTCTCCCGAAGTTTCTGGTGAGCTGGGAGAAGAGCAGAGTAAACTTTATAGTTACCTACACAATATGTATATGATATCAGTAAAACATGTCGTCAGATTACATTTGTAAGGATCATTATTGCCGCTTCATAGACATCGGCGTGTATTTTGCAAACTATAAATGCCTCGTTTAACTAGGACTTATGTGTACTTAAATGCCTTGAACCTAAAATAAGCATTATATGGTTGAAAACACTGAATAGTTGCGATAATATGACAAGTGCCCAGCGCATCCGATCTGGCTCTGTGCCAGCCAAGGCAGACTTAAATTCAGCAGTTGATCACGTGACGCGCTGAACGTTCAAATCACACCGGTGTGATCACACGCATGAAAGGGTTAAAATAGCCCATGTGACATCAGTGGTTCAACTGTAATTTTATGCAGTGACAAGAATACTTTTTGTGTGCAAAGAAAACAAAAATAATGACTTTATTCAACACTTCTCTTCCGTGTCAGTCTTCGACGGATTTTCACAAGAGTATACGACACATGCGGGGTACTGTTGTGAACAAAAAGTGCGCAAAAAGTATTCTCTTAGCTTCATAACATTACAGCTGAACCACTGATGTCACATCTAATGAAATGTCACTGAGGGTTTTTGACTGTTTAGTGGTGCAACTGTCTATTAAACTCGCTCCAGAATAAAATCTTTTTTGGCAGGATTTAAGCTTTCATTCAGGAGCAAATTCAAAGTCATTTATAGGAGCCAAAATTCCTGCTGCCAGCTGGTGGCGCTATGCCTATAACTGAATATGTAGATGTCTTCAGGTCAGCACTTTTATCAAACATATGAAGTTTGGTGCAGACTGAACACAGTATTTCCGAATTCCGTACATGAATGTGATTTTAATGGAATATTAGATATGTTCAGGCCAGGACTCTTATTAAAGGTGTGAAGTTTGGGGCAGATCAGACATTGCATAGCTGAGTTACAACAACTTTTTTTACATGGCGAAACTTTGAACTTTGTCTCAAAAAATTTAACATTGCAAAGGCCTTTAGAGTAGGCTAACCAAATATAATGTTATTGCCATTAAATCTCTAGGAAGAGTTTGTTACAGAGTAAAAGATGTCACTTCCTGTTGCCAGTAGGTGGCGTTATGACTATGACTGAATATGGGCATGGACATGTGTTCAGGACAGGACTCTTATCAAACATGTGAATTTTGGTGCAGATTGGACATTGTATGTCTGAATTATAACAACTTCCTGTTTCTTGGTGAAACATCAAAGTTTGTCAGGCCACAACGGACACGCCCTTCAATAAAAAACTCAAGATTGTCGCAATTTAACATCATAAAGGGCTTTAGATTACATTGACGAAATTTGGTGTTGATCTGTTAAAATCTCCAGGAGAGTTTAAAAAAAAAGCAAAAACGGCACAAGACTTGCAGAGAAAATTCAGAATAACAGACTTTCAGTTGGGTTTTGGGCTTTGTACTGACTTTGAATTTTTTGTAGGCATCGATGTGCTACATGTGTCTACCGAATTCCGCACATGTATGTGAAACATAGCTCGAGGGAGGGGCACTTCACTGAAATTTTATAGGTGGCACTACTGAGCCATTTTGCCACACTCACTTCTGAAACGCATGTCAGATGTACACTTTACACTTTAAGCATATTTGAAAATGTGCTGTTTTCAAATATGTTTAGGCCTTTAAAAATGTGATTGATTTTGGAAAAGAAGAAAAAGAATAAACTGAATGATTCCAACAGGGTCCTCCCAGCATCTGTGCTCGGGCCCCGAAAAGTTTCTTTCTTGTGTGGAACAAAAAATAAATTATTTTTTAAACTGTTAGTAAACGGTGTTGTGTCCACTTGACTTTCATTGTATTTTTTTTTGATCATACTATGGAATTCAATGGGATGTAACATTTTGGTTACAAACATTCTTCAAAATATCTTCTATTTGTTTCCACATAAGAAAGAAAATCAAAGGAATTACATGATGGGTGGGAAATTATGACAGAATGTTAATCTTTGACAACGATCCTTTTTAATCTCAGTCTATCATATAACTTGAGGTGTTTTAAAGTCATATGGGCATATGAAATCATTTTATGGTACTACAAAGGTGATTTGATTTTTGTACTTTTCGTACTTGACAGCATGTGAACTGATGCTAAACTGAAAGTGCTGCATAAAGGTTCCTCAAAACTGTTAGTTTAACAAAATTAGATGCATATATGTTTGGAAGCACTGCATCTTATACCAAATCATTATAGCTTCATTATACTATTCAGTCACTCCCTCAAGGCAAGATATGATCCTAAGCAAACACTTGTTTTTCAACAGAGCCACAGCCAGACATTCATATGCACAACACAGCTGAACTGATTCTGATTAAGAAGTTAAGCTTCTCTAAATACACATTACACATCTAAATTTAAATAAACTCAAAATTAAATCTAAAGATATACAATTTAAACAAAACAAAATGGCATTTTCAACATGATCTCATTACATATATTATGTAAAATGTGGTTCTACCACAGGTACATTTACGTTTGCAAAGACACTAAAACCATAGGCGGAGTTTAGGGGAGGCACTGCCCCCACCCCAAATAAATAAGAAACAAATGTTCAAAAAAGTTGGAAAACCACCATAGATAAACGGCAAAAGTCAACAGGCTTTCAAAATAAAAACTTTCACCAAAACTTCCACCATCGTCTTGTCTGTCTCGCCTGACCTCACTCTTCTTGTCGGTCAGCTTGTCACTCTGCAGGCTGTAAAATAAAATCTGATCTGCGATGCGATGCGACTGTCGTTCGGCACTCCGCATTGAGCAGCCGCGTTCAGTTTTATTTGTAGTGTCTGTTCTCCACTTAACTAAATATTTTATTACTATAAAAAAAATAAAAAAATCAAAACGTTGGTGGTGGTCGGTGCCACGGTGGGCAAGTGCCGTAACCGGTGTTACATAATATATAAATATAGAACATAGGCCTATAAAAAATAAATAAATAAATAATACAAATCTGCTGCTGGCTCGTCTGCCAGTGGGTGCCCCCCCCCACGCATAAAAGTCAAACTCCGCCTATGACTAAAACGTACAATACTGACAGCATCTGAAATGTAAATTGTTTAGGAACGAATAACTCCACAGATGTGCAACTGTAAATGGTATAAAGATTCTGTAAATATTTAATGTTTCCATATTATACGTTTCAGAACCTTTCCAAACATACAAAAAGTATGTTTGTGTAAATGTTACATTTGATTGCTTATGTATAAACCGTGAGCGCAGGCTGTCATTGCTGTTAGGAAAGTTTAATAATTCAGCCTTTAACACTGTTGATTATAAAAATGAATATAAAAAGGCATGTTTTTGATAAGCACAACTCTTCACTGTCCTTAGTAGGCTACTCGGAAAGTTTACTTTCATTCAGCTCCAGCAAAGACTGTATAAATTTGAACGCTCATATATTACAATGAATGGGAGGAACTACAATGCGAAATACTGTATGGTTCAACAAGCCCCGCCTTCTAAATAAAAGAGCCAATCAGCAAAAGTTAAAGGGATCACATCACCACAGCTACTGTTGCAAATTTGAAAATTGTTTCTTTTTTCAATGCTACATTAAAAGAACAAACAACATTTACGGCTCAGTTGATGTCAGATTTTGTTGCTTTTGATGTTTCACTACTTCTCCATTCAAACAAAGGATTTGGTCTTGGATGACTGAAATAGCTGCCCGGAGGTATTGCAAATATGGTCACCGAGTTCACAGACTTTTTAGAAAAGGGTCTTCTGTGCCTCAAAAACCATGTCAAAGAAAGCTTGGGCCCTGAATATTAATTATGTTATGTGACGTTTATATTGATTTGCTGAGAGGCTGATGTTGAACCTGCAAGCCAAAGTGGGATTGTATCACTTTCCCATTAAGCATCTATTTTAATTAAAAACAAACAAACAAACAAGGCACTTGCTGGATGTGATTACCTATGGCCAAACCTCAGTCATAATGATATTCAATACAAAAGCACAACTGTGAGCGTGCTATCGCTACAAGACATCTCTGATGCACTGTCAGGGTTTGTTTTGTAATAATGTCTGGAAAGTTTCTCTCTGTGATTACATCAGAAGCTCTTATTGGTAATAACATGAGGCATGCATTTGCTGATGCTACAACGATCTCTTTACAAATGAAATGTGTTGGAAAATGTTAGCTGTAATGGTGACAGACGAGGGCGTAACATTCTCCAGCACACCACTTCTGTCCTCCTGTAGAGTCTACTAAATGTGACGCTGTACGACGGTGTCATTCTCTCTTAGAGCTTTCTGTAAATTGAGAATGTAAGCCATTATATCCAGAGGATTCGTTCCATCATGTCCATTTGTGTTAGCATGAAATTGATGCTTAAACTGGTTTAGCTTCATAATAGTCACAGTTAATGTTTCGGTGATAAAGCCAGAGGTATTATCTTGCAGTATTTCACGAGTTCACCCTTACATCTAATCTGGTAGAGTAAACAGTAAGCATATTTTGGCGTGCTGTCCTGGGGGAGGGCTCTGAGCCCGGAATATGGCCCGAACCCAGAGAACTCCCCCCATCCCAAGTATAGGATGAGGATAGATTAAGAGTGAGGAGTTGGGGTGGAGGGGGGATGCCGAAAAACAGTCGAATGACGGAGGTAAGTCGGCTGTGTGCATATATATATGACTTTGGATGATTAGCTAGACGAGTTGCACCTGTGCCGAATTAGTTGATTATCTGATCGTGCTCCTCCCGAACTTTGATATCAAACATCATATCAGCATCAATGTCAGCCATATTACATTTCGCTAAAATGAAAAAGTACACAGCATTTTTATAATTGTCCAGCATCTCTTGACTTAATTAATTCAAGTGAGCCAAATGAGAGTGGACATATATATAGTGGATATATATATATATATAGGTCCACCCTCATTTTGATGGACAGGGTCGTAAAATTCTAATCTATTATAATCTATTATTATTTTAATTTTCATATTTTCATTAGAATAACACATTTAATTGCTTTTATTTTTGTTCACATTTTTTAAACAGTGCAGTGTTTAAAAAAATACACCAGGGCTGGGTAAAATTTGAATGAACCAATATTGATTCTTAAATCACAATCAATCTTTTGGTCTATGCGGTTTTCAGTTGATGAATGGACAGTACATAGTGTGTCTTCCTTCCAATAATTAGCAATTGGCTAAGCTTTGTGTTACTTTTGATGTGAAAATTTTATTTTCTTCAATTTCCTTAAGAAATTCAAGCAGTAAATACCGTTTTGGCGCTCTGTAATGTGGGGTGATAGATCGATGTATTGTGTACTTGCCTGTGCGTAATCAAACGCTTAGGAAAACATTCGTGAGAGTTTCGTTTTTGTTCTGTATCCCGCCGCCACCAACTGGACAGGAATGGGAATTACAGCTACAATTTACAGTAGATCACCCTCAGTGTAAAATGAGGATGATCACAGCTATCATACACACACATATATATATATATATATATATATATATATATATATATATATATATATATAGGATTACTATGCCAGGACACAGTTAGCATGCAATTCATTCACAGAGACCAGAGGCTGCAGCATGAAACGGAGCCAGATAATCTACTGAAATTGATGCAAATGATGATTAGCAATATTTGAGCGCACATCTGGAGCTGTGTTGCCACCTTAGGCGGCTGTGTCATGTCCAGTATAGTGTTGTTACCCAAGCAGCATTTTTTTTTTTTTTTTATTAAAAACAATAAACTGTCTTTATTTTATTTTATTTTATATAACAGTGAGAAATCTGAATCAGACTCAAACCTTAATTTGAGCCAATATTTATTTCCTGATTTTTTGCACAGCTCTGATGAAAGCAATTATGAGTTAACTTTCAGTGCTCTTTATTGTATAAACCAGAGCTACAGTATTTTTTCCAGCCATAAAAACATATTGGATCATTTTTTAAAAATACATTTATTTAAAATAAGATTTTAGCTGTTTTTCTAGCACTTTTGTGATAAACTTACACCGTCACATGCAGAATGAGTCACTCTCCATCTCTGTGAAACTGCCACGAAAATATAATGACAGTTACTGTTATATTTTCAAATTTTTCCTTCCTAGGCTCATTCGAAATACATGCCTCTATGTACATTTCCGCAAAACTGAAACCTATATGTATGAATCACTGCATTTCATTGCAAATCTAGTTGAAATGAACACTAGAGGCAGTAAAACAACTTTTATTCCTTTTCACACAAAGTATGATTTACAGCGCCAGAGTTTTGATTTTCCTTGCAGAATATTATCTTATGACTTCAAAACAATTTTAACATCCTGCACAATGTAAAAACAGAAACTTTTGAACATTATCATCACATACATAACTTCATATGGATGATTTTTCTAATTTAATATGTTTGCTCGGTAGCTCACACGATAGTGTTGCACTTGAAAAGCGAAGAGTTCTGGTACAAACCCTGTGAAACAATGTTTCGACAAAACATGCACGGCAGCATTAACAAATGCATTTTTACATAATTTTTGCATTTGTTAACACTATCAGGTAGTTTTAGGGCATTAACCTTTAGCGAGTTGCGAAAATGAGCCTGGGTTGGTTTTTTTCCATACATGCATACATTTTTAATCTGGACATGGTAGAATATCTGTATAAAACAACATACAAATGTAGGCAAGTACAACAATATGTGCATATTATTATCATTATTGATACTATATTTAAAATCCATCTCCCTCATCGCATTGCATATTCACTTTCAGTTTGGACAGATGAATCACTTGCCGCTGGACACTTGTCGCGTCACGCCTGGTTAAGACTGATTAAGCTGCAGATGACAGAGGCAGATTGTGTTAACGTCATGAGTGTCTGTCTCTCCGCTGGACAAATGACAGCGGTAATGTGATTTCACAGGGAGATAAAGAGCATGTGTGTTTGAGAACGTTTTATTAAATGAGCCCTGACCAGCATCCAGCTTCATGCGTAGTGTTTCATGTACTGGGACAGATTTAATAAACTCAGAGCTGATCCGTTTAACACACCATGAGAAACAAAGCGGGAATGATTGGCAATAAAATTCGAGCTGGTTAAAAACAGAAAAGTCAATGCTAATTCAGTAAGTAAGGGTTATTGTTTCCTACAGCTCTCAGGCACTGTTTGTACTTGTTGAACACCTGTAAGTGCACATACAGCAAACATGAACGCTAGGATACGAGGCTCTAATTATCTCAGGTTGTGTGTACCGTAGCACGTGTGGTCACTCAACGTGTAATGAAACTCCTGGTGAACTCGTGGACCCCTGCGTAACCCCACGTCGCAGACCCTAAAGGACAGCTGGTGCTAACGTCCTCACACAACGCCATGTTACACCCAATTCCAATTGAGTGACTGAAGGGGTTTAACAACAGCACGGTCGACCCTGGGTAGTAACGCTGTCTCAAGTCCACAAACATACAGCAAGCAAAAATGGTAAGCACTTTTTCCATGTGGCAAGCTCTAATTTGTTTGGCTGGCTTTATGCAACTTCTACGCAAGGTTACTATATTGAGCACTTTTGAGCAAAAATGAATTAATGGAACTGTCAAAGTTAATCAGAGTTTTATTTGAGGCACTCAGTAGCAGATATGCACAATTTGTTTCACCGTACAAAAGTACAAACAGAAGTTTAATAACATTTCTGAGTTTTCTGTTATCATCCTTTTTGTGTTCCAACACTGCTGTTTTACATAATTTTACATTCAGATGTTCTCTTGATTGGGTCTTGGCCAGAATAAGCTACAATGAGGACTAAACTAGTCAAAAAATCTGCAAAACGTAGGCACATATGTAAAATGTGCCTCTATGCCTGACCAAAAACGTAGCTATACATACAATTCACTACAGCAGAAATGAACATCAATGGATGTACAATGCCAACAACTTGTATATCTTTTCACTCAATTTATGATTACAGAGGTAGATTAATAAATTAATAAAATGTATTGATTAATGAAATTATTAATCAAGACTTGCCATGTAGTTCCTTCCAAAAATACCATATTTTGACCTTATAACATTTTTATTACATAGTACCTAAAGGCTTTTTCACATGAAACATGAAAATTTGGTGCGATGATGCTTTTGAATCAAAACGATAGATCCTTATAGTGCTATTCACACCAGGGGTGCTCATTTGAACAATGAAAAAGAGGATTTTTTTCCGTCCTGTGTGCCGATTTCCCTGCCCCATCGCTCCGCAATGAAACGGGACGTCCAATTAGATTTGAGCTTAGATTATGTGCATGGAGCAGCTGCTGTTGCACGAAAGGTGAGAGTGGTGGCGCTGTTTCGATATCAACTTTATCTCACAGCTGGAAGTTAGCGATTTTGAACAAATCTTTTGAAGGATGCAGTGGCAAACAATTTTTGAATTCGCTTTTTGCCACTTAGTGGCAAAACAATGTAATCGACAAACGTTATTTGAGTGTTTATCTCTGAACTATGAAACTTTTATCCAAGTATTTCTGTGATATTATAAATGACTGCAAAACAGAAATAATACTGTGCAGTTGAAAAGACTGTTTGTGAAGCTGTTTCTTTCCCAAACACGGTCTGTCTCTGTGCCAAAGGCAGCGTGAAAGCAGATTTGAATGTTCCAGTTAGTGTTAATTTCGTTGCTGAATAATTTTCGTCATAATTTGTCATTGACATTTTTTCACCAATGAAAAAATGAATAAATGAATAAAACGAGACAAAAATGTTAGGGAGGGACGATTTGGGAAGAGATTAATGCAGAACAAATTTGCAGCGTGATTAGGAGGTTAGACGCGTACATATAAACTGTAGCATAGCCTACATCTCTCTGGCGGGACATAAACTGGCATACATTTGCTGTCTCATAAAACGTTCAGAAACATCAATATCTGGGAGTAAGAAAAGAGCAGACATACACTGCCCTCCAAAAGTTTGGAAATGCCCTAGAAAAGTGGGGTTTTGGACAATATTGGCATGAATCCAATTTTGCACTGATAAGGGACAACACAAACTACGAAAACATATTTATTACATAAACAGTTTATACATATAAAAAAAAAAACTTACATTTTCAATTCATCAAAATATCCACCGTTAGCAGCTATTACAGCTCTGCATATTCTGGGCCTAAATTTATTGTATTCTAAACTTAATTGGCAATCAATTATTGAAGCTATTAAGGTGTGCTGACCCAAAAATCTTTTAAAAACCTGGGCCAAGTTTAAACCAGTAACCAGGCATCACAGTGGACAAAGGGGCATGTCTGACTTTGACATGTATATATTGCCATTATTATGTAATCAAAATGAAAATTATTATTGCTGGTCTTCAATGATAATGTCAATGTTACTTTAATGTTACTTTCAATGTTACTTTAAGGCATTTGCACCAAAAAGTACTCTTTTGTGTCTCATGAATGGAGAAATACAAACAAAATGATGCTGAATTGTCCGTTTTGATGAGTATTCACGCAAACACATTCGGTTTTGTCTTGGGTTAACATAAAACAACTGGGAGACTATCGGACCTGTATCAGTACATTGCATCAATGCATTCAGTTTTACAGGGACAGCAGCTATTTAGTTCCTATCGTCTGTGGTATTGATGTTAAGTAAGCAACAAAAGCAAGACAGAAAAATCACTCACTGCTCTTGACTTAATCTAAGAATTAATCTTAATCTTAAATTTTCTGTCAAAATTAACATTGGTTCCGCTAAGATTTTTGCAAAGGTTTCACAGAGAGCAGAACCTGATTTTACCAATTACGACATGTTCCTGGATCAACATTGTGATTACCCAATCAGATCTTATAGTTTTTGTGAAGTTTAGGCTTACAATCAGTGTTTGGTGCTTGTACATCAGTGTCATTCATCTTTTACTCTTATTTTAGGGATTACTCATGGGTAAGGTTAGGTTTAAGTGTAGGGATGTAGTCAAGATTAAATTTTTGGATTAAAATGTTGTTCCAGGGTCAACAAAATATGTTGACCTAGGAACACATCTAACTCAACAAAATCAGGACGTGCTTAACAAACACAGGCGAATCATTGTCATTTAGAGATGAGATTGTATACGTGTTTGCGATCTTGATCTTTTAACGATTAATCATGCAGCTCTACGTTTTAGATAGTTTTTGTTTCTGGTGTAAAACCAAAATTTATTAATCTTAATTAAATACTGTTGAGCAGCGGGCAATATTAAATCCATACACAAGATACATATCTAAGGAAAAATGCATTGCTGATTGATCAATCATTTCATTGCTCGCTTTTTTGCATCGCTCTCAGTGTGAAATGGCCTTACAACATTTTGATGTTTGCATTACATAACCAGTCAACCATATTACTATATTATGACATAGTAAACTTGCTCAGTAGCTCACCTGGTAAAGCTCTGCACTCAGGTACGAGTCTATAGAGTCACAATAAAAGAGCTCAAAGAATTGGTTAGATTTAGAGCTGAGTTTTTTTTATGTTATTTTTAATGCAATTTAGCATTAAACTTTAGCGCCACTTACTGGACATTTCATTTCCGAAGTATGAAATATGTAAGTAATATGCACAACAGCTAATGTATTAAAACATTGCCAGATTCACATCTATCAGTTTTGGACAAAACTGAACCTGCTTTTAGCTTTTAAAGTGTTGTAAAATGTGCAACAAGCACCACAATATAATTTCGGAGAAATCTCACCACATGTACATTTTTAATGTGAGATAAAATTAAGTGCAGAGTCATGCCTAAATGTGGCACAGTCTCTTGTTAGTCTTTGTTTTGGAAAGAAAAAAAAAAAAATCTATCTATTGATCTATATGTATAAAACAAACCCAAACTAGATCCATAGAAAGTAAATTAAAATCTTATTACATCTTATTAAATTTCAGGTGTAGAATGAATTTCATTTTAAAGGTCAGATCAGAAAAGAAGTAATTTCAGACACTTCAGCATCAAAGCAGGATCTAGTGATGAACTTTTCTGTTCTCTTTCCACACCTACAGCTACTCCCTTATGTCTCTTGGCATTGTACTGATGTATAAGTCAGCGTAAAACAGATACTGATTACACTGTCTGAATCAACGGATATGATTTCATTGTGGACAGTTACCCCAAAAGCTTGGATTTGGGTTTAATATGAACAAAGCACGCTAAATACAGCAATGACATTTTTCTTTGCCTCAGATGCTCTTTCTGTTTGACATACTGTAATGGAAAAATGAGCAGTGTCTGGACAAAATGCATGGTACAGAGGATGAAATCTTCCCCTCTACACATACGCTTTTCTCTGTCACCTGATTTGGTCCTATGATTCAGCAGAAGGGAAACATTTTTTTTAAACATCCTCTTTGCTGCCTTAAATGGGAGAAACTTATTCCTTTTTAATACAGAAGCACATGAAGCTGCGTAAACTGTTGTCTAAATATATCCTTTATATTAAGCACAGACTGGGAGCAATGAGAAAGCTGCATTCACAAGGGTGAAAAACAATAAACATAACTGTGCTAAAAACAGAGACATTACAGACCTAATGTGATGCTTCCCACCTCACAATGTGATATATCAGCCCACGGCATCTACACTCCAGGAATAGAGGCATGGATATTGATTAAAGCATTAACTATTCTTATAGTAAACACAATAGTGTGGTTTCCGGTTTGCATCCATTCCTTCAGACTGGTAGTGAACAAGTCTTATAAATAAATTATTCTTGTTCACATCCATGCACTGACTGTTAAGACCCTACTTAAGAGTCTGAATAAAGCACAAGCAATGTCTAAAGAGCAAGTGTTTTCCCCTCTTGAACTGCATATGTGTGCCCTTTTAAAAAAGTATTAGAATCAAAATACCTTTATTTTATACTAAGTATACAGTAGTCAACATTTGAAGTGGATCAAATAATTTCTTAAAATCTGTCCTAAGACAAAAACGAGTATTGTTTTAGTTTTAGGACAACTTTGATGAAAGGTTTTGAGCCACTTCAAATGTTGACTACTGTAGTTCAAGTCCATTAACATAATTACTGACATATCGCTCAAGACATACTGATATTAAAAATTGTAATTAATCTTTATTTGGATTACTACTTGTGCACAATGCATATTTCTTAATATTAAGCCTAAAATGTGTTTTAATATCACTGTTGATGAGGACTGTATGATCTTTGAATAATATCAGTCTTTAAATGCAAAATATTTAAGGTGCACCTAAAGTATACTTGCAATAGTTCAACTTTAGCTTGTGCGACTAAATTTTGTGTGCCCAACTATTTTCCATTAGTGCCGCCTTATGTGAAACAGCAAAAAGCCAAACGCTCTGAAGTAGGACACAGATTGCAACCCAAAATGAACAGTACAGCACAGACCAATTATGTGCACAGTGGGTTTGTTTACTTGTGTTTTGTCTCCTGCTAGTGTTTGTAGGACTTGGTTGCACCAGTGTCATCGCTCACATGCGTTAATCTGAAGCTTTGGGTTTACATTTGGCTTCTGGAACTTGTTTGGACGTGATAAGACAAGACAAATTTGTTAATTTTTGTGTGTGTTCTCTGTATTGTCAAGGCCCAAACATGAATGTTCTCTAAATTAGTCAAAGTCAGAGACATTTATGTGTGGAGACATTTATGACCATATAAAGTACAACCGAAAGGCCCCCGGTTACACACGCTGCCATCATTAGACCACTTCCTGAGCCTGCAGGTTCAGCTGACAAAAAGTGATGCAAATGCAAGATATAACTTTTCTTGAAGGTCTATAATAAGCAAAATCCATGGCAGACGAGGTCTGTGCACCTCAGGGCATGCGTTGAGGTTTGGATTTCAATGAGAAGGGAAAATAAGAGTGAAACAACACGAAATCATTGTGTCACATACTGTCACTATCCCAGCATGTAAATATAAATAAGATGTAAATTACTGAAAATTATTCTAGTACAGCATGCCTCGAGGTTTATACCCTGTGAACCGAAAGACCTTTTCTCTAGTGCATAATTGCTTGTTATAAAATCCTATCTTGTCTTGTAACAGTTTCTGTGTGATGCTGTAGCTGATAGTAGAATCTGTAAATGTCTGAACGCATCAGATGGTTGACGGCCACTTCAGGTCCCCTCAAGCATTAAAACAGTCTGGATGGGTTTATGTTTGCATTGCAAACATAGTAAACATGTGTTCACTCTTCACAGATAATTCAGTTTTTTTTAGGAACCAGTACAAAGCAGATGTTGAGTCCAGATACACATCTCTGACGTGGAAGCAACCAGTGTTGCCAGCTTGGCTGGTTATCCACTCAATTAAGCTGATTTTGACCCAAAAAAGTCCATAACACCTGGAGAGAGCTATCCATTAGCATTCCCATTCATCTCAATGGCAGTTGCTTGGTTGACACATGCAGCCCAAGAAGAATTTAGACCTGGATGCTGCCATCTTTTCTTTGTGGGACTTCAGTTCTTTTTGAGTCATAAATGTCATGTTTTTTAAAATATTTAGATTTTTTATTTTCATGCAATACAATGAAAGTTGGTCCATTGTTGTTTTGGACCCGAATTACTGCATTTTTTTTTTTTTTGGACAAAGCGCAGGTATCACACAAACAACAAATCAATCTAAATGGAAGCCCTGATAGCACACGCACATCACGTTGACTTCTATTTGACATCTGCAAGACATATTTTTTAGAGTGTTTGCTCATCTGCAGTAAGTCTACAGGACATTTCCTATCAGATGCCAAATAGACGTCTATTAGATGTCTTCAAGATGTTTATGATTTAAAATGTATGTAAAACTGACATCTTACAGACGTCTGTCAGATGTTTGTACACAGCAGATGCTTTCCAGATCAAGTGATCTTTAAAGGAGAAGTCCACTTCTAGAACAAAAATGTACTCACCCCCTTGTCATTCCAGATTTTCATGTCTTTCTTTCATTCATTCATAAAGAAATCGTGCTTTTTGAGGAAAACATTTCAGGATTTTTGTCCATATAGTGGACTTCTATGGTGCCCCGAGTTTGAACTTCCAAAATGTAGTTTAAATGTGCCTTTAAACAATCCCAGCCGAGGAAGAAGGGTCTTATCTAGCTTATCTACAATTTATATACTTTTTAAAATGTCAAATGCTTGTCTTGTCTTGCTCTGTCTGAACTCAGTTTTTTTCCGGTTCATGACAGTTAGGGTATGCCGAAAAACTTTCATCTCATGTTCTCCCTCAACTTCAAAATCGTCCTATATCGTTGTTTTACCTTTTTTGTTAAGGGTGTTTGATCTTCTTTCCATGTACACTTTGCAAAGACTGGGTTGGTACTTCTGCAGTGATGTAGGATGATTTTAAAATGATTTATGAAGTTGAGGGAGAAAATAGAGTTTTTTGACATACCCTAACTGTCTTGAACCAGAATACACAGAGTTCAGGCAGAGCAAGACAAGATGAGCGTATGAGATTAAAAAAATAAAGTATTTAATTTTTGTTAAAAAATAACCGATCGCTTTGCTAGATAAGACCCTTCTTCCTTGGCTGGGATCGTTTACAACTGCATTTTGGAAGTTCAAACTCTGGGCACCATATCAGTCCATTATATGGAGAAAAAACCTGAAATGTTTTCCAAACAATCACTTAACGACAGAAGAAAGAAAGACATGAACATCTTGGATAAAAAGGGGGTAAACAAATTATCTGTACATTTTTGTTCTGGAAGTGGACTTCTCCTTTAACAGACATCTTGCAGATGTATGTGTGCTACCTGGGTGAGTAATAAATAAATAAAATAAATAAATCAAACGTTGCAACAGCACAAATGGGAAAAAAAAAATACATTTTGCAAATAGCGCTATGAGGCCAATTTTTGAGGCAATTTTCAAAACTGTAGTTTCACACCGCTGGAGTCGGTACACAGAAAACAAAGGTTTTGAATTGTCAGTTTTGAACTGTCCTTCAGTTCATTTTACACTGTTTATAACAATCCAGAAATTTGATTTATATTTAAGGGTGAAAATCTAAAGACTTGCAGAGTGGCTTGTGCTTTGAAGGGTGATTCACAAAGCTTAATGCTTTGACTTCTTTTGTAACTGTTGTCATTGAGGGAAAAATTCAAAAGACAAAATTTGTGAATTATTTAATGTCTAATTAACAAAACTGTCATATAAAAGTAATAACACTTCAGATGTGATTACCTGTGGCTATATATTTTAGTAATAATATGTTTTGTTTATAGTTTAAATAGAGGTGCATCATTTAATTTGTCCCAGTCAAAAACATGTGGACATATATATATATAGAGTGCAAGTTAAAAAAATGCAGATGTGTGAAGTTAGCGTCACCAAAATAAGAGGTCACAGAAGAAAACATTAATACAACAAAAATAAATACAACACAACCAACCGTCAGCACAACTGTGAAAACTTTGTGATGACTCACAACCTACCGTTTCCGATTAGGTTTCGAGCATCAGGAATAAAGGTTACAGCAAGCAAGCACATGAAAGTAAATGATCAGCTAAAATCTATCGATACATTTGAACTAAAGGTGATCCCTCAGTTTTTTCAGCTTGCACTTCGGTTCTTTGTGATTGCTAAACTCTAGGAATAGGCTAGCCTACTTGCCAGCATTAAAACGGTAAAGAAAGAAACACTGCACTATTATCCATTTACAATAAGCAAATACGTTATTAAAATACGATTAAATGACCATCTGGCTCAATTTATGAAAACATAAAATGTCAACAACTGGCTTGTCAGTGAATCCTCTCAGTTCCTGTCAGCGCGGGGAAACAGAGAGAGAGAGAGAGAACAGACCACGCGTGGCACTGACAGGACTCACTTTAAAATGTGGAAAACACTATAAAATAATGGTAGCCTGTTCTAAACAGCTATAAAACTAAATGTCATGACTTCAGTTTGGCGTAAATTCAAGTGCCAAACACAAAATCGACATGTCAAAGTTTAACTACTATGCGCGTTTGTTAACATACATATGACGTATTCAGAAAAAACAAGATATTATTTTATAGCTTCATATGTAGTGTATGTTTACATAGCATGCTGTTTTTGTACTCACAAACTCTTGCATTGATAAGATTAAGGTTAAGCAATCAGACAACTTGTTTTTAAGAGCTGCCTTTCGCAAGAGTAACTTGCATAAACCAAAAGATTTACTTTATGTGCGTTACTTATTTTCTAAACCAAAATAAACAATTTTATGTACGTCAAAAGGGATAAACCTCAGAATAAATGTCGCTTTCACTTACCTTCCCTTTTATTCGTAGACACAAAAAGCAGCAAAATTGTTTAGTTTCAGTATTCAGGAAAAAAAAACTTAAACTTGTCGCAAAGGTCACAGAGAAACAAATCAAAAGTGTTTTACCTTTAGCTCGTTTAATTCCGCGAAAGTCCCCAATCTGCGATCCACAAGCGGGCATCTTCAGAGGAACAAAACTGAATCCCAGCGCAGGATTTAACACGTAATCCAGTCCTGCATGGATTGATGCGAGATGAGTCCGTCGGAGACTATCAATCTGCTCTTCAGATTTGGCGTGACCGGTCTGCGGAGAGTGACACACATGAGTTCCAGTGCACGAACACAATGAAGTGCTCAAAGTGAAGCTGCGGAGCGCTTGTCTGCATCATCAGCCTGACGTCAACACTCAGCCCACTGACCACTGCTAACTGCATTATACAATTAACTAAATGACCGCGTTAATTACAGTCAACAGAGTGAGACTAATGTTAGATAATTTTATGTAAAAGTAACAAATAGCATTACTTTTATTAATATTACCTGAGCTAATATCCATTATGGCAACAAGTACTAATAACATCTGTTTACTAAGATGTATAAGGTTTTCACGACGCGTCCTCAATCTGCCACAGAATCATTTGGCATTAGTTGGCGGCACAAAACGTAAACAATGCCACTGAGCAAACTAAACTCGCATATTTTGTTGATTATTGCTGCTGAAATGATCAATTATTGTCATGTTTGGGCTGTACTAATCGGTCTGCCCAGGAAAAACAGAATACAAGTGCAAAAAACTAAGGAACAAAAGGTGTTTGTGGCCAAACTGAACCAGGATTTCCAGGGCAAGAATCTTGACAACATTTGTGTTGGTTATTATTTCCAGTCAGGTAGGTGAAAAATTAACTGCTTGTACGCATCTTTACCACCTAACTTTACTTTGTCAAAACCAGTGTTGGGGAGTTACATGTAACAGAATTAAGTAATTTAATTACAAAATAAATGTAATTGTAATTAGTTACAGTTACTGAGAAAAAATATGTAATTAAATTACAGTTACTTTTGAAAAATGCCAGTGATTACAAAGGGGATTACATCTGAATTTTTTCACACACCCACCCTCACTTACAGATTTAATTGACTTCTTTTAAATTGCAATTGACTGCTCTAAAATGAGAGACAAATGTTTCAGGAGTTTAGGACACAGAATAGGACACATGCTTATTCGATAACTGTTTTATTTCCTATTTGGGTTTATGCATAAACTTTATTTTTTAAGATTGTTTTTCCCAGGCATTGTTAGATGCTAGTGTTTTCTGTCATAACTACGCAAACTTTTCATTTCAAACCCAGAATCATAGCTATTAAACTGTTTCTTGTTATGACGTTATTTATGTTATGATCTTGTTTTGACATATAGCGCAACTGCGCTTACAGTGACCCGAGTTCGATTCCCGTCTCGAGGTCCTTTGCCGATCCCGCTCCCCTCTCTCCTCCCAGCTCTTACCATCTCTCTTGTCATCTGTCTACTGTCCTATCACAATAAAAGGCATAAAAAGCCCAAATATATAAGTAAAAAAAAAAAAAAGTCTGAATTTGTGGTGGCTGTGCTTTAAATTAAATGATTACACAGCTCAGACTATTTCGGGGCACCTTAAGTCAGTGCTATATGCTTGACAATTTTTCTTGGCGGAAGCTTTGTGTTTGGTTAGCTAATAAAATATTAAAGGTTAATTCAATATTATGTGTACAATTTCTTAATTCTGTCATCCTGGTATCGTGGACTTGCTCTGTTGTTTCATACAAACCCAGCTGCTGCCATTTTTTTGTTTTTTTTGTACATCGTGATGGATTATAAGATAACTAACAAACTAGTACTACTACTTAATTATTTATGTGGTGTAAGAAAACTGGTATGACTGCACTGTATCCCTGAAATGTCTAGTTTGAACTTGCCATTTGCTAGCAACTGATTTCTTCATGGAAGCTGAAGTATTTCATGGAAGTTCAAGTATTTCAACTCAGATCAGTGTTTCATGTCTAATAATTTTGACACAAAACATCTAAATAATCTATCAAGCAGCTGTGTAATAAGTGAGATAATGTACATTCAGCCAGTTGTTATTGCAAAATAAAGATGTATATTATCCCTTACTTATTATAATCTTAAAATGATTAACAGTTGAAAATATTAGAAATTTAGAAAAGTAATCAAAAAGTAATTAAAAGTAATAAGTTACATTACTTTAATAAAGTAATTAAAAATTAACACTACTTACTACATTTTAAATCAAGTAACTTGTAATCTGTAACCTATTACATTTCCAAAGTAACCTTCCCAACACTGGTCAAAACATTGCGCCCTTTCATGCTTACTAAGGCTTTCTCTATATGATTTAGCAGTTTCCACAATTTTTTCCGTGGTTTAGACAGAATAAATTAGCAGAACAACTTAAGTAGTACATTAATTGTGCAATCCATGCTGTTGTTTACATCCGAGTATCGCCAATATGGCTGCACATCCAGGAAACTGACCAAATCATGATGTAAGTGCAAACCCTCTAAAGAAAAGACTGAGGCTATACTCATGATTATTTTACTTTATTTTGATTTCTCCACTTCACAAGTGTTGCTGGTATTGTTACAAAACAAAAATACATTATATTCCAGTCAGTATTTATGAAGCTAGACTAATTTTAATGTAAGGCAAACAGTGAAATTTGGCTACAACAAAGATATTTAATATTTGCACAAATATCGCCCAAGAAACTGATGCAGTTCACTGAACACACATTAACCTCTATTATATGGGGTAAGCTGTCGCAGTGGAACCTGCCATCAAACAGTATTTGATTTTCAGCAAAATTTTAACAGCAAAACAATTATGAAGCAGTACAGTTGAAGAAAGAACGTCAAGCCATTTTCCGGTCAACAGAAACTGTAACTGTAAATGTTACACTGTATAAAGTAAAAACAAACATTTATGTAACCTGATATTAATGAAAATACCCCTGTCTGGAGAAGTCAGTGTTTATAAATGATATAGTTGAGAAATGTCAGTGAGGGTTTATCCAACAGCTATATCAAACATACTAAGACTACTTTTTAAAAAAAATAATAATTTAAACCTGAAATTACAGAAGAATCACAGCTAGACTTTTGACTCTATTATTATTACTATAGTCATTGTTGTGTCACTTTTAACACCTAAAGGCACCTAAAGCTTTATTAGAACCGATTGGTCTAAATTTGATAATGTGTATGAGTGATACATATACAGAAGCTCTCCATTTAGGGGTCTAAAGAAAACGCAGGCAGTGTTGTAACTCATTCACCACATATACAATGTGACAGAACATGCATAATTCCATAATGTCTTCTGCATGTAAACATTATGTTCTTCAATGTAAAGATTAGGATATGGAAGCATGCACCATCACAAAGTCATCATGCGACAAACACGGTGTAAATGAGATCCACTGCTGTGCTACGTCTGTGGAAATGTGCTCCTCTCTGCTGCGTGATTTATTTTTGTGTGTGAAGAATTGCTGGGAGGTCCATCATTACACTCAACACCTCACACAGAGCAATTGCAACACATATACGCTTAGTCACAATGAAATGCTGGAACCCCATTAGCAGTATTGTTTCTTCAAACGTTGTTCAAGTAGCAGCTAAATACAGAGCTGTGTGGTTTTTATGCTGCACAAAAACAAAACAATAGGAGCCTTTAAAGAAACAGTTAATGCAAAAATTAAAAAACACTACCAGTCAAAAGTTTTTGAACAGTAACATTTTTAATGCTTTTTAAATAAGTCTCTTCTGCTCACCAAGCCTGCAATTATTTAATCCAAAAGACAGCAAAAACAGTAATATTCTGAAATATTTTTATACTATTAAAAATAACTGCTTTCTCTATATTTTAAATAAATATTTTAAAAATGTAATTTATTCCTGTGATCAAAGCTACATTTTTAGCATCATTACTAAAGTCGTCAGTGTCACCTGATTCTTCAGAAATCATTCTAATATGCTTTTAATAACATTTTACTGTTTTTGCTGTACTTTGGATCAAATAAATTCAGACTTGGTGAGCAGAAGAGGCTTTAAAAATATCATCTGACGTTCAAAAATTTGATTGGTAGTGTATGTCATTCCAAACCCTACATACACACTGTAGTTTGAAGTCTTTTTTTTTAAAGAAATTAATATTTTTATTTGCCAAACAAAAGTGTAATTAAATGTAACAGTAAAGACATTTATAAACAGTTTTCAACATTAAAATACTGTTCACCTGAACTTTCTATCAAGGTTATTACAGTTAAATAAATACATAAATACATAAAGTATAAAACAATGAATGAATGAATGAATGAATGAATGTTGACTAAAAAAAATCAGTTTCCAAAATGAAGAAAGAAAGACTTTCTTGACTTTCTTTGCTTGATAACAATAATAAATGTTTCTTGAGAAGCAAATCAGCATATTAGAATGATTTTTGAAGGATCATGTGACACTGAAGACTGGAGTAATGATGCTGAAAATTCAGCTTTGCATCACATAAATAAATTACATTTTAAAATATATGCAAATGAAAAACAGTTAATTTAAAATTCACAATTTTATGAATTGATTTATTTATTTAGAAACGCAAAGAAAAAAATAATTTCTGAAGACTGTTTGAAACTCCGCACCAATTTTCTTAACCAAAGGGTTAGGGGTGGGACTATCTGTTTGTTTGACCAATGGCAGATGGGGAAAGTTTGAGGAGGCGGTGCTTGTGACATAGAAACTACACAACATGAAAGAAGAGCTTTGTTAAGATTCTTCAACAATTCTCCTTTTCCTTGCAATGGAAAACTAACAGCACACAAGTCTGGAGTGACACAAAGGTGAGTAAATAATGACATAAGTTTAATTTCTGGGTGACCTATCCCTTTAAATGATTAATGATTGTACAGGAAGAACTCGACCGGACACTTCCCTCCAACAGTCCTTCCTTTAACCCCCCTGCCCTCTTTATAACACTCCCCAGACTCCACTCAACCTTAACACTGTCCTTCAGCTTCAATCCACCCGTGTAGCATCGTGATCCCCTGCTTTTAGTGACACCGCGGTAACCGTCTCTGTGTGGGAGTCATCAGGCCCATGCATCTGTTAGTGAGTGCCACTGAAATGCCAAGCATAAATAAATACCGCTGTCATGGGTTATTGACCCCATGATGAGTGACTAGCCTACTAGGGAAGTATTAATAATTTGCAAGCATGCATGTTAATTTGAGAGGAAAGGCTGTGTCTCAGTTCGAGTAATTAAATTCAAACAATGGATTTACACTTGGATTCATTGTGATTAAAGGTCTTGGTTTTGGGAAGGACTGCAGCTTTGAAAGCTAAAGTACTCATTCGTTTTTCATATGTTCAGAGATTATGTTGAAGCATGGCACTTTTTGAGGGTGTTTTTCTCTTTAAAAGGGGTGATGTATTGAATTTTTTTGTATTTTTTATTGTTTTTCTGAGTGTTGGCTGTGGTTGTCATCAGCAGAGGATTTTATAAAGCAGTGACGTTCTCTCTCGCAGACACACACATTCATTTCTCTGTCACTCATTTGATCTAAGCATTTATCCACTGACCCACAAAATGCTGAGACAGATGTAAGTATGATGTTATCAAATAAAACAAGTTTGAGCTCGTGCATTGATCAAAATGAATTACGGACCCAAAATTCACAGTTAAAGCACATTTTTGCAGAAAAACAGCAATTCTGGATGTCACTGAAAGTAGTGTTACAATTATTTTGCTTCATTTTTGTTCACTGACATTCATGCTTGGCTAAAGCTTGACCTTCAGACTAATAACAGAAAACAAAAACATCACATGATTGCTTTTCAAAACTTGTCATATTTGAGCATGAAGTTTCATCACAATGGAAAATTACTAGGATGGGTAACTTAGCCTAATTAATATTCATGAGCTAATGCTTTTGCAATGCTGTGAAATTGGCTGGCTACACTTAAAACGAAGTGACTCAAACGCACTGAAGGATAAAAAAAAAAACGAGATTGGCATATTCAAAAGGCATATTTTTTCTTTTTTTTGCTCCTGTTCACTGTGAACTCTGTCCCAATCCAAAGTTCATTGCCCCACTCAAGATAAGCATTCGTGAGGCAGACTACTTTCTGTGAACAACACAGATCACTGTTTATTCATTCAGTGCTTCATGCTAAGAAACTACGAAGACAGTTTTGATCAAACTTTTTAAATAGAAAGAATGGTTAGCCCAACCAAAAATGTAAATTGTACATATATAATTTCTTCTCCCCTAAAATTCTATAATATATTAGGAAGCTGTCAACATTTCAGCATGTAAAAGTTCAAAAGTCCAATTACACAAATGTTTGTTTTTCACTAGCAGTGGATTTGGTTTTATGCCAAATATTAGGGTATGTTGTCACAAAAGGTCAAAATGTGTTTAATGAAATGTTCAATAGCTTTTTATAGTCAGGTGCAGTCAAGTTTTCAAAAATATACAAACCCCAAGAAACAGCTACTGCCAATTTCCCTTGGCTAGTAACTGGCTAGTAATCCAGTAGAGCAACCTAATCTCATGACAAAAACATACCTGGAGGAATACATACCAATAAGTACATTTCACTGCAGTTTCCAAATAAAACAGCGAGCCTTTTTAAATTGTTTTCGTACACAGTTATGAATACAGCTCCATATGTTTTGCTTTTCCAGTGTTCTGTCAAATTGTGCAACTTATGAGATTATGCTATCAACACTATGTTTTTAATACTGTAAGGGTAGGTTTAGGTGTACACGACAGGGTAGCTCAGGCAGCAACTTACTTAGGATTGGACTTAGGAGGTACGAATCCTGTTAAAAACATGACTCTTGATGAAAGTGCTGAAAGATGAGAGAGAGAGATTGAAAAACAAGTTAAAACGGCATACTTGCAATTGCGTTTTTACGTGAACACTCATTTAGCACCACTCAGTGGGCATTTCTGTTGGAAACTACAGTGATATGTACTTATTGGTACGTATTTCGCATCTTGCGAAAAAGTTCCCCCAAGTACATTTTTGTCAAATTGCTGAATTTAAGAAAACACTAATAAAAGCATTACACTGGCAGTAGGCACACTGTAAAACTGTCTGTAATATTGTCCTTTTACTTTTTTTATATATATACACAGTACATGCACTTTGTGTATAAACAGTGTACTTATCTACACTGTAGTAAAGTAGCTACTGAATAATATAAGGTATCTGCATGGGTTAATGTTAGCTACTGTGCTTACTACCCAGTTACTGAATTACTACAATAAGTACATAGTAGGTCCATGAGGACTGTAAAATGTGCTGCCAACATCGAATAACACATTATTGCACTTTATACTACGGGGCTGTTGAATGCTTAAATCTGACTGGCTGACGAACGTTCTAAGGTGTGCATTATTTTCAGGGAAACGCACGGCGAATGTAGTTCCAAGCAGCACTTGACCACATGTCTCTATCACTTCACCACATGATTTCAGTTATTTCAAAGGTCCAAAAACCCAAAACTACACTGGCCAAACAAATAAATACAGTAATCAATAGGATAAAAATGACAGGTTATTTCCATGTTTTTGCCACAAAATTACGTTTTATTATGTACGAGAGGAAAAAATCTATTTTTCACACTCTTTCTCCCCTAGAGACGCACACACATACAGTTTGCACACACTTCTAGCATACGCACTAATGTTGTTAGCGCAGGTCTGATGATTAACTTGAAAAACTAGATGGAATTTCTCACAAGCGAGGTAACAACGATGCTGTTCCTGAAGAAAATGAACTTAAAGTGTCACTATTAGCAGAGACTCTGCTGCCGTTCACTTTTGACAGACGCACAGACTCAGAAAGGTAATTCATGAGTTTGATCTCTCTCTCTCTCTCCGCCTGCCTGTTATTAACTCAATGGCTCAAGCGTCATTACTAGGTCTAAAACACTAGGTCTGACGTTTTGAAACTAGCAATGGAGGCATTGGATGAGCTGCGTAAGAAATTAATCCTACTTACAATAGCATTTTAAGGACAAAAATCGGACGAATGCCTTTAAATAGTAGTATAAGTGGAAAATAATGCTCCACTTCACATTGTGGCTGCATCACCACCTCAGTTGTGCATTACGTTCTAAAAGTTCAATGGCCCGTCGTCAATTATTCCTTATGTATAATACTGTCAATGTATGATTTTAGCAAGTAAAGACTATGAATTATCATATAATTTACAGTGAAAAACAGCAAAAGTACATTCCCCTAAGTCCCTGTTTGACATATCACATATTATTATATTTTACATACTGCAAATAGCTTTGTTTCTTATTTCTGTTATTGGTAATGTAGGTTATATAAGGGTGTTACCTGATGTACATACAGTATGGCACACTTTAGGTACACCTTTGTACCTAAAGGGCACATATTAGTACCTTAAAGATAACTATGATACATATGAGTATCTTTTTAAAAGGTAACGCCCCAGTGGCAAGTATTCGTGTGAAAGATACCATTGTGTCTTATTATGTTTTGTCTTTTTAATGCTGTTTATAATATGGTTTTCTGTTGTACCACCTGTGTTATTAGTTGGTTATCAGTAGATTTTAAAGGAGACATTCAATGCAAAATTCACTTTTACATGGTGTTTGCATATAAATGTGTCTTAGCAGTGTGGACACAACCATTTTACAATGATAAAAATCCATTCACTCCTTTTTTTAATACCCAAATATACCATAAACTCTCTTATCAAACCATTTTGAGCCCTGCCCACAACTGCTGACGGAATGCCCTATATTAGCACATTTCCACTCTCAGGCACTTGTACGCCATCCACCATTTTCTCCGCGCTCGAACAGCTGTAGCGACAACAATGTCTCGGAAGCAGTGGAGGTGTTTTGTAGTTGGATGTAAAAGTGAATATAGAGAGTCTTCATTTTCTCCTAACATCAGAGCCACTGAGGACACAGTAGATTGTTTTTGATGGTAATGCACCACAGAATATGCAAAAAAAAATATGGAAAAGAGGGGTGGAGTGAGCAGTAGCTCATTATCATTTAAAGAGACATGCATCAAAACAGATCACTGTGAATTGTTTTTGACAAGGTAGAAAGGGAGTTGTTTTACATGAGCATTGAGGAATTTTGATGTATGCATGTTACAGACATTTCATGAAGACCCTAAAGAATCATACCAACTTGTGGAAAATAGGCATCTGATGTCCCTTTTAAGATAAAAGGCAGATTTTGGTAGTTTAAGTAGATTGGAATATATACACATGGTTAGAAGTTGTAAAATATACAGGGACCAATGTGCCATCAAGCAATATCTGAATTTCTGGCTACCACAGCTGCTGATTTTTTTTTTTTTTGACCATAAATTAAACAGGATATTTTTAACAAGGCACTTGTGTTGATAAAGCAAGCAGGCAAACAATTACAGGCAAATGAATCTATTGCTCACTAAGAAGTCAATAATATTTCTCTCTAGTCCAATATTTTGGATAAACTCTGAACTTCAGCCAACGTGAACAGTAGTTGAGTGGGAACTGACTATTCCCTGAGGTGTATTTTTCTGGCAGGTCCAGCTGTCCAGACTCCCATGCACACCAAAGCCAGCAGTGGACTGTAAAAAAAAAAAATGTGACTACACTCAAGCCTGATAAAAAGCTACTGGGGCTATAAAACAGAACGTGACATTGACCGAATACAACTGGCAAGCCACTTTCGGATCGAGGCATCGGTAAATGAATGTCTTCAGTTTTTTAAAGGATTACAGAGTACTTCGAACTGACAGCGGGTGTTAAAGTACAAGATTCCTCATAAATGGCGCGGAGCAGTTCCAGAGTTGAGCTAAAGATCCAAAACTGCGCCAGTTTTCTCTGAAAATCCATCATCAGGCCTGAGCCATTAAGGATATTACGCTAAGTTCTGAAAGAAGAGCTTTTTGAATTGAATAAATGCTTCTTCCAAAGTCTTCTTCCAGAGATAAATGTATCAAATTGCTTAAGGTTTATCAGTCATTTACTGGAATAAGTAGTTTAAACTACAATGAACCATTCTTTCATAGTGTGAAGAACATTTTAACAATCTAAACAATCACTATTAATAACCTTTTGTGGAATGGAACGATTCCATATATGGAAAGACTCCAAGTTCCACTAAAGAACCGTTGTTTTTTAAATGGCATTGGGTTGGAAGTAAACTTTTTCATTTTGCTTTCATATACCATGTGATGTTTTGAATGTTTGCATGTCAAAAACAAAGTGTTGTCCTGTCGAATGCATGAACACTGTCTGGATTTTAAAATGCATTAGAGCATCGAGGTGTGCAAGATAAGCTCATTTGAATCTGTTTAAATGCAGGTTCAAATCAGCACAGCATGAAGTAAATTGAATTTGTTGTACATGCATTTACCCTTCAATTCCTGTCATTTGCAGTCTTTCTGACATTCTACAGTCTCATCCATAGGCAGATGAAATGTAGTTTCTAAACTCCATTAAACATTGTCCTCATTTGCCTCCACGGCAAAGAAATCAAAAACCACCTGTGAAGTTCAAGCACATCCGAATATTCCCAAGTTATACCATGTTGCGTCATGTGGAGTTCATAGGAAACCTCAAATCAACCGAGCCTTCAGAATCTCAAAGTTGTATGGAAATTGGAAAGACCAAATGGTCACAATGATCTCTTTAGTTTTGGCACTGTTATGGAAATGTAAGAAGCTCAGATTGTCCAAGCAGATGGTTAAATATACCGATAAGAGGTCGCTGGAGAAATGAAAAATAAGTGAATTCTGTTAAGTGATTAAACTCAATGACTCTAGAGTTGTATTTATAAAGCAGCATTAGAGCATATACCAAGTTCCCCTGAGAATTTCACCTCCTGTGGTTAGAAAGATAACAGGATAAAATGGCCTTCATTATAACTGCAGTTCTGAAAGGTGCTACCAGGGGGAGCTACTGTACAGAGCCAATGCCATCCGAGGAGGTCTCGAATGGATCTACAAGTTACTAAAAACAATATATTCACTCTTTGTTTGGAATGTAGCCAAGCTGTAATTAGTTTTAGATGCTTTTCTAACAGCATTCTCTTCAACACCATTCACTGCAATGACACGTGACACGTCAACCAAACTGTCTGTTTCTGTCCATGTTTGAATTCTTAGGACACACATTTCAGTCATATCTGGTAGCGGGGATTACATTAGGAAAAAAATCATTTAAAGCACCTTTGAGGCAGCAAAAATATGTCTGGAAGGCAGCATTGTTCCTCTATAGGCATTCATATTTTTTGTGTCTTGTTGCCTTGCGAATGCCAATAAAGAGGAAAGCACAAAAGCCAAGGGTTGGCCAGACATCGGTTTTTAATACCTCAAGGAAGCCGGAATAGTTTTATCAATGCCAGCTGAAAGGAGTCCTGGCAGAATAGAATAGAATTAAGATGAATTTTTATAAAATGGAAAATTATACCTTTACTAAACAACTTTACAAAATTGTAACACACAATTTACAAATACATTTGTCTCACGGCAGGTTCTCTGGAAATAATTATTCTTCACTCTGCAGCCTGGCCAAAGAATGTGTCTTTCATTTAAAACGTTGGCAGATGAGCAGCCCAACAACTGAGCTCAACTTATACACAGAAAAGTAAGAGGACTCTTCTCTCTCTCTTTTTTTGTATAAAATATATTTAGGCCTTTAGGCCACACATTAATTAAAGCAGAAATTCAAGCCTATTAAGGATGCAACCCCTTAAAGAGCAAAGGTCGCATGAAAGCATAAGTATTTTGATTACAGAATTAAAAAAAAAAACCAAAAAAAAAAAAAGCCTTGCACAGTGAGAACATCAATATTTGATGGCTTTTAATGAAGCCAAATATGCACTGAAATTATGTTTTTGTTGCCATTTATAGATTTATTTTTCCAAATGCATGTAAAATGTTTTTGTTTTTTTCATTTACATTACCTATACCACTCTAAGTAATTACATAATTACATTATGCAATTAAAAAAGACTCTAATCACAGCTAGTAAATTAACAAACTTAAACACAGAAATGCTTTTTTTTCAGGCCAAATGAATCTTGAACTAAGGTCATGTCAGAAAAATGTGCATTCATAAATGGGCTCGGCTGGTTCAAATGTGTGTGATTTCTAAATATGAGGGATAAACACTGAGTGTTCTGGATGGCTTGATTTGTAGAGGGGCATCAGGGCTTTTTGCTCTAATTATGTTTTTACAGCACTGAAAGTCTAAATGATTTCTCTGCCTTTCAGTTTCGGCGTACTCTGTGAGCCTCAGCGCAACCTGTCACACAATCTAAAGGGAACAATTAGTTAAAGTAAAGAGTTTCATTGTGTTGATATTCATAATGCAGACCCCCTTGCGGTCTGTAACATTAGTCAGTACAAGGAAGCATAAAGAGCTGTTTTTAGATGGATGGTTTCATTCATTAGATCAGTGAGTTTTTGGCACATATCTTTAGGGAGGAGGAGGTGGGGAGAGAAATCATAACCAAAATAGCTAGTTGTTTATGAAGACAGAAAATGTCCATTTGTTTGAAATCTATGAAATATGAGAATGAGAAAAACACCTTTGCATTTTGAGTTGTATATGGAAGCCTGTTTCCATCACGGAGTAAAAAACAAAAAAAACAAAAAACAAAAAAAAAGTATCATCTCATAATTCATAAGATATTAACTCGCAATTGCGAGATATAAACTAACAATTCTGACTTTTTTCAGAATTGCATGATATAAACTCACAATTCTGACTGTTTTTTTCAGAACTGCATGATTATAACTTGCATTGCAAGTTATAAAGTCAGAATTTTGTGATATAAGCTTGCAATTGCAAATTATAGTCAGAATTGCAAGATATAAACTAACAATTCTGACTTTCCCAGAACTGCAGGATATAAACACAATTACGAGAAATAGCCAGAATTCTGAAATAAAAACTTGGTCTCAGATGATAAAATTTTGGAATTGTGAGTCAGAATTGTTAGATATAAACTAACAATTCTGTCTTTTTCTCAGAATTGCATGTTCACAATTTGCAAGTTATATAATAGGAACTGCAAGATATAAACAAGAAAAAAGATCAGAATTGCGTGATATAAATTCACAATTGCGAGTTATAAAGTCAGAATTTTGTGATATAAACTTGCAATTGCAAGTTATAGTCCGAATTACAAGATATAAACTAACAATTGCAAGAAATAGTCAGAATTATGAAATAAAAACTCTTTTTTTCAGAATTGCATGATATTATTTTGGAATTGTGAGTTAGAATTGTTAGATATAAACTAAAAATTCTGTCTTTATCTCAGAATTGTATTTTCGAAATTTGCAAGTTATACAGACAGAACTGCAAGATATAAACAAGAAAAAAGGTCAGAATTGTGTTATATAAACTTACAACTGCAAAAAAAAATAAAGTCAGAATTGTGACATTTTCTGATATTTTCTTGTAAATGCAAGTTTGTATCTCGAAATTCTGACCTTTTTTCTTTGAATTGCCAGTTTATATCTCACAATTGACAATTTTTTCCCCTTATAATTGTGAAATATAAACCCGCAATTGTGAGTATAAAGCCCAATTTTAAGGGGGGAAAAAAGAACTGATATGTTCTCAGAATTGCGAGTTTATATCTCACAATTCTGACTTAACTTGTAATTGTGAGTTTATATCACACAATTCTGGGGGTAAAAAGTCAGACTTGTGAGTTTCTCGCAATTCTGATTTTTTATCAGAATTCCAACTTTATTTCTCAGAATTGCAAGCTTATATCTCGCAATTCTGACTTCAGAACACGCAACTGCAAGTTTATATCGCGCAATTCTGCCTTCATTTCTCAGAATTGTGAGTTTATATCTCACAATTCTGACTTTATAACTGACAATTGTGAGCTTATATCACACAGTTCTGTGGAAAAAGTCTGACTTGTGAGTTTCTCTAAATTCTGCCTTCATTTCTCAGAATTGGGAGTTTATATCTCACAATTCTGACTTTATAACACAATTGTGAGCTTATATCACACAATTATTATTATTATTTTTTAAAATATAGTGGTGGAAACTGGCTTCCATAGGATGTGTGCCAAATCAAAGTGAGTAACTATCTGGACTGCTTCACCCTATGTGTGTATGCCGTGTATTTTCATGTATAATGCTTGATTCGCGTAGCGGCCAAAAACGCAAAAGTCAACAAATTACCAACTCTCATTAAAAAAGAACAATGTAATGTTGATTTGTCATCGTAAATCACTGCCAGTGTTAAGTGCCGCAAAGCAGCTTAGAACAGCAAGGCAGCTCACTATCGAAAGACAGCCATAGACTACTTTAGCCAGATCAATAGGAGACTAATTCTTCAGGGTGCCATCAATGTTATGTGATATTGAGTGATAATCTGTTGCACTGAATCCTCTTCCCTTTAAAATGTTTAAGTGCATCATAATTCACCCTGTGGTGTCACAGCAGCGTATGCAGGTCATTTACGGTTTTAGCAATTGATTTGTAGATAAATACACATATGTATTGACAATAGGGATGGAACGGTATTATAAATATCATGGTAATGCGATAGCAAAACTGTTTCGATATCATTGTGGTCACACAACAATATGAAATGATGAATGCATCTGCTTCGAGTTTAGCACACGTTTGGAAATGCAACGGCCACCAGTTATGGTTTATTTTCGTGGCAGATGATTACTGCATTTCACTAGATTTGTGAGATGTGTTTTTGTAAGCCTGTTTTCACTGAAGCTGGAGTTTTCAATCAAAATAAAAGCTTAAAAGTGCAGTATGAATTGCTGACAGCTAGCAGTTTAAATGGTTTTACAAATTCAAAAACATCTCCTTCAAGTAGAAATTAGGAAAGTAGTATTGTAATTTCCTTTCTGTAGTGTAAAGCAAAAATAACGTATCTATGAAATATTTATTTTAATTTATTTTACAGTTCAATTGTTTTACAATATATGCCCATGGCTATTACTGTCATAGAAATAACAATAATATAAAATAGTTGTTATAATTAGTAAATTCTAATTTGTTTGGCTGCCTAAAACACCAATGTGAATGTAATTTAGACAGTGTATCACAAATGAAAAGAGGGATGAATCCCCTTTAAAGTTCAGGTACAAGTTAATTCACTGACGTTTTTCTGACTTAAGCTTTCTTAGTTAAGAACCTAAGTTGGAGCTTTTCATTTTTACCTCTCAAAGTGCATTAGATAGAAGAATTTAACTTTAAAATGTACACAGTTTTCTTTTTCAAGTCTTGATTTGTCTTTTTTTCTTTTCGCAATAAGTATTGTATCGTGGACATTTGGAGACACTATTGTATTGTGAGATTTTGATATCGTTACATCCCTAATTGAAAATTTGAATTTTGGTCCTCATGTGTTTTGTTTGTATGAATGTTTTTTCAATAAATAACACAATCGATACAACAAAGCTCCATAGCAAACAGCTTTACATTTGTCAAGCTAACTAATATAGTCATGTCACCCACCTTATTATAAGATGAAAAATAACAGCTAATCTTTCTATAATTCATGGAAAATATAGATTTTTATAAGTCTACAAATCAATTTTTCATCTAGTGAGTGGCAACTTAATTTAGGCCAAATCTGCAACACTGTTACTTGCAACTATCTCTGAAGAGTCTGCACTGACCCTTTGTTGAGAAATATTAATCTCACTTTAAGAGTTTCAGGCCCTATTCTGTACTATATTTATAAAAGTGCAAGGCACTGATGAGTTTCATGCCCATCAGAGCTTGTGTAATGGCATGAAACTGCCAGAGTTCCTATGAATGATTCAATGCTCATGTTATTCACACTTCTGTGCACCTGAACTCAGTCTAGACGCTGCCATTGTTTTACCAAACTAGACAAATCCATCAATGCTCCATGGCATCAAAAAGCAATAGGGTACAATATAGTGTCACTCAAACCTCCATTAGTTCAGTCTTTCGTCATGCTTAGAAAGACACAAGGAGATGTGGAAATGTGTCCTCTGACCTACTTCATCTTCTTGTTTCTTCATATTTTTTTTCCTCCATATTATCACTTTTAAATAAAGACATATGCTTAAGAAACATGATTTTTACACTTTTTAATGTTATATTTTGTTTTATTTTTGTACTACAACTTGTTTCTTTTCTAATATCTTGAGTAGACACTGCCTCCCTTAACTCCTCAGAGAAAACAGTCCAAATTAATTAACATTAGAAATTCTATTTTATGAATGAGGCAGACATTTTTCAAGAGAAGTTTGCATTATCCTAGTGAATGTTGCCAACGGCGATGTTGGAGTTAAAAATTGAATGTGCACAAACAAAACCCTCCATGAGCTGAAGGTCACAGACGTGTTGAACGTGTTTGTCCAACAACATGCTGTTATTAATGTTTAAGATTACTGTACAGATAAAGGGTCAGTTTCATTGAAATCTGCAGTGGTAAGAGAGGAAAAGAATGTGTTCTCTCTGACAGGAAGCTCCCAAACAGTGCAGTGTATAATCATTTTGAGAGCCTGGGCAGGTGTTTATGCTAAGAGACAGCTGAGAGACAATGCAATCCCATCTTGGCCAGTGGTTGAGGTCTTGGCCCCGGCCCACATGCCTGGAAGTAAAAATAACCCACGGCTCCAGTGCACGTCTCCTGTCATCTGTCACAACACGCTAGACTGACAAGAGCTCTCTCTCACACATACTCGTATGCCCACATTCCCTGCCTTTGCCATTATCACACTACTTATTCCCAGCTGTTATACTTCACTTGTTTTTACAGCTCTACGATAATGCACTTCATCCCTGTAAAAATAAGCGCATGTTTTGTAAGTCTCTCGTCTATGTATTATGTATAGTATGTAATAGTATGTCATCAAGAAAAAAAATGCAGTTGACCAGTAGGTAATCTCTTTAAGGGATTTTATCTTAATTTCCTAGCTATTTAAGCTTGAAGCACCATGGTGCACCTTCATGTTTCTTCAAGTGCGCAATCAGCGCAGTTCAGCTGCTTCTGCAGGCATCATGCCTCACCAAACCATCTGCATCAAGAGGAGACAGCACTGAATGAGTCATTCACACCAGACATGGTCTTGCATTCAAAAACAGTTAGATGAAGTGCAGCTCAATGAGAAATTGCGCAAGGGTCTCAAGACTTTAATTTAGACACAGCACTTTAAAAACAACACTCACGACTGTGCTGAAAAAGTATTGTAGTATTACTTTTGATCATCAGAAAACTTGACTTCTAAAAAGAATCACTCTGGACTGGTCATGCAACAAACTTTTCTGCCACAATAATTTAATCTTAAGCTATAATATCTTCAAGTTTTTCTCAGCGAACACAATTTTTTGTAAATGTTGATTAACAAGCATGCCATGGTTTATTTGATTATATTTTTTATTTGAACAACATCCTTACTTCAAACAGGTAATTCTATAAGTTATGTTCAGATTTACAAGTTATACAGTCATGTAAGTTTGTCCATGTGCAAAGTTTTGCTTTTTTTCCCCTTCATATTTCACATTCCAGAAATAGTTTAAGATGTATTTGATCAGTTGAACTTTTAATTTTACTTTAATATATTTTTATATTAAACAAAGTCAATTAATACACCTAACCTACAAATGTCTGTCTAAAAGGTAAATAGCAAGCCAAAGTAAGGTACATACACCCACACACCATTCTAAATTATCATTAAAACATATTTTCATTGACAAAACAAGCCAGTAAGTTTGCAAATAATATATTTTTAAATATATTTTATTTTTTAATATCAGTCTTCCTGTAATAAATTGTGATTTGTTTTTTGAAGAAATGCAAGATATCCAATAAAACAATAAAAAGAGGGATTGAATTAATAAACTGACTAAAATGGCTGAACAAATGAATCAATGTGCATTTGAGTGAGTGAGTGAATGACCTGACTAAATAAATGAACAAACAAATGAATGAATGTGCATGAGTGAGTGAATGAATGAATTAATAAATTAAATGAACAAATGAATAAATGAGCATTTGAATGAATGAATGAACGAATGAACTGGCTGGATAAATGAATGAATTAATGAGCATTTGAGTGAGTAAGTGATTGAATGAATGAATGAATGAATGAACGAACAAACGAACAAACTGACTGAATGAATGAATGAATTAGAATTAGATTGAATGAATGAGGATTTGAGTAAATAATGAATGAATGAATGAATGAATGAATGAATGAACAAACTGACTGAATAATTGAATGAACAAATGAGCATTTGTGAATAAATGAAGAAATGAATGAATGGAGCATTTGAGTGAGTGAGTGAGTAAATTACCTGACTAAATAAATTAACAAACAAATTAATCAATATGCATGAGTGAGTGAACGAAGAAATAAATGAATGAACAAATGAATAAATGATCATTTGAATGAATGAATGAATGAATGAACGAACTGCCTGAATAAATGAACGAATTAATGAGCATTTGAGTGAGTGAATTAATGAATGAAGGAAGGAATGAATGAATGAACATACGAATGACTGAATGAACAAACTGACTGAATAAATGAATGAATGAATGAATGAACAAACTGACTGAATAAATGAATGAACAAATGAGCATTTGTGTGAGTGAATAAATGAAATAAATAAACGAATTAACAAATAAATGAACGAGCATTTGAGGGAATGAACGAATGAATGAATAAATAAATGAACAAATGAATGAATGGAGCATTTGAGTGAGTAAGTAAGAGAGTGAGTGAATGAGTAAATTACCTGACTAAATAAATGAACAAACAAATAAATCAATATGCATGAGTGAGTGAATGAATAAATTAACAAACAAATGAATCAATGAGCATTTAAATGAATGAATGAATGAATGAATGAATGAACGAACGAACAAACAAACTGAACAAATGAACAAACAAACACAATGAGCATTAACTTAACTCACTATCTCTCTAATCCATCAGAAAGACTTAAGTCACCTAAATTTCCTCTAGTTACAGGATACTGATGAAACCAACACATAAGTGTTAATAATGAATGCTAAACAATAAAAACAATGAACATGAACAACACTGTAAACATGCAGCAAAGCAAGGCAGCAGCTCTACAGTCTATTCCATAACCACAATATTTACAAGAATATAGATGATGTTTGTCATTATTTGAGAGTAATTATTACAGCGGGCAATGCATTTCAGGATTAACTGCTCCATTCATAATTGCAATAAATATATTATGAAACTTGTAAGAAGTTGAAATTATTATTTTTCTTGTTTTGCTGACTGAACTGCTTTGCCATCTAAAACTACAAATAAATAAATGTTGCTTTCTCAGAAGTCAATTTAGCCAGAAGCAAAAGCACATACTTTGTGCTCTCAACCATTTTGCCTGATATTGTAGATTTGGGTAAAGGTAGCTTAAGGACACTGTGAGGAGAAAGAAACAAAACAAAACACTATATTTTAATATTTCTTCAACCCTGAATGTATAAGGTCACAGTTAGAAGCACTATGTATCTACTGATTTTACCATGGTAATATCACAGTACCACATCGTTTGTGTCTTTATGTGGTCTGTTTTAAGAGTATTTGTTCCCTCTCTCTTAGACCTTTAACTTGTTAAATTTCATCATGCTATAGGTCATATTAGCATGATGTTTCATAATGCACATATTTTATCCTGCATCACAATTAAACTGCAGCCCATGAGATGCAGGACTGCAGGGAAATGAAAGCAATTACCAAGCACCAGAGAAAGGTGAACCACACAGTAATGATTAATTTTAGATATTATGCAGAAAACCTAAAAAGAAATATTTTCCCAACAAGCTTATTTGTATTCATATGTTAATGTCTGTTGAGTACTATTATGTAGCATAAAAAGGAATGTTTGAGGATACACAAAATGCAAGATTTTGATTTTTCTGATTCATGATTAGTCCTCCTGGAAAGCCACTAATTACACAGTTGCAGTTATGACGTGATGTGCATTTAAGTGTCCAAAGATAACAAACCATCCATTTTAGATTTCTTTTATTTTTTTTTTAATTATTATTATTATTATTATTATTATTATTATTATTATTTTTATTTATTTTTTTTTTAGGAAGTAGGAAGCTTTTTAATCACTATTGCTATAAACTGAAGTGCAAATGTGCATGCAAATAAATCAATGCATCTTATCATTCTCGTTCAGCCACAAAGAATCATGGAAAATGCAATTACACAAACCTATATTCTTGTTCTGGCAAGCTTTTTAATCAGTTTCATCAATAGTACACAAAATACATTTAAATTAGTCACAGTTGCAACTTTTTAAAGGGGATTTTCACAGGGAAGCAACAGAAGAACCATTTAATGACTAAAAAGAACCTTTTTGTCTAATCTAAAGGTTTCATGGATGTTAAAGGTCCTACATGGAACCATAGATTCCAATAAAGAACCTCTATTTCTAAGAGTGTACAGGCAACATCAAGTTATATGTCAAACTCTATGTTGAAGAGGCTAAACAGATATTGAGCATATATCCATCAAGCTCTAGCAACATAGAACAAGTAGTTTCGTGTCGCTGGATAAAAGCCTGTGATAAAAGTGTCTGAATATCAGTGGTGATATACGTGGGTTTGGTATGTATGTGGGCGCGCTGCTTTCTGCCCGTCCATGATAGTGAATGATGAAGTTCTGCCGAGTGGAAACCCACACCACTGTTCCACATGAGAGCAGCTGTTCTTACTTTAAGTGAGGAGGAAACTATGCTTTTTACAAAAGTCGGACTGGAGGATCTGCATTGCCATGTGACAGGAAAAGTTACCTAATGGATTTGCTTTAGCAGTCTCAACTTCTGTTGAACTTAAAAAGTCCTGAAGTACTTTGATTCCCATTGTGCTTCAGCACACACTGACCCAAAGCATCTCCATTACAGTAATTACTGTCTGATAGGAAATTTCAGGTTGTATTAGATTACAGCTCTTATAAGTACTGATGCATGCTTTGAAATGCAAGTAGTGTTTTGCCATTAATGTTATTGAAATATTTGTTGAATCATAGGAATTTCTGAAAATGTAATTTGGGAATATATCAGTCCCCTTTCATACAAGTGTTCTCTTTCTCTGTGGCTTTTTATCCAGTGTAATATAAAATGTCCAATCACATTTTATTTTAAGGTCCACTTCTAACTATTAACAAACCATTAACTATGACTTTTGCCTTAGTAAACTACTAATTTGCTGCTTATTAGTAGTTAGTAAGGTAGTTGTTAACTTTAGGTACTGGGTAGGATTAGGGATGTAGAACATGGTCTTGCAGAATATGTGCTTTTTAAGTACTAATAAACAGCCAATATGTTATGAATAGGCATGCTAATAAGCAACTAGTTCATAGTAAGAATTGTTCCCTATACTAAAGTGTTACCAAATATCCTTTAAAGGAGAAGTCCAGTTTTAGAACAAAAATTAACAGATAATGTACTCAGCCCCTTGTCACCCAAGATGTTCATGTCTTTCTTTCTTAAGCCGTAAAGAATTTTTTTTTTTCCTGAGGGAAACATTTTAGGATTTTTCTCCATATAATGGACTGATATGGTGCCCCGATTTTGAACTTCCAAAATGCAGTTTAAATGCGGCTTCAAGCGTTCACAAATGCGGTTGTAAACGAACCCTGCCAAGGAAGAAGGGTCTTATCTAGCGAAACGATCGGTTATTTTCATAAAAATAATACAGTTTATATGCTTTTTAATGCCAAGCGCTCGTCTTGTCTTGCTCTGCCTGAACTGTTTTTTTTCCGGTTCATGACAGTTTGTTGAAAAACTCCCATCTCATGTTCTCCCTCAACTTCAAAATCGTCTTATATGGCTTGTTTAGCTTTTTGGTTAAAGGCATTTGATCTTCTGTGCGTGTTCACTTTCAAAGACTGGGTCAGTACTTCTGCAGTGATGTAGGATGATTTTGAAATTAATTATGAAGTTGAGGGAGAAAATACAATTGGAGTTTTTCGACATACCCTAACTGTCTTGAACCATAATACGCTGAGGCAGAGCAAGACAAGACGAGCGTTTGAGATTAAAAAGCATTTAAATAGTAATTTTTAATGAAAATAATCGTTTCACTAGATAAGACCCTTCTTCCTTGGCTGGGATCATTTACAACCGCATTTGGGGTCGTTTGGAACCGTATTTAAACTGCATTTTGGAAGTTCAAAATTGGGGCACCATAGCAGTCCATTATATGGAGAAAAATGCAGAAATGTTTCCCTCAAAAAACAATTTCTTTACGGCTGAAGAAAGAAAGACATGAACATCTTGGATGACAAGGGAGTGAGTACATTATCTGTAAAATTTTGTTCTGGAAGTGGACTTCTCCTTTAATAGTTTACAAGTTAGTAAGTATTTTGTGGCGTTTCCTTCACATTCACATCAAGCTTCAGTATCTCAATGGCATAATAAAATTGAGGAAAGCAAAAGAGAAAATACTGGACTGAAACTTGCTGTAATAAGTTAACAAGCACAAAAAAATATATTTTTTAATTACCATGTTAACATGTTACTACTATATGAGTTGATGAACAGCTAATACTGTAGTTACAGAAAAAGTCTTTCTGAATGTATACTAGTGGTAAGTACACATGGTTCTAGAAAGGAAAATTGAAAGGAAAAAAAAAACTATTTAGGGCAAATCATTATTATGAATAATTCGCTGACACTGTGTGAATAGTATGTAATCCATAAAAATAACTGTAATTTGATAATGACCTTTTTAAAATATAATCTAAAATTAAAGTATAAAGTAATATATTATAATTAAGTATAAACCATATAGTAAATTTTTTCATAGGCGCATGTGGTCCAATTAACATGTAATCGGATACTAGCCAGCAGTTTTAATTAATGCGAGTTCATGTTTGCCATTAAAATTCAGTCTAAATGGAAGTACACAGCCTGCTTGAAAAGTACACAGTCTGGATGCCATCTTGCTGCAATTTTTTCTTGCTGTCTATTTCACACTGTCCATGTGTGGTCCACCAAAAAAAAAAAAAGTGACATTTTTAAGATTGCATTGTTCTTTAAATGAATGAATGAATGAATGAATGAATGAATGTTTCCTCACAATAAATGCCTACTTTTTAATAGCTGTCAAATGGAAAAAGAACCATTCTACATTCATAATGGTGCAGTTATAACATCTACCTACAGTAGCTGCCGAAGCTTATTAGCCAAATCCTGAGCCCATGACATTATGTTGCTATTTCTGAAGTGCTTGGTGGTCCTGTCCACAGTGAAAGTTTCACTGACGGGGTGGATCTAAAAAATTATTTATAGGGTGGCAAGGGGGTGGCATGAGGACAATGAGGGGTTGCAACACCAAAGCAAGCATCCAAGCATGGTCCTTGTGTATTTACAGCCTGATATACACATGTGTGTCCATGAATATGCAAAACAGTTACAATAACACAAAGTAATCATCTGTTTTGTTTAAAAGATATAACACAATTTCAACACCCAGGACACCAAGACACTGTCTATTAAGCACATCAATGGATTATAAATGTCTCTGAGCTTGTAGGAGTAGGTCTATATTACATGAATGACATATAAAACAAGTTTTAATGTATCAGATTTAACCGCAACAAAAATCTTTACATTTGAACATAAAAAAAAAAAATATCAAATCCCTTACGTTTTTGATTTTCTGTTATTACTGTAATAAATATGTCCGTATGTGGACGTTATAGAAATCCAATCCAGCCTGATCCAACCCAATCTCAGGGGAAAACGTAGCTATTTTAAGAGGTGGTGATTTTGTATGAATTTGTTCGTTTCTGTGATTGGGACCATCTAAATATTGTTTTCATTTTTAGACAGGTCTATATCCATGATGAAAGAGGAGCATGCATTCAGAGAATTCACACGCCACAAGGAAATTTGTTACGGTACTCAACAAAAGTCAAAATAAACAAGGAGGAATGTTGTGGAAAATAATACAGCAATCTCAGACATCTGAATGACTTCGATTTCTCAGAGGACCTCTGAGTTAGCCGAGAAGTAGTAATTTTTCCAATTCATGAACAAACAGAAAAACACTCCAATTGTTCATGAATTGAGCTACAGTGGTTGAGATGTGTGTTTCACTCACTCAAAAGAAGCAATGTACATATTTCGGAATGACAATGTCAAGACTAATTCGACCCAAATTGTGAAATAGTGATTCAGTGAACACGAGGAATCATTTTCATGTATGTACGTTTTTGTCAAACATTTATGACTGTTATAGCACCACCTATGGTCGAAGGTACATAAAATGTTGCATGCTTGTTTAGAATCATCGGTCACATATGCTCACCTAGTTTCATGAAGTTTTGTGTTTTCTTTTACGATTCATAGCCGTTCGGGTATAACTGACCACGTCCCTTTAAAAGTGACCCTGTTGTAGCTTACCACAGTGTAAAGTTCAATATTTATTTATTTATTTAGATAATTATGGATCTAGAGGCTCCAGAGAACTGTACTGTAGTGGTTTTGTTGAGATTCAGCAGGCTATACCCACCTAAATCAATTATTTAAAAAGGCATTTTTGGCAAATAGAAATAATTTACCATAGAAATATGATGTTTTTAAGGTTTATGACTGTTATAGTGCCAGCTGTAGTCCGATCCCCTTAAAACTTTACATGCTTGTTTAGAATCAACTGTCACATATGCTCAGCAGGTTTTGTAAAGTTTTGAGTTTTCCTTTAGGCTTTATAGGATTTTGAGTAAATTTGCACAGGTCCCTTTTACTAAACGACCCCGTTATAGCTTTCCAAAGGGTAAATTTCAACATTTTTTTGATAATTATTGGCCTAGAATTAGTCCAGAGAATTATACTACAGTGTTTTTTTTTCCAGATTGAGTGAAAAACCTATGACTAGTTCGCAAAAGAAGGTTTTTTACACCTCAATCATTTAACAAATGACTTGACAGCAGTGGTTCTAGAAGTGAAGTTGTTCCGAAATGAGGAGTTCTATCATGTGATATGAATATCATACTTATGTGCGAAAAACCGTGCGATGTACAATCGTTTACGCCCTTGAAAAATGCCATATCGCCCCCCAATGGCCAATTTCTTTTAAATTTCTCTCAGACCTTTGGGGCCCAGTCGAACAGGCCCACCGAGTTTCGTTCCGATCGCCCTCCATTACCTTGTTTAACAGGTGCTCAAACTTCATCGGCCAATGGTGACCATGTTTTTGGAGATACGCAGATGTCCTCGTAGACACTTGTGGCACTTCGGACCAAGACCGTGCACATGATTTTCATGTTGCGCAGTTATAGCTATTTTTGTTTTTTCCCTCCTATAGTGCCACCAAGTGGCCAAGCTCTGCAATTTTTTCCTGTGACCTCAGATTGAGCTCTTATATAAGCGTCCTGAGTTTGGCGAAGATATCTCATTCTGTTCAGAAGTTATAGGAATTTTACTAAAAGTGGCCCTGCCCTTTTTGAACGTTTTGGTGTCTCTTTGCGACGGGGAGTCGAAAGTTTTGATAATTATTGATATTCACTCCATATCGACAGCAAGTCGAAAGTTAAAATTTTGATAATTATTTATATTCACTCTCCAGAGAACCCTTCTGCACTGGTTTGTTTCCGATCGGGCGAAAAACCTAGGACTACTTCACAAAAGTAAGTTTTTCAAAAAATGCATTCACGACTGAATCTGCGGTTTGTCTGGCGTGAGCCAAGGATTCCAATGACATAAGACGCTTGAGTCTGCGTCTGATGGTTTAGGAATTAAAAAAACAATTTCGTACTCTTGATCGCTGTAGCACCGCCATCAGGCCAATTGGGGCGAGACTGGGTCACGTTGTCAGCAGTGTACCTTCTATCCCTCCAAGTATCAAGTCTATACGACTTACGGTTTGGTCTGCACGATCAGTTTTACGTGGAGATCGCGGATCCGTGACCATTCTAACAATTACAATAGGATTTCAGTGCTACGCGCTTGGACCCCTAAAAACTCAGAATTGCGAGATATAATTAAACCCACAATTCTGACTTATTTCTTAGAATTGAATAGAATTCTTCTGTTGCCAGAATTCTTAAAAAAGCAGTTATAGCTATTTTTGGTTTTTTTTTCCCTCTTATAGCACCACCAAGTGGCCAAGCTCCGTAATTATTTCCTGTGACCCAAGATTGAGCTCTTACATAAGTGTCCTAAGTTTGGCAAAGACATCTCATGCTGTTCAGGAGTTATAGGCATTTTACTAAAAGTGGCCCTGCCCCTTTCGAATGTTTTGGCCTTTGCGACGGTGAATCGAAAGTTTTGATAATTATTGATATTCACTCTCCAGACAACCCTTCTGCACTGGTTTGTTTCCAATCGGGCGAAAAACCTAGGACTACTTCACAAAAGTAAGTTTTTCAAAAAAAAAAATGCAATTCTGACTTATTTCTTAGAATTGTGAGTTTAAATCTCGCAATAATGTTTTACCTCCGAATTGAGAGTTTATAGCTCACAATTCTGACTTTATATATACGCAATTGCAACTTAAGTCAAAATTGTGAGAAATTCTGGGAGCATAGCCTTTTTTCCTCTCAAACTTGGACTTAATAACTTGCAGTTGCAAGTTTATAGCTCTTTATATTTCTATATACATCAAAAAAGTCAGAATTGTGAGAAAAAAATAAGTCAAAGTTTATATCTGGCTTTTTAACTCGCAGTTGTGAGTTTATATCATGCAATTCTGAGAGAAAAAAAAAAGTCAGAATTTTGAGTTTAAAAGTTAGAATTGTCAGATAAAAAGTGTTAATCACCTTTTTTATTCAGTGGCCAGTGTTTCACAAATTAAGTCTGATGAATATTGGCAGTGTCATCCTGGAGTATGTCTTCCAACAATGTTGTTTATAAAATAAAATCCACACACTGCATCGGCCCGGCGAAACATACCAATTTGATAAACTAACTGATTGTGTAGTTGAGTTAAAAAAATTGGATGACAAGTAATTTCTTACTGCTAAATTCTGAAAAAACAGAGGTGTTAATATTGGACCTAAAACCTCAGCGTGTAATAACCCAAAACACTGTCTAATACTTGATGGCTGCTCTGTCAGTTCTTCGTCATCAGTTAGGAACCTAGGTGTGCTCTTTGATGGCAATCTTTCCCTTGAAAACCACATCTCTAGTATTTGCAAAACTGCATTTTTCCATCTCAAAAATATATCTAAATTACAACCTATGCTCTCAATGTCAAATGCTGAAACATTAATTCATGCGTTTATGACCTCAAGATTAGATTATTGTAATGCTTTATTGGGTGGTTGTTCTGCTCGCTTAATAAACAAACTCCAGCTGGTCCAAAATGCAGCAGCTAGAGTTCTTACTAGAACCAAAAAGTATGATCATATTAGCCCGGTTCTGTCAACACTGCACTGGCTCCCTATTAAACATCGTATAGATTTTAAAATCTTGCCAATTACTTATAAAGCCCTGAATGGTTTAGCTCCACAGTACCTGAGCGAGCTCTTATCGCATTATAGTCCCTCACGTCCGCTGCGTTCTCAAAACTCTGGCAATTTGATAATACCTAGAATATCCAAATCAACCGCGGGCGGCAGATCATTTTCTTATTTAGCACCCAAACTTTGGAACAATCTACCCAACACTGTTCGGGACGCAGACACACTCCGTCAGCTTAAATCTAGATTAAAGACCCATCTCTTTAACCTTGCTTACACATAACACATCAACATATTCTTATAATTCAAATCTGTTAAAGGATTGTTAGGCTGCACTAATTAGGTTAACCGGAACCGGGAACACTTCCCATAACACCCGATGTACTCAGTGCATCGTCAGAAGAATGGCATCTACGCTAATATTAGTCTGTTTCTTTCTTATTCCGAGGTCACATTAACCACCAGATCCAGTCCGTATCCAGATCAGATGGTCATTGCAGTCCTCCGGATCCAGTCCGTACCCAGCCCAGACGGTGGATCAGCACCTAGAGACGACCTCTACAGCAATGAATGTCAGCGGAGACCACATCGACTAGATGAGCCCCAGGGATGGATCCCCAGGGACGGATCCCCAGTGAAGACCTCGTCACCTAGACGGCTGTCGGCACAGGACCACGGGACCTGGTGAGTCCTCTGTGTCTGGCCAGAGGAGAACTGGCCCCCCGACTGAGCCTGGTTTCTCCCAAGGTTTTTTTCTCCATTTGTCACCGATAGAGGTCTGGTTCCTTGCCGCTGTCGCCTCTGGCTTGCTTAGTTGGGGACACTTCACGTTATCTTCACACAATATTGTATTTTATTTTGTTGTATTTGATTAACTACCTTTACCTGAAAATTGAGTGTTTACTGTTGCCCTTTGCATTGTTGATGTACTATTTCCTATTTAATACTGTACAGCCGCCTTGTCACAATTCTGTATTGTTAAAGGCGGTATATAAATAAAGGTGATTTGATTTGATTTGATTAGGGTTAAAAGTATTGTTGCCAAACGTATAACATGCCAGAAACATCACTGCAATAATAATTCAATCCTAAAATCCCAAGTATTTGCTTATTTAATTTCTGACAGCCACTTTTTTTTTTTTGGCCAGGCAGTGTATGAGTCATTTGAGTCAAATAAGCTGAGAAAACATTTAGAACCTAACCAGGACGCACACCTCTAATCATGTTAGATAGTGCTGATTGACTTCTTGTCGCTTTTCCCGAGTGGAGCGGATGAATTAAATGCATGATTGAAATAGGAAGTGATTATGTGCGCATCTCTGTTTCGGTTCGGAGAGGAAAGTGACCTCCTGACCTGTTCTTATAGTAATGAGGAGGCAAGCAGTCCCCATGCTGCTATTCGACAATGACTAATGCTAACTGCAGCCATGATTGCCCATATTTGTGGAGGCCATAGTACGTGGAAAACAATTTCAGCATAACAACCGCCTTCCGCCATCTAACGCGGGAGAACATATTGTGAAAATAATGACAGGGTTTCAGACGTCAGAGCTGTTCTGTCCCCACCTAATCGAATAGGGCTGTTTTGGAACAACAGACTTTATTGGGGATGGTTCGGTCCCCACAGTTATTACGATCAACCGACCTATGCATTCATATATATGAATGTGATGTTCTCCTGCCCATACGACATTTTAATTTTCCCCTCCTTGGTGGCACCAGGAATTGGCCCCTGAATACAAGGAGGAAACCAACTATATGAAAGAAACGACCCCCTAATGTGCCTGAATACAAACATCACACAGTCGTCGAATGTATTAATAGACGCAGGTCACTCGGTAGGCACGTACCTCAGAGCTCTGGAGCTGAGGGCTGCGGAGAGACAAGAGAGCGACAGATGGCTCTGCCACAGCTGTAACAGCATTAAAGGACATCATGTTGAAGATAGCAATAAAAATTTTGAGGAAAAAAACTAGTCGACCTTGCGCGTTAAGAGCTTTACTGGTTTAAGTGGTCATTACATTGGTGACTCTTAACCTTCTGGGGTCTGAGGGGGTTTTGGGGCCCTGGAGAAGTTTTGACATGCACTGACATTTGTGCTTTTTTTCAGTATCTTAAAAACATATTAATGGCTAAAGTCAATGGCACAAATTAGGCTACAATAATATGTACAGTAAGCAACATGAATGTACATGTTTGTGCTTCTGAGAAAACACTTGCTTTATGATTTTACACTGGGCAACAAGTGGCCAACATCATGGTATTAAAACTTTTTATCATTAAGAAGTAAGAAACTTTTTTTTATTTAAATGAAATAAATGTATTAATATTATTTGCACTTTCATTTAAAAGTTAGGGGCAGTAAGACTTTCTTCTGAGAAATTCATACTTTTTTTTTTTTTAAATCACAGACATTTATAATGCAGCAAATAATATTTACAACAAGAGCTGCAAAACGATTGGTCATGATTAATTAATTCAAAATAAAAGTTTGATTACTTTTATATGCGTGTGTGTACAATGTATATTTATTATGTATATATAAATACACACACATATATGTACATTTAAAAAATTGTATGTATTCTGTGTATTTAAATGTAAACACTTGTATATAGTTCATTTTATATATAAATATAAACATTTTACATATAAATCTCACATATTTTTCCTTAATATATACATGCATGTGTGTGAAACATATTGTAGCATGAAAACAAACGTTTATTTTAAATCGATTAAAATCGCAGCTAATAGTTTTGCAACTCTATATTTTCTTTTCATCAAAGAATCCTGAAAAAAATCTATATCAAAAATATTGAAAATTCAGCTTTGCCATCACAGGAACAAATTTTAATTTTAAATCACATTCAAACAAGTTTAAATTGTAATTATTATTAAAAAACTAAAACAAAAAACAAACAACAAAAAATAACTATTTGTTAAAAAAAAAGGTACTTTTTTTTTAATTAAATAAATACAGCTTAGGTGAGAGCAGGAGAGACTTTTGTTTTTAAATCTCCAAATGCTTGAATGGTAGAGGGTTTATTAAATATTTAAATTACACTGAAAGTACTTAAACTAAAAAAAAGAAACAGAACTGAAAAGTATAAAAGTTAATATACAGAGGAATAATTTTGGATTATTTTTTCAACATTCAAATTCTCCTTTTTTCTCCATATTTATGACAAAAGCACTGACTAACCTTAAGATAACATCAGCCAAACTACATTAAAACATTTACATTAAAATGTTTTTTAGACGTATTCATTTACGAGTTGTTTAATGATATCCTCTTTACATGTTCAAAAAAAAAAAAAAAGGGGGGCTCATTTTGAACATTGTATTAATAATGAAATTGAGGTGGAAAGAACATTGCAGGAACGTTATGCTAACCTTAAGATAACGTTCCAGCAACTTCAAGCAAACTGGACATTTCCACGTTTCTAGAACATTTCAAATCACGTTCCCACAACCAAAACAGAACGTTTGGAAAACGTTCTGAGAACATAACTTTGTTAGCTGGGCACATTGCTTATTAAAACATGTTCATTCTTACTGTTAAGTGGTGGTCGGTTCGTGTTGATCACTGAATGCATGTTACGCTGTGTTTAGACTGCTCTTCTTATAGTGGGAGAGACTAGCATGCTTGTTCAACAGGAAATGGTGATCTTTAACAAGTTTATTACCAAAAGTCACTTTATAAGCAAAGGTTGGTGTGTATTGTGTTTATCCTGTGGGGAAAGAGTCTCTGTCAAGGTCCACTAACCACAGTGTGGTTTAATAAGGCCTGTTACCACCAGCTAAAGGGTCGACTGCTTGTTCCCCAAAGGCTTTTACAGCATTATGTAATAAGGCAGACCATATACTCCCCCAGGCATGCTAGATATTTTTCATTGCTTTGAGAAAAACTGTCCTGCCACGACCCACAGGATGTTGAGCCAGAAGACTGGAAAATACATTTATGAACAGAATTCTCTCCCTTTCACACACAAGTGCATGCAACAAAAAACTGGTCACCTGCTCCATGAGAGCATTTATAAATAGTGGCATTGGAGTCAAAGACCAATAAGAAATGCAATTTCCAGGCATCTGTTGCCTATTTATTTTAAATTATAATAAAACCACGTAAACAAACACTCCACATTTACTGTTGCTGAAGTACTTATTTCAATCAGTCAGTAAAAAAAATGATACAAGGTTAAGAGGGACTTGATGAAAATGACCCTGCCTTGAGAAAATGCTTACATAAATATAATTTAAACCTTGAGTGGTCTAACATTAAAATCAGTCACTTGCTTTAGCTCTAAAACTGTGTAGGAGCAGAAAAATTAAAGCATTCACTGTAAAACTGGAAGCGCATTAGAATTAATCTTTAGAGAGATGAGAAATGGATGTGCAGCAAACAAGGAAAAAAACAACAACATGCACTTACCAAATTAGGCATATCCTAAAACCACACAACAGACTGTAGTTTAGGGCCTAGATGAGTTACAAAATAGAGTGGAGCGCTGTGACTGTGGAGCCCTATGGATGTATAAAGTAGGAGGAGCGTAGAGTATATAATTCAATGAGAAAGACCAACGGAAGCAATATATTTGACTACCCTATTAATACTTTTAATAAAACAATAATGAGAAATGTTTCAAATCAGTATATCAGAAAGAGGATCATGTGACACTGAAGACTGGAGTAATAAAGCTTTGCATCACACAAATAATTACATGTTAAAATATATTGAAATATAACTATTTTCAATTCATTTTTTTAAATTTTGATCAAATAAATGCAGCATTGGTGGCAGGACCTAAAACTAACTTTTTGCCACACTTGCTAACGGCCAGTGACGTGATAAAATTTACCGACCAAAAAATTTTTACCACCCATGAAACTCTTTTTTGCAAAAACAGTTATTACAATGAATAAACATATTTACAATGCTTTTAATTTTTCCTGCTACTGGTTCAGTGCATTTTCCCTCAGTTTTACCTATTAATTATAGCCATTCAACATTACAGTATAACTGAAAGCCATTATGTTTTAATTTAATAGGCACTGAAATATATAACAACTTTTAATTTAAGTGATTTTAAAACAATCTTCACAAAAACTATAAATTGTATATGCATAAACTATACAGATTAATCTTTCAAGCTGCAAAAGTTAATCAGTGACTAGCAGTCAAGTGATTTCTCTTTTTCTTTTGTTCTTTGATTTCCATCAGTGACAGACTTCAACAGGTTTCACTTTTAAATCAGTTCAGTCTCTTTAAAACATGATGCCCATGGCCCGGATATGGCACAAATCAGATTTTTTGCTGCTTATGATACAGCTAATCATGATGATATGGTCTTCGGAAAAGATTATTTTATTCGCTTATGTCAGAAACAGCAAATCTCTTTAAAAATTGACCCGGTGTTTTCAGTACATGGGATTGTTATATTTCGTGAAAGTTTTACCTGCCAGCTGGCGACTGACATGGCTACATATACACGCCAACTCCGATATGTTAATTTTTGGCCCTGCTTGGTGGGCTACATTCACACTGCGAGCCTAGTGCTCAATTCAGATTTTTGCTTAGATGCAATTTTTTTGTACAGCTGTTCACATTTTTATTTTAAATGTGGCCAATATCAGTTTTCAAGTGTGAACATATCATGGACCTGAACGGACCCTCATGTGCAAAAACAAACAAACAAACAAACAAACAAACAAACAAACAAACAAACAAACAAACAATCCGAACAGGGTTGCCACGTTTTTAAAACAAAATCCACCCAATTTCTTCTCAGAACTATTCCAAAACTAGCCCAGTCGTGTTTTGGGGGGTAAATATCATGTTTTGCGTGTACATGGAGTTGTCACTGTAATACTTATGAGTTCTGACACATCACTAAACTTCTACTGACTAACTTTGGGAATGTAAAATCTTGAAAGTGACTCCCATGAGTGACTCCCATGAAAGACACATTCATTCCAATATTACTATTCACACTGAGGTTGCTTTCCAAAACACCGGACCTGTACTGCATTTAGTACCACATATGCAGTGGCAGTAATCGGAATTGAAAAGATCAGATTCCATGTGGTTTGTGCTGTTTACGCTGTCATGAAAAAAAAAAACAGATCTGAGTCATGTGAGCAAAAAATTCAGATTTGGGCCACATTTGGTTGTGAACATAAGGCTTTTCAAAAACATCTTCATTGCCTATCTTTTAAAACTTTCTGTGTTTAAAAATTTTGCATGGAAAATCGGATTTTCCAGTTTGTACATTAATAGACAAAGACAAATAAAAGGCAAATGTGATCCAATTATATATAGATACCGTATAAGTCTGTGTGAAATGCGGATCACACAAATATTGCTGACTAATTGCTGTACATATTTAAGGACCTGGCTCAGGATCATTTTCCCAGTCCTTCTGCATTCTCCTTAGGGGTGTCATGTAAACATTTGTTACTGAGATTAGTAGGCGGATTGACTCTAAAGGTTATTACGCAGAATCTGGATTTCCTCAATTTCTGGCCTTTTAGCCTCTAAAATCCTGCGTCTGCTGCAACATGAAAAGATTTATAATATTCATGGCTCATCTACATTTTGAGGGGTCATACGTGGTACAGAGTGCCACTGACTCACCTGCTTCTTTCTCTAGATTATTTATTCAGACATTTTAATGGGTTTCCAAGTCTTTTGAGGTTATTTTTAAGTATCTTGAATAGTATAAGTAAATGTTTGAAATTGTGTGGATCACTTATCATTCTAATTGAGATCCAATGATCGGTTTCTCTCTCACACTTTCATCACAGGCAGACTCAAATTAGTGTTGAATTAATCTGATTAATGCAAATTTCAATCTGGATGTTGGACAATGACAGGTCAAGAGTTCATTTCTTGAATATTTTAAATGTAAAATTTTCATTAGCATTGTCATAAAATAAAGGGGAATGGGAACTTTCATCATTTTAATAACTGGCGCACTTTGTCCTATTTTCATTAAACAGAACTGCAGTTTAAATAACTAGATGTGGTTTCTAGAGTGTATTTAAAACATTTATACACAAATGTTTCTGTTTTAAAGGGAACCCTGGTTAAGATTTGAATGGCTTAATATAGCATAAGTGATGTCTCTTTCTGAAATACGTAATAGAAAACCCATGAAAGATTTATGTTATTTTTAAAAAATCCACATTGTTTTATACATATTTTGTATGATGGAGGGTGCAATTATCTGAATTATGTAAAATGGTTGCACTCGGTGAGCTACTGGCGCTACCTGTTGCTATTTTTACCGCAACACAACTCGGGAAATAAAATATTGATATGATGCCACATTGTGTGGCTTTCAGCTGTAATTTTCAGTTGAAGGGCAACAAGAGAAGTGATGCAAGTCTTCACTGCTTTCCTACTGATAAGAAGAGAAGAAAACAATGGGAAGATGCCTCTGGACAAATACAAATGACTAAATACCCAAATTTTGTTCTCTCCACTTTAGCACTGATGCCTTGTGGCAGAGACAAGAAACCCTAGATTCCATCCTGACAGGTGTAAACAAACAAACGCTTGTCATGATGCCGCAGCCACTGAAGGAGTTACTCGTGGATTTCACTCGATTTCTGGGGACGTTTAGACTCCTTGTGGGGAAAAAATAAGAAAAATCGATGGTATGGGATTTGGTTTACATCCATCATCACCTGTAAGTTCTTTCAGTAGCTATGGTCATTTTAAATTTTCAGACTTGTGTTGGGGTAAAAATAGCAACAGGTAGTGCCAGTGGCTCACCAAGTGCAACCATTTTACATCATTGAAATAATGGTGCATAGTCCAAAATATGTATAAAACAATGTGGAATTTTAAATAGCATGTCTTTCATGGGTTTTCAACTACATATTTCTGTAAGAGGCATCATTTACGTTATAAACCCATTTAAGTCGTAATACCTGGGGTTCCCTTTAAATAAATACTGTTCTTTGGAACTTTCCATTACTCAGAGAATCATGAGAAAATGTATCACGATTTCCAATGAGTTCTGAATTGGGATTCGGGCACATCCCTAGTGATGTGTAGTTTTACAATTGTAAGAGCAACACTTGTTTTTCTTCCAATGCATACATCTGAACTCCTGTGATTCCCAGCTAAATCAACAGACCTTGACAAAATTAATAGGATAGGGTTGCACTGCTAACCATACAAATGATCTGAAATTTAATAGGGATTATGGGAATTTATGTGAGAAAAGTCTCGTCAGACTTATATTCCTCTTACATAACTTGGACCTATAACAAAAACACATCCTGTTCCATCTCTACACGGCCAAAGTGTCCATCTCAGTCAATGTTTACTCCTCTATTTTAAAAATGCATAAGCCGAAAGGGAGACAAAACAAGATTTGTACATTTTCACAAATAAATACGAGCAAGCTTTCCCACGCAAACCCTCACTTCAACAATGCTAGCGTGCCACTTGGACTGCATGCAAGCTTGAGCGCATGCTGATAGCACCACTATTTCTGCACTAACTGATTTCCATTGACACTTGAGGATAAGCCTTACAAAGACTGATGCAGCAGCATTGAAAGACATATTTCTTTGGAGGCGTGCAAGTCATTGAATTCAGCTGATGTGCAGTTTTGCTGCTTGATCCTCCATAAAGTTGCCGTCTATTTTTCAAAGAATGGTAAGCATTTTTTTCACGGAACAAGGTGATGTGTAAGAAATGCTTTGTTTGGAATTCTAAGTAGATGAATATATATGAAAAACCACATTTAAGATATTCTTTTATTCTTGAAAACTGCATAGTGTATGTGCGAGAGAGAGAGATAGAGAAAGAGAGAGAGATCTACACCTGCTGTGTTTGCATATGATATTAGGGGTGGAGTTTTCATTAATTATATTGTAAGCATAATATTTGAAGTAAAAAAAAAAAAAATGTCAGAATACCTTATTTGGTCGGTCTCTCTTTTGCTTTAACAACAGCAACATTCAAGCATCATGAATTAACACCACAAAATGATGTTCTTCAGATGATTTCTTCACAAATGATGTTTTTCAGAATTATTTGAGAAGATCCAATAAGCATGTTGACCATCTGTACAAACAGTCAATACCACAAATTTGCTTATTTGATTTGTGAACTAGAAACAGTAGCTGCGTTTCCATTATCCTTCAAGACGTGCAAATTAAAATTGTGAATTGAAAATACGCCTAATGGAAACATGTAAATTTTGCAAAAACTCCCATTTATCGCCCAAAATGTTTTTATGCTCGCATGAGGTGGTTTTTCAGGCAATTCGAAAAAAAAGGAATATTTCGCCAAACTGCAATGGAAACGGCTTTTTCGTATTTACAGGTCACATGGCATATGTAAAAAGTCATATGATCATTCTTCAATGTACTTTAAATGCCAAGAAACACTTCATACGTAGCCGCTTTCAAGTATAAGGGGCTTTCCCTGATAATACCAGAGGCGCCACACAAGTTTCTGAAGCAGCTCTCCACGCTGCTTTTGTAAAGATACACGCATTCGCCTCTTTCAATTAAATAAAGCCAAAAAACTGTCCAAATCCCACCAAAATCCGTTGCCATGACTTATCACAAGAGGAACAAATTACGTTTTAGTGGCATAACGTCGGTTAATGAAAACAATTGTCATTTTGCAATACTTTTTTTAACATTCATTTCAAACATCGACATTTATATAATATCGCCAAAGTTTTGCGCAAATCTGTAATGGAAACACACCTATCGATGGATCCTAAATATTTCCATTTAAAACTTAAATGTGGCTATTTTTTCCAAAGTGTTTTTGACTTTTGGACCCTACAGTACACTGTCTATCAGATTAAACAGGCCAGTCAAAGGTAATTCGCAGAGGTGCTTATCGCAAGTGACCCAACAGCTAAAAGACTTTTCATGTTTTCTCTGGCAGTTTTACCAGATGGGGTGTTAGGGTCATTTGGACCACTGAAATGGGTCAGTAACAGACAGAGACAAAGCAGAAATGCGTGCAGAGCAACATACAGGCCTCTGTTCGCTCCTCTGACTCGAACAGTTTTCCATGTCTGCTGTGGAGTCATCTTTCAGCAGAGCTGTGAAGTTTTGCCAGAGTTCCTCTGGAACACAGTCAGACACAAGAGCCAGAGACACAGAGCACTGACATGCCACGGGTGTTATTTTGAGTGTTATGCTTTCCATTTTCGCTTTACAGCTCTACACACTTACTATATGTCAACAATTATATCATTGGTATACGTTGTATTCAATTCCAAGGGAATTTAAGGAAGGAAATTCATGACACTTAAATTAAGTCGTCTTATCCTGTGAGAAAAACAAAATGTAGCTAGTTCAGGACATTTTGTTGATTAAGATGGTTAGGAATCCTGGCAGAGACACCTGCATCGAAAAACATCATATGCTGGTGACCATATTTCTCAGCAGTATACTAACGACAGTGACAAGGTTTGTTTTTGTAGTTCTGCAAGAATTTATGCAGCCCCAGCAAGACAGAGACAGATAAGATAAATGCTGTTTCTTGAAGAAAGTCTTGAGAGTAACAGAGATTTCTAAATATGGGAGTTAATTATGTTTCTTCATAATTATAAACAGAACGATAAAGAAAATGAGCAGTTCTAGCTGGATGTTTGTTTGTTTGTGTTGTGTGTGTGTGTAGGTCAGATTGTGCTATCTTTCTGACCAAATGTCCCAACAAGGATAAAACCTGAAATCCCCAACAGTGAGGGGAGCAGTGAGGGTCAACAGTTGTCTCAAGGACAACAGCTTAAAGAAACAGTTTAGCCCAAAAATTTGGGTTTTCACAAGACTGTGATGACGCGTTTCAACGGTCATCATCATCTTAAATCCTTTAAAGTTTTTCCTTTACATTTATAACACTATCATTTGTATTACATCACCTTTTCATCAATTTACAAAAAAATAGTTAACACTAATGTGAGGGTCTTTGTAATGCTGCGTCTATGTAAGGGAAAGTAAATTTTACATCATTCTCTCTTCTGACTGCCGACGTCAGTCTCTCTCAATTTTTTTCCTTTGACTGAAAGTTGTGAAAACACTATCATAAGAGTTTTTCTTTTGCTATCTGAGCAAATAAGAATGCAAAAAATATATTTGTGGCACTCTCCCACACACTGCTCTAGGATTTTACCCAACTATGATGACGTCCGCTATGAGAAACTCGGAAAAGTGAGAAAGGTCCATTAAGTGGAGCTTTCAAGCTTCAAAAAAAGGATCAAGTCTAGACTAAGAAACAAGATCTTTAAGTGAATTTAACTCGAAAACAGTACAATTACGATTCATGAATGAATCATTCAACATGAATTGTGCAACTAAATAATTACAAAGCTCAGACTTAAAAGAGTGATTATTTCATGAATTGACCATCACTGTTACTCTCATTGAAAATGCGGTAAATCAGGAGTTCCCAAACCCTTTACATGTAAAATATTTACTTTTATATTCCCTGAGATTTTAAGTTAGTAAATGGATAATTTACTGACACATTAGCATTTTCACAGTTTTATAATGTCGGTTAATTTTCACATCACAGAGTACATCAATTTTTATCAAATATGTAGTTATTAAATTATTGCAATTAAAGATAAAACATTATTATTATTATTATTATTATTATTATTAATATTATTATTATAAAGAAACAAAAGCAGATATAAAGTCAAGTTAAAACACTTCCTAACATATTAAATCCATACAAGTCACAATACTAACATTTTATTAAATTCTTTTAAAACTATCAAACCCTCAAAGATGTAAGCATTTCATATTCTTTAGGTTTAGGCGGAATACTGCTGAAACGCTATAAAGTTCGGTCCACAGGTTGTAAACTAGTAAATTATTAAAAGCAACATTTACCTGTCAATCAGAAGTGACGCAAACTGTCTTTTTCAGTGCACGTGCTTCTTCCATCGGCGAAATCGTTTATCGATGTTCATTCTGGCCTTGTTTTTGTTCTCTCGCTTTATAGTCTCTTTACTTACTTTTGTCGTAGTAGTCCTTTTAAGACTATTAGCTGCATAAGCCGTTGTTGACAGATGAGAAATCGTTAACATTTCGCTCCAAAACTCGTAAAAACCTTTCCAAATTATTGCGTTCTCAGCTTCCGGCTTCCCATATATGGACTTCCCGCTGTAAACCGCGCCAAACTATTTGCTGGTAGAAAGCGCTTTAAAGGGTTTTGATTGGCTAAACAATCTGACCGCATCCACTATCTATCTGTACTCTTGAAAGAAGGTTAAAAAGACTAGGCATGTAATGAGGAGAGACATCATATTACAGCCAACTCCTAAAAAATATAGTAAATATATTTCCCTGACACTGCTTTTGATAATAACATTTTAAATAGTTAAAATATTACAAATCAAAGACAGAATTAGTTTTGCAAATGAGTGAAATGAGGTGCAACGACCACAGAGATCGACGGGCAGTTCATTCCTTAGTAAACAAATTTGTGAGTAAACTAATGAAATATTCAAATATTAGATAAAATCTTCCCGTAAGGGTTCGGTTTAGTTGTACAGTGGGTAGCAAATATAATTCGCACTTTTTTTGAGAGAGAGAGAGAGAGAGAGATGGTGTCTAGGCTTCAAAGGCTTTGGGCTCCTAGTAAGAAACTGATAATTCACACTGCGATTACATAGATGCATGTTGTTTTTCAGGCCAAATTATGTTTTTTTTTGCGAGGGGAAAAAAAGGATGGAAAAAAGCCAGACAGATTGGAATGGAAATTAGCCCATCTTTCACAGTATCTTATATATCTCTCACAGCACATCTCTCATTGTACATCTCAGTGTTCCACACAATTGCCTCAAATGTCAAAATACAGAAATATCCCACAGATCGCACTATAAAGGGAAGCAACAGAATTCCCATACTTTGGCAAAGATATGGGAATGGGAAATGCAAACAAAACACATTAACAGGGCTCTTGGGGTCATGTCACTACATAAGTAAGCACATGTTTTACAGTCAATGAAGCAGCATGCATTCTTATGGCCCTTATAGCTTTAAATATTTTTCTCTTGTTCTTTTCAGTAAGATAGTATTGTCTATATATATATATATATATATATGTGTGTGTGTGTGTGTGTGTGTGTGTGACCCTGGACCACAAAACCAGTCTTAAGTCACTGGGGTATATTTGTAGCAATAGCCAAAAATACAACAGCCACATACAAAAATACAATGTAGCAATAGCCAAATAATAATTTTGTGGGTCAAAATTATTGATTTTTATTTTATGCCAAAAATAAGTAGGAAATTAAGCAAAGATCATGTTGCATAAAGATATTTTGTAAATTTCCTACTGTAAATATATAAAAAAGTAATTTTTGATTAGTAATATGCATTGTTAAGAAGTTCATTCAGACAACTTTAAAGGTGATTTTTCTGTATTTAGATTTTTTTGCACCCTTAGATTCTAGATTTTCAAATAGCTGTATCTCGGCCAAATATTGTCATAACAAACCATACATCAATGGAAAGCTTATTTATTCAGCTTTCAGATGATGTATTAATCTCAATTTTAGAAAATTGACCCTTATGACTGGTTTTGTGGTCCAGCGTCACATATATATACATGCTGTAAATTACAAAATTCCATTTAATTTTCGTGGCGTCTTTAAAACATTCAAATAAACCTGACATTAAAAATAAGTATAATTGAGTTTATTTATTTTCTTTCTTTTACAGTGAAATACCAAGTATATACAGTGCTAATTATATTTGCTACCCACTGTACCACTAAACCGAACCCTTATGGGAAGATTTTATCTAATATTTGTTTACTCACAAATTAGTTTACTGAGGACTGAGGAATGAACTGCCTATATCCCCCCTCCCGGTTGGTTGTTTAGATTATTGCAGAAAATAAGCTCTGTGGCCAACAAAAGTTTATGATTCTTACACATTAATCATTGTATAATTTTTAAACTGCCAAATGTTTTATTAAACATAGGGTTTTTTATTGTTCTTTTTATGTTGTAAAATAAAACTTAAATATTTTAAGCTTGTGTTAAGCACATACCTTATTTTAGGCATTCAACAAACCCATCAGTCTACAAAAATACATCATCCCTGCAGCACTGCATTAGCTATATAGTGGAACAAAACCATCCTCACACAATGGAGATCAACACCATGATAAACGTAATGCTGTGACCTGGATCTGGATCTGCTGTGTGGTGGCTTGGTGGTAAAAAAACAGAGGAAATGTTAATTTTATATGCAGTATTTATCAGAAACCATTTATTTCATTGTATTCCTTGTAATAGTTTTATTTTTTTTTATTTTTTTTTTTTCCCAGAGTATAGTTTGACTCCTTGACCTGTCAGATTACCCACTTCCATAAACATCCTCCCAAGAACATAACCTCATATCATAAGTAACGAGTTAATACAGATAAGAATGCTGATTATGGTAATTATGCCCTCATATCTCATTGGCATGGATATTTATATGCCTACACTTTACCCTCTCCACGAAAGATTGAGTTTACTCTCACACCATTGAGTTAGTGGCAATCCAGCACTGCCACCTGTAGGACATTATATGTATTACATTATTCAGTGTAATGACAGTGATGGGTTTTCATTAAATAAACCCTTTCATTAAATAAATTTATAGCACACACAAAAGGTTGTACATTTAGATATTGTGAAATTATATTTTCCATCAATTCCAGTTGGAGATCATTTCAGGTAAATGACAAAAGATGCTTTTTTAATGATCACAGAAAAGATGTCAAGGTCTAGATCACACAATCAACAACACAAATGACAAATTGAGTAGGCTATAAAATATACGGCAAACGTTATCACATGCAGGCAACTTGAATGCTAATATTAATGGCACTGCAAAATCGATATTAGTACAAAAAGAGAAAGCTACTGTTCTCAACAGCGCTTTGTGCCTTTTCTCCATCTGAATCAGGCTCCTTGGCCAGTGCTTCCCTGGAACTATGGCCCACTGCTCTGTGTCTTATTGACACACTCTGTTTTGTCTCTTGAGATGCTGTAGCGGTCAGAGGCATTTTGGCCCTGTTTATACCTGGTATTAACATTCATCTTGGTTGATTTTGTCACAGGTGGTCACCATGCTAAGTAACCATGAGAAAAGGTTGAAAACGTTGCTTCCAGATAAGCTTCAAATTTTAATCTTACCACAAATATGACATTTCGAAACATGCTGAACAAACAATTGAACTTTAGATCTGCATACTGCACATGATCTGTGTTAACACATGTTGAGGGTTTCCTTGAAGTCTTGTGCATATAATTACAGGATTTTCCAAATATTTTGATTAGGTTTTACTTTTAAAGGCATAAATGACTGGAAATCTTATTTTTAGATCATTGCTTTAGCACAAAGAATGACTGGAAGGTGAGTTGGTGCTTCTTTGTGGTTGTTTGAACTGGAGTTTACACTACAAAAGCAATGCAGTCACATGCATTTGTATCCACCTTATGTGGTTTCAGTGATTTGATCACAGAATGTTTTGGACCCCATTAACACATCATTTTATTGGTGTCGGATCACCTGAAACTGATGCTAATACCAGGAGCCTTTGTGTCAGAGTTCATGTAGAGGTGACGACTCTAATGCCAAAGTACAACCGAAGCTGCTCTAGAAATATGAAAGTTAGTACAGTGTGAGGAATCAGACGGATTCCAGCTGGGACAAGGCCCTGTGGAGACAAAACACATGGTTAATACCGGAGTAACACAAACTCAGAATCTATAACGCTCTTAAATATTTTTTACCTTGTAGAAAGCTTTAGGTCCAAGTCTTCCAGTATCAGACAGACAATGAATCAACCCCTGCCAAAGAAATTATAGTGTCACAACTGAAGAATTTACACTATTGAAATATATACACCATTCAACAGATTTTTGTAATGTGTTTAAAATAAGTCTCTCATGTCTGGATTTATTTGATCAAAAATAAAGCATGAACCATAATATTGTGAAATTATAAACGTCTTTTTAATCAATTTAATCTGCCTTTGCAGAATAAAAGTATTTATTTTCTTTAAAAAAAAAAAAAAAAAAATGGGGATAAAAGGCCCCAAACTTTTTAACAGTAGTGCAAGATGATTTTTTTTTTTAACGGAGGAAACTCAAGATGCAGTGTACAATGTACCAGTCAAAGGTTTTTGAACAGTAAGATTTTTAATGTTTTTTTAAAAAGTCTCTACAAGACTGCATTTATTTGATTCAGTACAGCGAAAACAGTAAAACTTGAAATATTTTTACTATTTAAAATAACTGTTTTCTATTTGAATATATTTTGAAGTGCAATTTATTCCTGTGATCAAAGCTAAATTTTCAGCATCATTACTCCAGTCTTCAGTGTCACAAGATCCTTCAGAAATCATTCTAATATGCTGATTTGCTGTTCAAGAAACATTTATTGTTATTATTAATAATAATAATAATAATAATAATAATAATAATATCAATATTTAAAACAGTTGAGTAGATTTTTTTCAAGATTCTTTGATGAATAGAAAGATCCAAGATCAGCATTTATGTGAAATAAAAAGCTTTTGTAACATTATACACTATACTATTCAAAAGCTTGGAGTATTTGAGAATTTTATTTTATGATTTAAGTTTTTATTGGAAAAAAAAAACATTATAGAAATGAATACTTTTATTTAGCAAGTGACGATAAAGACATTTATAATGTTACAAAAGATTTCTATTTTAGATAAATGCTGTTCTTCTGATTTTTCTTACTTTTAAATAGTAAACTAATAATAATAATAATAATAATAAATAATAATAATGCAATAAAAAAGCTATTTTACTATTTTTGCTGTACTTTAGATCAAATAAATGCAGGCTTGGTGAGCAGAAGAGACTTCTTTAAAAACAAAATTTTACTGTTCAAAAACTTTTTTTTTTAAAGGAGGAATTCAAGCCGAATCTTACCCTGTATTCCCCCTTTGAATTCATCAGTCTGGTTTTCACCACGTCCATAGGCTGACAGAGAACAGTAGCACAACCTCCCTGTGAAGAAAAAACATTAAAATGTTACTAAGTGAGCTAAAATGAACCACTTTTTATTTGTCCAGAAAAGGACAAAAGTTGTGTCTTAAAGTTACAAAAGCAAAAACAGCCTGTTTAATTTTTAAAAGTCAGAGAGAAGGTGTAAATGGTCATGCAAATTAAATCAAACTACTTGACCAACATTATAAGGGGACCTTGTAACCTTTCAATGTAACTAGAAGTAAAGGTTAGTTTATAATGCATTTCTGAGGAGGAGGGCAACTCACCGCAATGAAGCTAGCAACGAAGTGAGTGAAAATGTTATCAGTCATCACACCAGTTCCCAGAACCAGCTGCTTGGCCTGGTCATAACAGGATAGCTAGAAGAACCACAGAAAACTAGTGAGGAACTGAGACTACCCTGGTTATTCTATTATGGGAAAATTCAATGCCATTTGAAGACTGTTTGCAAATGAGGCTATAAAAATTTTTTCATTACCTGCCCCACAGTGACCATGGCCCCTCTACTAGCTGCCATTGAACCTCCAGAGAACAGCTTCCTTATTCCCTCTACAAGAAAAAAAGGCACGTCATAAGGCAGGTGATCTTACTAACAGAGCTCTATGAATAATTCAAATGACCCCTTGTCCGTTCTCTCTTTCCTGATGGATGAGTAAGTAGCACAGGCCCACATTCTGTCATTACACATTTCCAGATGGCTGTGGGACAGTTTTAATCTGTGACTTTAAATGCAGACTTTGGCATGCATACCTCTCCAGCAACAAAACACTGCTGCAATTTATTCTATACTATATTTTAGGACAGTATCTTTTCAGACAGTTCATTCATCTAGTAGTCCTAAGCCAAAAATGTGTCTCATTTTTTTGTAAACGCATTTGCTTATTCTCACCTTCTCTCCAGATGCGTAACAATCCATCAAGAGCGTGTGCATAGCTGCAAAACACCATATGTTGTCATGACAGATTATTCTGTTTTAGTTTGGTGTGTACTTCAGAATTTTTTGAGACTCACTTTCTTCTCAACTCTTGTGGCAACTTCACATCATTCTGCATTCTGTTAGACAACACAACGTAGAAGAAAAGGCACAAAATTACTTAAACCAGTGGCAGGGTGTTGTGCAGGCAATGAGTGAGTTAAAGCACGGATGTAATTGGCAAGTAAATTTATTAAATGAAAACAAAAACAAAACACTCTGCAACTCAGGAGCAAAGCAAACCCTGTCTGAGCCAACAGAGGAAATGACCACGGCAGACAAAGACACCATAGTGGGGCTGGAGACCTGCGTGGGTGAGGCGGTAAGTGAAGAGACCATGTAAGTGGAGGAGATAACCATGGCAGAGCAATAGGGATGGAGATCCTCGGGGGAGCTGGCTGGATAGCTGACCATGTTGGAGCTGGTGGATTGAGAGACTGAGGAACCAGAAGAGGTGGAGACGTAGATTGAGCCAGTGAACGGTGGATAAGGGTGACGCCACAGGCTTGGAGGACCAAGGTGGAGTCAGAGGCATGGACCCCGGTGGAGCAAGAGGAGTCGATATACTAAGACTGAGGGATGAGGAGCCTGGCAAATAAGAGTGATGATGAACCATGGTGAAGCCAAGGCCTGAGGTGGAATCATGGGCTCAGAGGGCCAAGGTGAAACCAAAGGGTGTTGAACATCCCAGGTTGGGTGGACCTGGGTTGCCATGAGACCATGGCTGTAACCGGTAGAGCTGCAGTGCTAAGAAAAGGACGTGATGTGTGGCCAAGTATGGTGACCCATACTTAGAATTTGTGCTCTACATTTAACCCATTCAAGTGTACACAACTGGAAGAATCTCTAGAGCAGGGGTCACCAAACTTGATCCTGGAGGGCCGGTGTCCTGCAGAGTTTAGATCCAACTTGCCTCAACACACCTGCCTGGAAGTTCCTAGTATACCAAGTAAGACCCTGAGTAGCTGGTTTGGGTGTGTTTAATTAGGGTTGAAGCTAAACTCTGCAGGAAACTGGCCCTCCAGGACTGAGTCTGGACTGACCCCTGCTTTAGAGGAAGGCAGGGGTTCTCAACTCTGGCCCGCGAGATCCATTATCCTGCAGAGTTTTGCCCCAACCTAGCTTTCTAGTGATCCTTAAGACCTTGATTAACTTATTCAGGTGTGTCTGATTACGGTTGGAGCTGAACTCTACAGGAAAAAGGATCTCGCGGGCCAGAGTTGAGAACCCCTGGGCTAGGGCACTGGATGGACCAGTGGAGGAAAATTGGTTTTGAGGGGTGGGCTTAAGGATGAGGATTACTTCCAAGACACTCAGGTCAATAAGAGTTAGCTCCAGGATGGACAGGGCAGTGGGACGGACAGCTCCTCTGATTGGGGGTCCGATGCAGGCAGAAGCACCAATTTGTGCCCACAGTGGTTATGTGCATTGGTTCAGGGCCTATGGTGGGTGTGATGTGGGGCTGGGAGGGCTCAGGATGGAAATCCAGGGCTGATGCGGACACAAAAAAGTCACCTCACCCATTGTGAAGGGGGGTCTATTTTGCTGGAGCACCCACTCCATGTTTTCAGAAAGGGCTTTTGTCCTGTGTAGTTCTAAGAGCTTAGTTATAGGAACTAGCCAACATGGTGGTTCCTAGAGAACCAATTTCCCCCTCGGGCCATTTTCCTGGTTGCATTTGCACTGGCAGCAGGAACTCTGAAGCAGCAGACAGCGACCTCTTTATTGGCGGTAATTAATAAGAAAAGTCACTGACTTTTTGCGACAGGTAGGATTCAGCCTACAGCACTTCCCATTCTTTCCTATGGTATTCGTAAACGGCGATTGAGTACTGCACAACTTTTCAGTGACGTTAAGGCTGTAATGTGATTGGTTATTAAGGGACACATGATCCAAGTTAGCCGTTACACTTTTTCCAATAGTAAGTAATACAGACCCACTCATCTCCCTATAGTAAGACAATCTCTGCTCTGCAGGACACCGGCCCTCCAGGAACGAGTTTGGGCACCCCTGTTTTAGACCCTACTCTGAAGTAGGAGCAAATGTAATTCACCCAAACAGAGTTTCTAGAACTAAATACATTCCTAGTTCCAGCGGTGTGAACACAACAAAAAGGCACGAACGTCCACCAATAGTTCTAGGAACTATGAAAAAGTTCCTCCAGTGCGAAAGCCCCTAGAGATGCCCCTTGAGGACTGTCTCTAGGAAAACGAGATCTTGTCTGTGTGTTTAGTCTGACATGGAAAATTATAGTGAAGGAGTTGTCTTGATAATGTACTACGTGACCCAGAACCAAACACCCAAAAACTCGTAAGATTCTCAAGGAATCTCCTGGTTGATAAGGAGGATTCACTGCTAGATCCATTTTCTGTCACTGTGTGGTGCAGGCAAGAAGAGAGCTAAAGCATGGACATAAATGCAAAGCAGTATACTTATTAAACGAAAACTAAAACTCTGTGAAACTCAGGAGCACGGGATAAACTAAGGAAAAAGGCAAACCGACACTAAACACATGAAACTGAACTGAAACATGAAACAAGACATGACACACAACTGTTTTTCATTTGCTTAAAAAGAGCACCCAAATACATATACAGTTCCATAAAAACACTCACAACTCTGCTGTTGTTTTATGAGACTCCCTTGTGTAAATCAATGTCACTCACCTGACATTAACCATGTCTGCTGGCGTCCCAATAAACCCACCAGTAAGACCTACAGATTAGAAAATTAAAGGAACAGGTTTTTCTTTCTTCTGTTGTATAAAAACAGAGCCATTTAGACATTTTGCCATCTCAATTTGTGTTTCATGTATAGAAATGATAACACATGACAAAAAAAATTACATGTTTGAGTAAATGTAACAGAATTTTAATTTCAGGGTGAACTGTCCCTTTAAAACGGTGGTTCTCAACCAGGGGACCTCAGCAATTTTCAAAAAACTACTTTTATAAAGAAAATACACTTATTTTAGTTACCTGAAGCTCAATAATATTTAAGATTTAATCATCAAAAAACAAATTCAACAAAATTAATCAACAAATTACTGAAAAATTCATTGTAAATTGTGAATTCATTGGTTAAAGAATGAGATCCCTAAAAACATTCTGCTTTTAAAACGTATTTTATGAATAGGATTAAATGAACTAAAATTAAACATGAAAATAAAACTGTTGTGAACAATGGGAGTCCTTGGAGTCAAAAAGTTTGACAACCACTGATTTAAAAGATGACATAATCCATCTTCTGTTTATCATATGCTTCACCTGCAAATATCACAGTCTGCCTGTCGTCACATCTGGCTCCGAATAGTAGTGTAAAGGAATTTCCGTCTGTATTATTGTCAATGTAGAGATGCCAGTTTAGTGATGAAAATTAAACTTAGTTGTACTTCACAATAAACTGCAATATTCAATAAATGCACAGAGGATATGATTAATTTATGATGATCAATATTGTTTTGGAATAATCGTCTATTGGCTGGAAATATTTGTTTATTTGAACAACTTTAATTTGATGTAATTACTGAGAATTGCATCATAAAGTAAGTGCGTAAAACATGTGAGCATCATTGTTGAATAAACGTTTCCCACTGAATCTTTGATTTAATCATTCAAAACAGACTTTAGTCGTAATTAACATTTTAAGCTTTTGCTAACTGACATGCTCTTTAATGTGAAATGCAGTTTGTATTGTTTTCTTGCAGTTTTGTAATATAATGTGGTCAGACTCTGAAGTGTTGTGCATACACATACAGTATGGCTTGCGCTCTCCCCTTTAAGTCACGAAATATACGTCGGGATATCATAAAGCCATCTTCCTTGGTTTCACAATATTTAATTAATGATTGTACACCGAGTTTGGTATTTTTAAAAGACGTAGCTGTGCTGAATTTTACATAAATCACGACTATCTCACGCTGTGGGCACATCCATTGGTACAGGCTGCAGCGGAAGTTTTTTTTACGCTACTATTTGAAACTTCTGCTTTTCGAATGCAGAAGTGTGATAAACGCCCATTAATAAAGTTACTGGATTATACAGGGTTAGCTGTGACGTTTTTACCTCCAAAAGCAGCCAGCAAGATCTTCTGGTAGAAGGGCATGGGCCCCTGGTTTCGACTAGATATCTTGTCTCTCACAGTTTCATAAATGGCAAAACGGGTCATCGAGTATGTCATCTGAAACAGTGAACATGGTACCACACTCAAAAGAATGTTTTCCATTTGAGCCACCTTGTTTTAAGACGAAAAATGGGCACAAAAGAATAAATAAGCCAAATCCCCTGCAGAGGCACTAACCTGCCTGCAGAGTGAAGCACTGAGTCCATTGTAGAGCGCAAACACACCATCACTGCGCACCACCTGCATGGCCATGCCAGTCATCCTCATCTTCACCTCCTGCTGGGTTTGCAGATGAACCTGAATGTAAAGGAAAGAACTAAGCATAAACTATACTAGAATACTTAGATATACTACTGGGCCTACAATACTATATACTCTTCAACATAATGGAGGTCTTTGCAGCAATGCCATAGAAGAACCAATTTTAATTCTTCACAGAACCTAATTGCAAAAAACAGTTCTTAAAAGAAACTTTTTTTTTCGTAGTGTGAAGAACATTGTATTAATCTGAAGAACTTTTTTCCACTATAAAGAACCTTTTGTGCAATGAAAAGATTCCATGGATGTTACAGATTCTTCATGGAACCATAACAAAGAAACAGGGTTCTCAACCTATTTGACACAATGGTCCCCATTGTTCAAAAAAAAAAAATAATAATTATATATATATATATATATATATGTAGAGAGAGAGAGAGAGAGAGAGAGAGAGAAAATCACCTTTAAAGTTGTCCAGATGATGTTTTTAGCAATGCATGTAACTAATCAAAAATTAGTTTTTGATATATTTATGGTAGGAAATGTACAAAATATTTTTCATGGAGCATTATCTTTACTTAATATCCTAATGATTTTTGATTTATAATGTATTTTGGCTATTGCTACAAATATTCCCATGCTACTTAAGACTGGTTTTGTGGTCCAGGGTCACATATCTGCATGCCCACCATATTGGCTAAAATGTTTCTGTGGGTATTTTTAAATGATTATTTGTGATTCCAGAATATTCTACATTACAACACTCCGGATTATTTAAAATATGACAAGCAATCATTAAAGTAAATCATTAAAATTTGTCCATCAATAACGGTCTTGAAAAACCTGCATATATGAGGTAAAAAAAAAAAAAAAAGTTAAAGTTATTTCTAGACCTGGAAAAGTCATGCAAATTATTACAATTAAAAGAATAATAATAATAATAATAATAATAATAAACCTTAATGGGCATTTTTAATGAAAATACATTTTACACATGTACCCACACAAAATTAAAAATAATAATCAAAATAAAAAACGTATGGTTTTGTGGGGCAGAAATTGTGGGGGGCCTTGGAGTCAAAAAGGTTGCAACACTGCTACACTACATTATACTAATCTATACTACACTAAAACGCATTTATATTTGTTATACTTCAAGGCTCATAAACTAAAAGATTGCCGGTAGTCTTTAAAAGCACTCATGTATAAATCTCCCTCCCTCGTAGCCTACCTTTATTAGGTCCAGTGGGTGAGTGCAACAGGCGGCTGCACACGAGGCAATTCCTCCGAAGTACCAGCGCGAAATTCGCGTCTCTGTCATAACTGAATCTCGGTTTATTCCGTGACGACACGATGAAGGAATAAAGTGGAATAACGCGACATTAACCGCTCGGTTCTGTGATAAAGTCCCAGTGATAATCCTTTACATTGGAGCTGATTGACTTAGTGCTGCCGGAAGACCTGCACTGTCAAATAGTTGTTTTCATCCGCTATAAATGGGATTACAAATGCCCACATAGTACAGAAAGTCGCTAATTTGTAAGCATAATAGTAAAGTTAACTGATATAGCGGGGAAACGCGTGGGTTAAGGCTAGTGCGTCGCACGCTATGTTACAGCGTCACGCTGCCAACTAGCACACTCAGGCGACATTACAAGACCGAGCATCTGTCAGAAGAAAGTATCATGTGCCAAGGCAACATTGTTGCTTTAAGGGGACATGCAGTTGGCATAACTCGCGGTTAGTGTTCATTTAGAAGTTTTGAAAATTTGTATTTGCATTTTAATTTTTCAAAATGTATTTGTCTGATGGCTTTTCAGTGAGCCAGTGTGGGTGTTATTTAGCCTGTCAGTTCTTGAAACCAATGAAATATCCTTTCACTTTTGCGCTTATAAAGTTGTACAAGGATCTCCTCAAGCGAGCTTTCAGTGAGAAGTGTGTAGGCTACGTGACACATATAAATAGAATCAAGAAATGTTTGACCTCCGTAGTGTTTGTCAAAGGCTGTGCGTCAAATAAAGTTCACCTTGCAGTTACTGCAAGACGTCTGTTATTTTTTATTTTATTTATTTATTTATTTTAATACATACTTAGTTTGCTATTCAAACTTATGGTCATAATTGTGACCACTCCCTGTTAAAAAAAACAGCATATTCTGGTTAGGTAAGTTTTGATGCTGGATGCTGGTTTTAGCTGGTTTATGCTGGTCCTTAGCTGGTCCAGGACCAGTTTAAACCACCTAAGGACCAGCATAAACCAGCAAAGGACTAGCTAAAACCAGCATATGCTGTTTTTTTCAACAGGGCTGCCATGTAGCCTATAAACAGTACTGCTGAAAAGTCTTTAGGTGTGCAAAAGACACAGCAAGTCAGTTTTATTTGTATAGCAAATTATGTAAACAGGCTAGGGTGACCAGACGTCCCGAAAAATTCGGGACAGTCCCGAAATCTAAGATGCTGTCCCGAATCCCGAATCCCGCTCTAATTGTCCCGAAAATTATACTGAAGCAAAATCTTAAATAGTTATTGTCTGATAAAACATAAAAAACTGTCCGTGGAGCGAGGTTGAGTCATCCTGCAGCACAACCTCGGTAGGCTATATAGCTCAAGTGTGAATTTAAAGTTACATTGTTTCTATTAATTTATCTAATTCATCTAGGCTATATGCACAAAGACAATACGACCTTTTTGTCCTCTTTTTGCTTTATAGAGTAGATGAAGAGAGCGCAAGTTGCAGCAGCCGTTAGGACAGTTGAAAGTGCAGGCAGAAGTCGCGTGAAGAAGTCAGACCTGTCGAGGGCGAGGCACCGTGTTCAAAATAATACTTCTATAGCCTACGTATTAGGCTATATCAATTTATATGCATATGTACTTGTTAATAAAAATATGATTGGTTCATTAACTTCATTTTGAAGTATAAAAATAGCCTAACGTTACTTCTATATTATATAAAATTATATGTATATGTAGGCTACTTATATTAATAAAAACATGATTGGTTCAGTCACTTTCGTTTGAAATTCATTATCTTTATTATTCATTATTCATTACCCCCCGTCCCGAATTTCAACCAATCTCATCTGGTCACCCTAAAACAGGCCCAGATAATCTGTAGAAATATCACATATTTCAGTTCAGCTGTGAGGACACCTAGTGTCTTACAAAATTATTCATATTAAATTTAATGAATATAAACCACAGTCACGTGGATAAATGTCCGGCAGGAAGGAAGATGATTCATGAATAGGTTTGATAAGCAGAGAGACAAAGAGTGCAGTGAATCAGACCAGCAGAGGATGCCAGAGACCACCATGAGGGACCAATGAAACGACCAGTTAAACAGAATTATTATCACATATCCTGTTGATATTGATACTTTAGCACCTGTAAACACATAAAATCTGTCTCTGTCTCTCATATTAAGAATGTTATCTTAAAGACAATGTCCTCTCATAAAGCAGCTCACTTTAATCACTGTTACTGATTTATCATGAAGATCAATGTATTATAGAATCTCTCTAGAATCTATTCACAGTTTCACTGATGATCCAAAACAAATATAAAACCCAGGATAGAGCGGCTGAGTGAATATGGTCTGGACTGTGTGGATGAGGCTCATTGTGTCAGAGATGTTGTAGAAGGACAGAGTTCCTGCATTGTGATCCACATACACTCCTATTTTAGAGCTGGACACTACAGAGAGATCAGTCCGGTTGTTATTGTGCCAGAATGAGTATTTGGAGGAAGAGCAGAACAAACTCCAGGACTGATCATTATGTCCAAACAAACACTTAATAAGATCTCCCTTCCTGCTGATGCTCTTATATGACAGTGATATTAACACACCACCATGCCCACTCCACTCAATCTCCCAGTAACGGCGTCCACTAACACTCTCTCTACACAACACCTGATAAGTGTGCAAATCAAATCTGTCTGGATGATCAGGATACAGCTGCTCTCTGCCAGTGTTAGTAATCGCTCTGTTCCTCTCAGACAACTGGAGGTGTTTATTCACTGTGTTTGGATCCAGAGTGAACTGATGGGAATCTGATGGAGAGAAAAAACATTAGAATCAGTAATTATGAATCTGTTTGATTAATGTAGCTGAACTCTTTATCTGTTCAATGTATCAGCAGTGCATCAGTACAGACAGGGGCGTAGCAACCGGGGGGGACGGGGGGGACGTGGGGGACAAGTCCTCCTCACTTTTAGAAACAGGTGATTCTGTCCCCCGCACTTTTTTTGACCTAGCGCCAATATTTCCGCCCGTGTTCTCTGATTTGTTAATTAGATTTGAGTGAACTAACGTTTAGCCAATCACAGGGCGAATCTCTTGGGCGTCTGCCATGAGCTTCAAATCTTGTTGCTCTTGTGAATTTTCGTTCGTTCATCAACTTGGCTGTCTGGGGTAAAATGCACCCTAGAAAAAAGCAGAGGACGATTACATCCTTTTTTCAAACACACAATGTGAGTTTGTGTTACAGAACGTCGCGATGACACGAATCACACGTTTCCTTGTTATGATTTAACGTCGAAAGACAACCGAACCTGTTCTGTGTACCTCGTCACGTTGCGCCGAATTCAGTGCGTGTTCAATGCTTTCCTACTTGTTGCTTTGGGTAAAAGCGCCTGGTAAACGAAACATAACAGATTATCGGGTTCTGCTGTCTTTTGTTGCCCACGTGCTGCTCGCGTCCAGAGTAGAATTGTCCTTTCAAATCAAATTTGTTTTGCAACGAATATCTTATCATACTTTAGTCTTTTAATTCATTACTACGGTGGAACAAATTGCTAATATTTTAAGGAAATATACATTAATTTGTTTTCTTATACATTTAAATAATTAAGCATCTTCCACTTTGGTGTTGTAAAATGCCCATTGTTCTTCTATTTAGAATTTATTATACTGTATGAACACCCTTGGGTCACATCACCAACTGCCCCCTTTTAAATTGGCTGCTACGCCCCTGAGATGACCGATGACCAGATGTGTGGTGCAAATCACTGTTTACATGACCAATTATAAGATTAATCTATCATGATTTTCTTTCACCTTCTATATGAAGTACTGTACATGAACACACTGCCTGTTTTCTTAGTCACTTACATTGTAGAAATTCATTCCTGGTCTTGAGAAAAATGTTGGTAAATGTGACTGTGGAAAAGAACAAACATGAACAGTGTAACTGTCATCTCCAGTGAACAAGACATTTTATTGTTCATTGTTCAAGACGATATGTTGTTGTGCATGATATTAAATGATGATGGAATTGTTTCTGAGAGCAGACAAATCTACCAGACTTTACCTCTGTTACAAATCTTCTTGATCTCCTCTTTGCAGAAATCCTCCAGTTTGACTCTGAGCTGATCGACAGATTCTTTTATATTATCAAAAGAGAAGCGAGAACTGAAGGGAACGTTGGAAACTTCCGTAGATCCAGGAGCTGCCGAAAGAGACCGGAAACTCTACAGAAAACAGAAATCAAAACTCATTACCTCCACATTTAATATTAATATTGCAAATCACACTATAAAAAATAGTAAATTCAGTGCACAGGGCCCAGAACTCCTAGAGACACCACTGTCTGACAATCAATCTGAATTTTGGTCATGATTACTGAATATTCTAGTGGAAATAAAAGATAAAAGAAACCTGTTTTTTTTCAACCATGACATGAAAAAAAAAAAAAAGGTAATTAATTTGTAAGGTCAATCAATTGAAAAAGATGATGATTAGATGACTATCTGGGTAATCATTATAATATTAACACTTTACTAAATCTAACTTCCAGTTAACTGCTCATTCTGCTCTCATGAAATGTTTCTCTATGAGTCTCCTGCATGATCTTGCTCAAATTCACTATGCTGTTCTTCTAGATTTCTTTTACCTGCAGGAAATGGATGTGATCATGTGTGTGTGAAAGCTGCTCCAGCTCAGTGTTTCTCCTCCTCAGATCATCAATCTCCTGCTTCAGTTTCTCCATGAGTTCTTCAGCTTGATTCACTACAGTCTTTTCCTGATCTCTGATCATCTGTGTGAACTCAGAGCGGCTTCTCTCAATGGAGCAGATGAGCTCAGTGAAGATCCTCTCACTGTCCTCCACTGCTGTCTGTGCAGAGCGCTGTTACACACACAACACAATCACACAGTGAGCTTCAGTGAGACTAAAAGAGCACCAGCACTGGAGAAGAGTCCAAACTGAGACGTCTCAAACTTCTCTTCTTCTCCAGACTCACCTTATGAGACGCCACAGAATCTCTCAGCTGCTCAAGGTCTTTCTGTCTCTGCTGGATTCTCTGCTCGAACTTCATCTCCATCTCTTTTAACTGTTTCTGGTGGACAAACCAGTAACAGTAGAAGTCACATAAAACTACACACATAACCATGAAGTTACATGAATCCAGAATTGATGGAATAGATACAGATCTACCATGGTAAGATTGTAAATTCAAACCACAGATTTGTAGTTACCTGAAATTAGATAATTATGACGTCAAAGTGTCTGTATTATATCAGTATACAGTAAAATTTTAATGATTTTCAGTCTTACTCACAGTGATGTCATTCCAAACCTTCTTGACTTTCTGTCTGTTGTTGAATAATATTTTTAAGCATACAATGCACAAATGGTGGCACATCAATCAGCCTCATTAGTCTTGCATGTCACAGTCACATGACTAAACATCATTATGTCAGTGAAGGCTGATGTTTTTGTAATATCACCATATTTGATTTAGGCATATAAGTTGATAAATGATATGACTTGCAATTTAAATTTGGCTCTCCTTTTTGAAAAAGAGGTGCTGTTTATTATATTTTTAAAAAGTGTGCTTATTATGGAAGTAGCACAATTTACATTAATAAACTTAAGTGAAGTGAATGTATTGTTTTCCGACACTGCTTTTCACAGGATTGTTTTCATTCCAAGCAGTTAAATGTCTTCAGATGACTTGAATTAAACCACTGGAGTTGTTTAAATTATTTTAATGCTACTTTTATTGGAGCTTGAAACATTTGTACCTACTTTTAATGTAGCCTATAGACAAAGATTAAATTATTAAAATATTTTCTTTTATGCTCCACAGAAGAAAGAAAGTGAAACTGGTTTGGAATGGCATGACGGTTAGTACAGGAAGACACAATTTCATTTTTGGCTTAACAATCCCTGTAATTTCATACCTGTTTCTCTGTCCTCTGAGCTGCAGTTGATACAATTTTGTGGTTTTTATGTTCATACTCCTTACACAGCACACAAATGCATTGTTGGTCAGTGATACAGTACATTTCCAGCTGTTTATCATGTTTACGGCAGATCATGTCCTGCAGTCGTCTAGTGGCATCTATCACTTTATGTGGTTTACGAGAGAAGAACTCCTCATGACGGTCAAAGTGAGATTTACAGTAAGATTCCTGACACATCAGACAGGACTTGACAGCTTTGTATTTTCTTCCAGTACAGACGTCACACTGAACATCTCCAGCTCCAGCGTAACAGTCAAGAGTAAGTTTAGTCTTCTTCAGTTTCTCCACCAATTCAGCCAGCATGGTGTTTTTAGCTAAAACAGGTCTTGGGCTGAAGGTCTGTCTGCACTGAGGGCAGCTGTAGACTCTCTTCTCATCCTCCTGATCCCAGCAGTTTGTAATACAGCTCTTACAGTAACTGTGTCCACAGTGGATGGTCACTGGATCCTTCAGGAGATCCAGACACACTGAACACATGAACTCATTCTGAGAAAATCTAGTTTCTGCCATTTTACTAAATACAGAGAGACAAGCACACAAGCTGAACTCATCCGTACATCAGTTTCTCTTTCCCAGAAGTTGAAATAGTTTCCTGCTTCCGTGTTTGAGTGTTAATCATTAATCTTTATTGGATTCCTTCTAGTTGAAATAAAATATTGTACTGTTTTTATTTTTATCATTGTTTATTGATGTTTACACTATCTCTACGTTATGTTTAGAACCTTGAATGAGTGACATGCTGTAATAACGAACGTCTGACACACGGTGAGTTTCTTATATGCGTTTGAAGACAGGAATGTTTCAACGCACCTTGCTGTATCTGCAAGGAAAGCCGAAGAACTACAGCTACCACAAGAATGGCTTCTTCATGTTTGAAACATCAATCCTTTCATTTCTTTCCAATCTATTCTTTCAAATACAACAATAATTTACTGCAAAATCGATCTACTCTGACCAAAATTTGATTTTAGTTTGGGGCAAAAAATCTGGAAAAGTCATAAAGCCTAGTGTATATTACAGCCATTAGACTACATCTTTGCCATTTCTTTTCAGTTGATAAGAAATGTGAATATCTAAATTTAGCGATTAGGTAAAGAGTAAAACCTTGGTAGTTGCTATTTTAAGCTGGGAGGATATTATTGCTTCAGTGACATGAATGATATTAATTCCTCTGTAGCCCCCTTACTGTAATGTAACACTGAAATCATGTTTTAATATTAGTTACTGACGTAGAGAATGTTTTCAGTAATCTTTCAGTAATCATATCTTTAGGTCGGTCAGATTTCTCTGCTTCAGTCCGCACAATCAATACCGATTTTAAGTTCAGCTTGATCTGTCAAACTTTTAACTACTTCCAAAATTGAGAAAATGCTTGACACATTATCACTTAACTGGATAGTTCACACATGTGATCCCTAACCTGTATTTTAATGTGTTGAACACAGAAGACGGTCAGTAGAATGTTCAGGGTTCGTTCACACAGAATGATGTTTTATTAACAAGGTTTGGGAGGAGCGCGTCAGATACAAGCCTAATCATCACAAGAGGAGCTCACTCAAGTCAATACAGCTGACTTACCTCTATCTATTTTATGGTTTATTAACATCCCTCCACCACCCCATCTCCTCACTCTTGAGTTCTCACTGTTTATTTTGTATTTTTCATTACACAATTTATTATCAGCATAACAATTTAACTGAAAATTAATACGTCAGAATGGCTTAGTATTTGATTTGTTTTTGCTTTAATTTCTGCATTACTCAAACTTCATGAACTCACACATAAACCTCATGATCATGTTTACCAGCATTTGACATTTCTTATATATTAATTCTTAATTGCCATCCAATGATAACTAATGTTGCTCAGCTTGGTGAGGGACACCTAGTGGTTTATCAAAAGAAGTTATTTATATTAAACTGAATGACTATGTTACAGTGGGAGTGAGACGAGAGGCGAGCGGATCCATGTGCAAACTTTTATTCAAAGGACGAGACAAAGACATGGTCGAGGCAGGCAGGGTCAAACAGTGGCAAACAGGTATTTAGACAGCAAGACGAAGAATAGTCTATAAAGCAGGCGAGGATCGATCAGAACGAGGGCTAGGCAAAAGAGTAAGCCGAAAAGACAGGCGAGGGGTTTCAAAAGGCAGGCAGCGAGACAGACAAAACGAAATAACTAGGCTAGGTCACAAGGCAGGGAAAAACAAGGCAAAACAAAAGGAAACTAGACACAGGATTACACGGAGAACGCTTTGTATGAATGCTAGAAAACAATTCAATACTCGGCACTAGAGAACGGAAGTCCGGGGCTTAAATAGTGTCTCTGATTGGAGGCAGGTGATAAGAGCAATGGCTGATGGGGAATGTAGTCCAGGGTGTGGTAAAACAGTCAATGTAATGTGAATGTGAGAGAGCGACATCTGGTGGTGAGTAGACTGACGGTCACCGGCCAGATTCGTAACAGACTAAACCGCAACGTGGACCTTCAGCAGATCTGCAGGCAGATAATTAATAAACAAGTCTGATAAGCAGAGAAACACAGAGTGCAGGAGATTAGGTCATAGTGACATCAGATCAACCGAGGATGCCACAGAAAAAGGCCATGCTTTCCATTAAAAAAAAAATCTCTTTACAAGATCTTTATTTGACAATTTTTTCATGCTTGTTCAGTGAACTTGTTCAATGAATATGTGTTTTAGAAATTTGTTGGAAATAAAAAAAAGTTCAAAGTGAGAGGATGTTTCTTCTGTTGCTGAGTTTATATTAAACAGAACTTTCTGGGAAATTTTAATTTGCCATTTCTACTAATAACAAACAATCAACACCTTAAAATATCTGCCAGTCAGTCTGAAGCATTCAACAGATAAATGGGATAAATCTTTTTAATGAATCCTGTGTGTGAGCAGTTCAATTGATATGATTGTAATAATAGAAATAATTTCACTAATAAAAACTAACTGAATGTGATTTGTATCACATACACATTTTCACTCACCATGACTCTCGCACACACTGATCGTACTGTATGTGTTATGATTTATTACACACATTGATTCTACCATCTGAAGTAAAACACTCTGTAAAATCTCACTGTAATTGATTCATCATGTAGCTCAAAGTCTCATGGGTTGACTCTCTCTCGAATCTATTCTAATTCATCAACAGTTTCACTGATGATCCAGTCTGAACCCAAAACCCATGATAGAGTGGCTGAGTAAATGTGGTTTGGACTGTGTGGATGAGGCTCATTGTGTCAGAGACGCTGTAGAAGGACAGAGTTCCTGCACTGTGATCCACATACACTCCTATTCTATGGCTGTTGGATTCTGTAGGGAGATCAGTCCGTTGTGCCGGAATGAGTTTTTGGAGGGAGAGCAGCACAAACTTCAGGACTGATTATTATGTCCCAAAAAACACTCATTACCTGATCCCTTCCTGCTGATGCTCTTATATGACGCTGATATATACACAATCCCACTCCACTCAAACTCCCAGTAACAGCGTCCACTAACACTCTCTCTACACAACACCTGATAAGCGTACAAATCAAATCTCAGGATACAGATGATCTGCGTTAGTAATCTCGCTGTTCCTCTCATACAGCTGGAGGTGTTTATTCACTGTGTTTGGATCCAGAGTAAACTGATGGGAATCTGATGGAGACAAAACACATCAGAATCAGTAATTATGAATCTGTTTGATTAATGTAGCTGAACTCTTTATCTGTTCAGTGTTTCAGCAGTGCATCAATACAGATGACCAGATGTGCTGAGCAAATCACTGTTTACATGACCAATTATAAGATTAACCTATCATGATTTTCTTTCACCTTAGAAAATACTGTACATGAATACACTGAGTTTTTCTGTCTGTTTTCTTAGTCACTTACATTGTAGAAATTCATTCCTGGTCTTGGGAACAATGTTGGTACATGTGACTGTGGAAAACAAGAAACATGAACAGAGTAATTGTCATCTCAAGAGAACAAGACATTTCATCATTCATTGTTCAAGACGATATGTTGTTGTGTATGATATTAAATGATGATGGACTCGTTTCTGAGAGCAGATAAATCTCCCAAATCTCTTTACCTCTGTCACAAATCTTCTTAATCTCCTCTTTGCAGAAATCCTCCAGTTTGACTCTGAGCTGATGGACAGATTCTTTTATATTATCAAAAGAGAAGCGAGAACTAAAGGGAACGTTGGAAACATGCGTAGATCCAGGAGCTGCCGAAAGAGACCGAAAACTCGAAATCAAAACAGAAAACAGAAATCAAAACTCGTTACCTCCACACTTAATATTAATATTGCAAATCACCCTATAAAAAATAGTAAATTCAGTGCACAGGGCCCAGAACTCCTAGAGACACCACTGTCTGACAATCAATCTGAATTTTGGTCATGATTACTGAATATTCTAGTGGAAATAAAAGATAAAAGAAATATGTTTTTTTTTCACCATGACATGAAAAAAAAGGAAACCAAAAGGAAATCCATTTGTAAGTTCCATCTTTTTAAAAAGATGATGATTAGATGACTATCTGGGTAATCATTATAATATTAACACTTTACTAAATCTAACATCCAGTTAACTGCTCATTCTGCTCTTATGAAATGTTTCTCTATGAGTCTCCTGCATGATCTTGCTCAAATTCACTATGCTGTTCTTCTAGATTTCTGTTACCTGCAGGAAATGGATGTGATCATGTGTGTGTGAAAGCTGCTCCAGCTCAGTGTTTCTCCTCCTCAGATCATCAATCTCCTGCTTCAGTTTCTCCATGAGTTCTTCAGCTTGATTCACTACAGTCTTTTCCTGATCTCTGATCATCTGTGTGAACTCAGAGCGACTTCTCTCAATGGAGCAGATGAGCTCAGTGAAGATCCTCTCACTGTCCTCCACTGCTGTCTGTGCAGAGCGCTGTTACACACACAACACAATCACACAGTGAGCTTCAGTGAGACTATAAGAGCACCAGCACTGGAGAAGAGTCCAAACTGAGACGTCTCAAACTTCTCTTCTTCTCCAGACTCATCTTATGAGACGCCACAGAATCTCTCAGCTGCTCAAGGTCTTTCTGTCTCTGCTGGATTCTCTGCTCGAACTTCATCTGCATCTCTTTTAACTGTTTCTGGTGGTCAAACCAATAACAGTAGAAGTCACATAAAACTACACACATAACCATGAAGTTACATGAATCCAGAATTGATGGAATAGATACAGATCTACCATGGTAAGATTGTAAATTCAAACCACAGATTTGTAGTTACCTGAAATTAGATAATTATGACGTCGAAGTGTCTGTATTATATCAGTATACAGTAAAATTTTAATGATTTTCAGTCTTACTCACAGTGATGTCATTCCAAACCTTCTTGACTTTCTGTCTGTTGTTGAATAATATTTTTAAGCATACAATGCACAAATGTTGGCACATCAATCAGCCTCATTAGTCTTGCATGTCACAGTCACATGACTAAACATCATGATGTCAAGCAGTGAAGGTTGATGTTTTCTGACACTGCTTTTTACAGGATTGTTTTCATTCCAAGCAGTTAAATATCTTCAGACAACTTGAATTAAACCACTGGAGTTGTTTAAATTATTTTAATGCTACTTTTATTGGAGCTTGAAACATTTGCTCCTTACACAGCACACAAATGCATTGTTGGTCAGTGATACAGTACATTTCCAGCTGTTTATCATGTTTACGGCAGATCATGTCCTGTAGTCGTCTAGTGGCATCTATCACTTTATGTGGTTTACGAGAGAAGAACTCCTCATGACGGTCAAAGTGAGTTTGACAGTAAGATTCCTGACACACCAGACAGGACTTGACAGCTTTGTATTTTCTTCCAGTACAGACGTCACACTGAACATCTCCAGCTCCAGCATAACAGTCAGGAGAAAGTTTAGTCTTCTTCAGTTTCTTCACCACTTCAGCCAGCATGGTGTTTTTACCTAAAACAGGTCTTGGGCTGAAGGTCTGTCTGCACTGAGGGCAGCTGTAGACTCTCTTCTCATCCTCCTGATCCCAGCAGTTTGTAATACAGCTCTTACAGTAACTGTGTCCACAGTGGATGGTCACTGGATCCTTCAGGAGATCCAGACACACTGGACACATTAACTCATTTTGAGAAATTCTAGCTTCTGCCATTTTACTGCATAAATATAAAAAGACACAAACACACAGCAGCGCAACTCAACAATACGTCAGTTTCTCTTTCCTAGAATTTGAAACAGTTTCCTGCTTTCGTGTTTGAGTGACGCGTGTAATTTTGTCAGTAAATTAGTAAACCGAAAGCGAGTCTGTAGCGAATGGTACTTGTAAATAACTCAACTTTAACGGTTTGTTTCGCATCTAGTTGTGATATACGGCGTGTATATAAATAAGAGATGGTACTGTTTTTTTTTTTTTTGACCATATACGAACCACTTTGCACATACCCCAGCCGGCATTTTAACGTTGATTCACCGTTGAATCAACGTTGAATTATGTTTCGATTTTGCAAATTTGATCAACGTTGATATTGGGCCGTCATTTCACCTTGAAATTACGACGTTGTTTCACCGTCTTACTTTCAACGTGGGTGAATTAAGGTCGTTCTGTAGACGTTGGATTAACGTTGAATTAGGTGTTGATTTTGCAAATTGAATCAATGTTGAAAACGCGACGTTGTTTCACCGTCTTACCTTTCGACATCGGTGAATACACAACTGTGCGTTCAATTAGAACCAGTTTGCATTTAGATCAACACTGGGCACACATAAAAGTTAAAAATCAAATGATTAGCAGCAATGGATTTACTATAATACAATAAACTAACACATGATTATATATTGTAGAATATTGTAGAACAACAGTTTTATTTTGGAAACATATACTGTATAAAACAGACCAAAATAATCTCAAACTTTAGCTTGCAGTGTTTGTGCTCAGATGTATTTTTAAAAACCTGTAGAAGAACCCAGATATAGTACAAATACATTGATGCTGCTCACATATTATTGTAGCCCAGCTTGTGATGAATACGGAGTAATCAGACTATAGACATTAATACACTATCAGTCAAGTTTTCCAACAGTAAAATTTTTTATTGTTTTTTTAAAGACATCTCTTCTGCTCACCAATCCTGCATTTATTTGATCCAAAGTACAGCAAAAACTGAATTTTTTAAAAACATTTTTACTATTTAAAATGTTTTCTATTTGAATATTTTAAAATGTAATTTAGTACTGTGATGTCAAAGCAGATTTTTTTAATCATTACTCATGATCCAGTCACATGATCCTTCAGAAATCATTCTAATATTCTGATTTGCTGCTCAAAAACATTTGTTGAAAACAGCTCAGTAGAATTCTTTTTCTTTGATGAATTAAAAGTAGAACAGCATTTATCTGATCTGATCTATCTGAAATCTTTTGTAACATTATAAATGTCTTTATCATCACATCTCATATTTTGATCAATTTAAAGCATCCTTGCTAAATACATTTTTTATTTTATTTTTATCATTAATTTCTCAAAATAGACTCCAAGCTTTTGAATAGTATGGTGTATAATGTTACTTTTAAATTGTTTAAATATTGATAATAATAATAATAATAATAATAATAATAATAATAATAATAAATGTTTCTTGAACAGCTGATCTGCATATTACAATGATTTCTGAAGGATCATGTGACACTGCATGACTCGAGTAATGATGCTGAAAATTTAGCTTTGATCACAGGAATAAATTACAGTTTAAAATATATTCAAATAGAAAGCAGTTATTTTAAATAGTACAAATATTTCACAATATTACTGCTTTTGCTGTATTTTGGCTCAAATAAATGTAGGCTTGGTGAGCAGAAAAAAAATTACTTACAAAACATTTTAAAAAAAAAAACGTTTTTAAGATACTGAAAAAACACAAATGTCAAACAGACAAGAACAGTTTGAGAATGGAACCTGCAACAGAAACAATGTTGGTGGTGAAGGGGTATAACAGCAGTCGCCTTAACATTCTTTATGCAGGAAAAACCCTGCCTTAAATTAAATGCACTTAATATTTAAAGTAGAAATGTTTCTTCAAATTCTGATAAAACGTTAGAACCAACAGCCTTGTGCATATAGCATGGTAGTGCTTCAGGTGATCCTTGAAAGTGTCCCAGCTCGCTCTAGGTCCTTTCTGTTGCCATCCCTTCCTCTCTCTCTCTTCCACTTGTGCGCTCTCTGTACTGACCTGTAGAAACAAAAACACCAAAAATAAATACTCATAAAACATCGACTTTGATACTGTGAAATATCTTCAACTGAAAACACTGAATACAAAACAAATGTAGTGGACAGCACATTCCAGGGCCCAGTTTATGGCAAGGGGGCCCCTCCCTGACCACCATAGTGGACAGAGGTTTGCTACATTTTGATTGGATCTTGGTGAGCTAACATAAGCAAACTGCCCAACGCCATCAGATAAAGATGCCAGGACAACAGCCAGACATCTCTTAGAGCACAAGAAGACGACCTTTGGTACAAAGCCCGGGAAGGACAGAACTTCCTATTGGTCAAAATGCAGTTTGTACCCTTCACCCACCTTGAGACTGATTCCTAAGAATCAGTCCAACCATAAAAATTCCTTAGGACCCCCAGGGTGAAACAGAGGGAGATCACAAAGATTCATCCAAATCCAATCATAACTAGGTTTTCAAACCTTAAAACTGATGCACACTACAACACACATATTTTATACAAGGAATAAGTATTCCTTGTGAACAGCAACGTGTAGTGCAACATCTTACACAAACTCAGCTGTTAATGGACAAAAGAATGCATGCATGACAGTTCAATCTTTTCCCATCACGTTTGGACTTAATGTGTTCGTATCATTGCCAAATGCATTCTGGTTATGGTTTGGAAAGTGGTAAATGCACCGGTAAAACTTTAATGACACTTTTCTAGCTTTGTGTTTGGACTATGCAAATAAATTCCATAGGAGGAAAGAAGGGTGGGCAACCACGTCTCCCCCCACTCTGATGGAACCAGCCAATCACAGCACGGAAATGGAGAAGCGCCAAATTGCAATATCCTCCTCATCGGAAAGGGATAAAGGTACCCTTCCAAAAGACACAATGTTCTGAGTCTGTGGCCAGTCGAGGAAACACACTTTCTGATCCTGAGTCCCATAGGGGAAAGACACAACAGAAACAACCCGTTTTGAGTCTCCGGCACGTCCAGGGGACATATACACAAAGTTCTGAGTCTCCAGCCTGTTACAGGGAAGGCAGCAACAGATCAACCTTCGTTCTGAGTCTCCAGCCTGCAAAGGTGAGACAACAACAGATACCAAGTCCAAGTCTCCAGCTTTTGAGGCAGCAACAGATACGACCACGTCGTTCTGAGCCTCTAGCCTGCGATTCCTGCTCCTTTCCCCACTGTACTGCCACCAGCGCAACCAGTGGAAGAAGTCGCTGCCACCGGACTGCTCACTCAACCACAGTGAACGTAAATATCACTTCCAGAGACCTTGGCATTGTTGTATATTATCAGTATATGATTTTCTAATTTACATTAGATATTATATAGCTGACTGCAGCTGATAACAAATCTTACACGTATTTGTTTGATGCATAGTAAGGTTCTTCACCTTATTTGTTTCAGAGTAGCAACAGTTTATCTTTCCAGATAACGTAGCTCTGACATAGCAACACCCAACATAATCACTTGCATTTTATGCATCTTATACACTTTATTCCTTTCTCATTCATGGTATTCATTTAGTAGTTGTTGATTACTCTTGTCTATCTTTTGTTAATAAAATTTATTTTATTACAACTTGTGCCTTCCTTGTGTTGATAATACAGAAGAGGTTCTACAAGTTAGAGATCCCACCAATCTTTCTTATGTGACGTACTCATAACCACACATTAATTGACACGTGATCCAAGAATCATAACGTCAGTTGTGACATGAGTACCCATCACTACCCTATTTCACCTCCCTAGGTTGGCGAAAGTTAAATTCACTACATTAATTGGCGTCCCTAGGTTGGCGAAAGTGAAATTTATTACACAAATCACATACAATATTTTCACTTTACAGTTCAATAATAGCAGATAAACAGCAGATAAGCAATTCCTTACCGAACTGCCAATAATAAGCTGGACCCTTAATGACTCTACAAGGGGGAAATAATAAATGGTTTACTGAAAAGTTCTTAAAAAGTTGTATTTCGTTTCATACCATTCCTTTAAAAAATCTTAATTCATTTAAAGGACATTTGCCACTATATGATATTCAGAAAACAAAATATGTCATCTTTGAGACTGTTACGATTAAAAATGTAAACACGCCTTACAGTAATGCATAGAATTTACATGTCAATCTCTGAAAGACAGACATTAAATACCAGCAACACATAATATCGGATGAACGATTATGGCTAGCGTGCTAATATGCTAATTGCGATTAGCATCTAACTTTAAAGGTCTGTGATAAAGCAGTACACATCTGCACGCACACACATACACACACAGGTATTTAACTTCTGCAAGTTACATGTCCTTTACCCATTTGTAATCTCTTGTACTATTTTTGAAAGGTAATAATGAAGGTTTGTTTTCTTACCTGATTTAGCAAGTAACTTTATGTTTGCAGGACATCGCAGATCACATCTACTCTGTGTTCCGGTTTTTGTTCTCCGTTGACATTTCACAACTCAAATTCGCTCAAAATAAAAAAAAAAATTAACAGGCAAATATAAAATAATTCGACTGACCGAATAATTTCAGTGAGCAGCAACTCTCATACAGTAGGCTTGTTTGAAAAGAGCAAATTCTGCGCAGAATCGATCAGCGGTGATCACTGCAAGATGCATGCCGGTTAGAAATGTGTCCGAGTTACGTCCGCCTTGCTCTGATGTCATGCTGACGTGTGCCAAAAAACTCTCGCGACCGCGAGGCGGCTGTGTCGGATTGAGCCGTCGGGCGCAGTAGCTCTCCACCGACTGCACTGACCAAAAACACTATGGGAAACGCCTGGATGACGACACAGCTTAAAGCTCATTGGTTCAGACAACCGTGATGTTGCCATTATTTTCTAAAATGTTTTATTTTTTAATCTAATATCATGTGGTTATATGTTTAGATTATGCATGAATATTCCCAAACACTATGCCAGTGCGATCTCTGCGTGAGATATGTGATTGTTGTCATATTTCTATAAAAATCTAAAATACACGTTTGTATTAAAGTAAAAATGAATGATAAATACGCCTTTCGTATGGAATTAAATAGCAAGCACTTTGAGTGTCTTGTTCATCATATTTATTTTGATATAAAAACAACAGAGCTGAAATTATATCATGTTTATCAGCAACACAGCACGTGAGTGTGATAACGCGATATCCGCCTTTGATCTCGTAGGTGTCTGTTCTACTTCCAGAGGTCAGAACTGTCCATCTTGACTGCACTTATTTCTCTCCTCCCCTCACTGCAGCCGCCTACTCTCGCCTACATTTCGACAGCCAGATTAACCAATCATGATCAAAGCACTAAGGTAAAACAACCAATAGGAATTGTTACAGCATGGTAGCGAAATGTATTTAGTTTTATTGTTGTTAATGATAATTATATTTTAACATGTACATTTATATTTTAGAATAAGTTTAATGAAATATTAATGATCATAATAATACCTTAAAAGGCAGAAATTTGTTTGTATGTTGAAGACATGTTTCAACAGATCTTATAGCATCATAGCAGAGTATTTGGCATTAAACATTATTTCATTATTATTATTATTACTATTATTTAAGTTAAACACTTGATTTTGAAGGTATACAAGCTCATTTCAGCGTTGATTAAGTGATTTTTAAACCTATTATAACAATTTTGCATTTTAAGGTATTGTTTCACTAAAACATCAACCGATATTACTTCAACCATATTTCGGTGTTAAATTTTTGTGTTGACTGGGCTTCAATCGTTTAGCACTCAACATTATAAAAATGTCCCAACTCTGACCAACATTTGATTGTAGTTTGGGGCAAAAAATCTGGAAAAGTCATAAAGCCTAGTGTATATTACAGCCATTAGACTACATCTTTGCCACTTTTTCAGTTGATAAGATATGTGAATATCTAAATTTAGCGAATAGGTAAAGAGTCAAACCTTGGTAGTTGCTATTTTAAGCTGGGAGGATATTATTGCTTCAGTGACATGAATGATATTAATTCCTCTGAAATTATGTTTTAATATTAGTTACTGATGTAGAGAATGTTTTCAGTAATCTTTCAGTAATCATATCTTTAGGTCGGTCAGATTTCTCTGCTTCAGGCCGCACAATCAATACCGATTTTAAGTTCAGCTTGATGTGTCAAACTTTTAGCTACTTCCAAAATTGAGAGAAAACGCTTGACACATTATCACTTCCAGAACAACATTTTACAAATAATTTACTCACCCTCTTGTCATCCAAGATGTTCATGTCTTTCTGTCTTAAGTCGTAAAGAAATTATGTTTTTTAAGAAAACATTTCAGGATTTTTCTTCATATAATGAACTTCAGTTGTGCCCCTGATTTTGAACTTCCAAAATGTAGTTTAAATGCAGCTTCAAAAGGCTCTGAACAATCCCAGCTGAGGAATCTAGTGAAATGATTGGTCATTTTTTTTGAAAAATAAAAATTGGTATACTTTTTAAACACAAAAGCTTGTGTAGCACAGGCTCTGGGATGCGCGTTCTTAAACGATTTGTTCATTTTGAACGGATCTTTAATGTGACTTGGGAAGAACGAGTCGTCTCGGGGAGTCCTATTAGGTTCTGTACTGGAAATAGTTCACCTGTTTCGAGTCTTCAGGTTTTTCGAGTCATTCGTTCATCTTATGGGGTTGTCACGTGATAAACGAACGAAAATTTGTCAGATAAGAGGTGAGGTGAGCTAATCATAGACTAAAGACCCAGGTAAACAATGAATTAATCTTTTCTGTTTCTTATAGCATTATAGTTTTGTCTTGTTTGTAGTGTGATCAACGTTTGTGTAAGCAGTAGATGTGTAAGTAAGTAACACGTAACATTTTAATTATATTTTTTAACATATTTTTATATTTTATATAAAATATAATTTAACATAAATTATATTTTAAAATGAACGAAATTACTCAAAAAAAGATTCATTCATTTTGCTGAACGAGACTCAAAGGTCCGAGTCGGTAAAATGATCCGAACTTCTCATCACTACTACGAATCACGTCTAAGTTCATTGTCTGTGTACTCCGGCTCAAAAAGGTACAGAATGGCGAAAAACTCCATCTTATTTTCTCCTACAACTTCAGAATCGTCCGACATCGTTGTAGTTTTTTGTTTGTAAACAGCGTTTGACTTACTTGCACTTTGTTTTGTATTTTTCATAACACAATTTATTATCAGCATAACAATTTAATTAAAGAGTTTAACTGAAAATTAATGTCAGAATGGCTTAGTATTTTATTTGTTTTTGGCTTTAATTTCTGCATCACTCAAGCTTCATAAACTCACACATAAACCTCATGATCATGTTTTCCAGCATTTGACATTTCTTATATATTAATTCTTAATTTCCATCTAATAATAAATAATGTTGCTCAGCTTGGTGAGGGACACCTAGTGGTTTATCAAAAGAAGTTATTCATATTAAACTGAATGACTAAAACGCAAGGTGGACCTTTAGCAGATCTGCAGGCAAATAAATCTGATAAGCAGGGAAACACAGAGTGCAGGAAATGAGGTCATAGTGACATCAGATCAACAGAGGATGCCAGGGAAAAGGCCATGCTTTCCATTTAAAAAAAAAATCCCTTTACAGAATCTTTATTCAAAAAGCTTTAAACAAGGTTTTTCATGCTTGTTCAATAAACGTGTTCAATGAATATGTGTTTTAGAAATTTGTTGGAAATAAAAAAAGTTCAAAGTAAGAGGATGTTCTTTTGTTGCTGAGTTTATATTAAACTGAATTTTTTGGGAAATTTTAATTTCTCATTTCTACTAATAACAAACAATCAGCACCTTAAAATATCTGCCAGTCAGTCTGAAGCATTCAACAGATAAATGGGATAAATCTTTTTAATGAATCCTGTGTGTGAGCAGTTCAATTGATATGATTGTAATAATAGAAATAATTTCACTAATAAAAACTAAATGAATGTCAATTGTATCGCCAAAAATATATATCTGAGAAAAACACAGATACACATTTTCACTCACCATGACTTTCGCACACACACTGATCTGTATGATTTATTACACACATTTATTATGCCATCTGAAGTAAAACACACTGTAAAATCTCACTGTAGTTGATTCATCATGTAGCTCAAAGTCTCATGGGTTGACTCTCTTTTGAATCTATTCTAATTCATCAACAGTTTCACTGATGATCCAGTCTGAACCCAAAACCCATGATAGAGCGGCTGAGTAAATGTGGTTTGGACTGTGTGGATGAGGCTCATTGTGTCAGAGACGCTGTAGAAGGACAGAGTTCCTGCACTATGATCCACATACACTCCTATTCTATGGCTGTTGGATTCTGTAGGGAGATCAGTCCGTTGTGCCAGAATGAGTTTTTGGAGGGAGAGCAGCACAAACTCCAGGACTGATTATTATGTCCCAAAAAACACTCATTACCTGATCCCTTCCTGCTGATGCTCTTATATGACGCTGATATATACACAATCCCACTCCACTCAAACTCCCAGTAACAGCGTCCACTAACACTCTCTCTACACAACACCTGATAAGCGTACAAATCAAATCTGTCTGGATGATCAGGATACAGATGATTTGTGCCAGTGTTACTAATCACTCTGTTCTTCTCAGACAGCTGGAGGTGTTTATTCACTGTGTTTGGATCCAGAGTGAACTGATGGGAATCTGATGGAGAGAAAACACATCAGAATCAGTAATTATGAATCTGTTTGGTTAATGTAGCTGAACTCTTTATCTGTTCAGTGTTTCAGCAGTGCATCAGTACAGATGACCAGATGTGCTGAGCAAATCACTGTTTACATGACCAATTATAAGATTAATCTATCATGATTTTCTTTCACCTTCTATAGGAAATACTGTACATGAACACACTGCCTGTTTTCTTAGTCACTTACATTGTAGAAATTCATTCCTGGTCTTGGGAACAATGTTGGTAAATGTGACTGTGGAAAACCACAAACATGAGAGAGACTGGAAAGCGACTGGAAACTCTACAGAAAACAGAAATCAAAACTCATTACCTCCACACTTAATGTTAATATTGCAAATCACACTATAGTAAATAGTAAATTCAGTGCACAGGGCCCAGAACTCCTAGAGACACCACTGGCTGACAATCAATCTGAATTTTGGTGATGATTACTGAATATTATAGTGGAAATAAAAGATAGAAGAAATACTTTTTTTTCTACCATGACATGAAAAAAAAAAGAGGTGCTGTTTATTATATTTTTTAAAAAGTGTGCTTATTATGGAAGTAACACAATTTACATTAATAAACTTAAGTGAAGTGAATGTATTGTTTTCCGACACTGCTTTTCACAGGATTGTTTTCATTCCAAGCAGTTAAATATCTTCAGACGACTTGAATTAAACCACTGGAGTTGTTTAAATGATTTTAATGCTACTTTTATTGGAGCTTGAAACATTTGTACCTACTTTTAATGTAGCCTATAGACAAAGATTAAATTATTTAAATATTTTCTTTTACGCTCCACAGAAGAAAGAAAGTGAAACTGGTTTGTAATGACATGACGGTTAGTACATGAAGACGCAATTTCATTTTTGGCTTAACAATCCGTGTATTTTCATACCTGTTTCTCTGTCCTCTGAGCTGCAGTTGATACAGTTTTGTGGTTTTTATGTTCATACTCCTTACACAGCACACAAATGCATTGTTGGTCAGTGATACAGTACATTTCCAGCTGTTTATCATGTTTATGGCAGATGTCTTGCAGTCTTCCAGTGGCATCAATCACTTTTGTGTGGTTTACGAAAGTGAAACTCCTCATGACGGTCAAAGTGAGTTTGACAGTAAGATTCCTGACACACCAGACAGGACTTGACAGCTTTGTATTTTCTTCCAGTACAGACGTCACACTGAACATCTCCAGCTCCAGCATAACAGTCAAGAGTAAGTTTAGTCTTCTTCAGTTTCTCCACCACTTTAGCCAGCACAGTGTTTTTAGCTAAAGCAGGTCTTGGGCTGAAGGTCTGTCTGCACTGAGGGCAGCTGTAGACTCTCTTCTCATCCTCCTGATCCCAGCAGTCTGTAATACAGCTCTTACAGTAACTGTGTCCACAGTGGATGGTCACTGGATCCTTCAGGAGATCCAAACACACTGGACACATAAACTCATTCTGAGAAATTCTAGCTTCTACCATTTTACTGAATACAGAGAGACACAAAATCACAAGTCGAACTCATCAATACATGTACATGTACAATACAAGTTTCTCTTTCCCAGAAGTTGAAATAGTTTATTGCTTCCGTGTTTAAGTTCATGTGTAAATCAGGTGTGTCAGTAAATCAGTTAACAGAAAGCGAGTCTGTATAGTGATAGTGTTAATCATTATATAGTATTAATAATTAATCTTTAATGGGTTCATTCTAGTTGTGACTTACCGTGTACAGAAATAAGAGATAGCTTGTTTTTATTGATTATGTTTACACTACTAATTTATGTCTGCGACTTGAATGTGTGACATGCTGTAATAACGAAATACCACAAGAAAGCCCTGGTATTTCTTTCAAATACAACAATTTACTGTGAAATCAATCAACTCTGACCAAAATTTGACTGTACACTGGGGCAAATCTGGACAAGCCATGTAGTGTTTCCAAAAAATACCCCTTTAAAGTCTGCAGTGATCACCAAATATTCACTTCTGGTAAAAACAGTCTTTTATTATGTATTGATTATTGCTCTGTAAGACATGATGATTTGTTACAATACAAAGTATAGTATAACATGTTTATTTAACCACAAGCAATAGCATCACATCCCTTTGTCAGGACAGCCCCAGTTTCAGAGAGACAGACCAGCTCCACTCCATCCTGCCCAGGACAGCACATGTGCATCTAAAGGTCAGTGACGGGTGGAGTGTTTGCAGGCTCAGAGCCTGTTAGAGTTCAGTCTGTGAGTTCAACACCCAGACCATCTCTTGTGGACCAAGTGGTCATTTTAAAGGCATTATTTGTTGTCTTCACATCCCTTTTATCTTTTTCTTGTTGTTGTTAAAACACACAAACAAAACGATGACTGACGCAGATATTCACTCCAGAACCATAGTGCCTCCTGCTGCTTCAAGTGCAATCTTTGTTTTAATTGGCTGATATCTAAAAAGCAGGTTAGCTAATAATCATTATTACATTCCTTTTTGTGTTTTTTTTTTATAAACATATATATTTATGCGTTACATCATGCTCTTTGAAACTCACAAAAACTTGAAATAGAAATTATACATTCATAAATTGCATTATGAAAATACAATTGGGTCCAAAATTCTGAGACATAAAAATCTAATGTAATGTTTTAATTTTTGTATTTTTCAATACACAATATATTATCAGCATAACAGTGTAGTTGAAAAGTTTAACTTAAAAGTAATATGTCACTCAAGCTTATGAATTCACACATAAACCATATGATCATGTTCACCAGCATTTGACATTTCTTGCGTTAATTCGTAATTGCCATAAAAGAATAAATAATGTCGCTCAGCTCTGTGAGAAGAAGAAATAACAAAAGAAGTTATTTATATTAAACTGAATGAATATAAGCCACAAGATGGTTGTTCATCAGATCTGCAGGCAGATGATTAATAAACAGGTCTGATCAGGGAAACAGAACTTTTCATGTTAAAATGAAATATTTGCTTGCGTAAAGAAATTTTTGGAAACAAAAGCAGTTGAAAGTAAAAGGACCTTTCTTTTGTTGCTGAGTTTAAATTAAACGTAACTTTGGAAAGATTTTAATTTGTTTGTCATTTCTACTAATAAAAATAATCAACACCTTTAAATGTCTGTCACTCAATCTTAAGCATTCAACAGATATGTGGGGTAAATCTTTTTAATGAACCCTGTGATCATTTCAGTTTGAAATGTACTTTTAATAGTAATAAGAGAAATCATTTATGTGTCACTAGAATAAAAAGTAAAAAACTATGAAACAAATATATCTTCAGAAAAGCACAGAAACACATCTTCACTCACCATGACTTTCACACACACTGATTTTCATCATGCAGCTCAAAGTCTCATGGGTTGAATCTCTCTAGTATCTATTCTGATTCATCAACACAGTTTCACTGATGATCTAGTATCAACCCAAAACCCAGGATAGAGCGGCTGAGTAAATGTGGTTTGGACTTTGTGGATGAGGCTCATTGTGTCAGAGACGCTGTAGAAGGACAGAGTTCCTGCACTGTGATTCACATACACTCCTATTTTAGAGCTGATGGACTCTACAGGGAGATCAGTCCGTTTGTTATTGTGAAGGAACTTGTAACTGGAGGGAAAACAGAACAAACTCCAGGACTGATCATTATGTCCAAAAAAAGACTCATTACCTGATCCCTTCCTGCTGATGCTGTTATATGACACTGATATATAGACACCACCATGTCCACTCCACTCAACCTCCCAGTAACAGCATCCACAAACACTCTCTCTACACAACACCTGATAAGCGTACAAATTAAATCTGTCTGGATGATCAGGATACAGATGATCTGTGCCAGTGTTAGTAATCGCTCTGTTCCTCTCATACAGCTGGAGGTGTTTATTCACTGTGTTTGGATCCAGAGTGAACTGATGGGAATCTGATGGAGAGAAAAAACATCAGAATCAGTAATTATGAATCTGTTTGGTTAATGTAGCTGAACTCTTTATCTGTTCAGTGTTTCAGCAGTGCATCAGTACAGGTGACCAAACGTGCTGTGCAAATCACTGTTTACATGACCAATTATAAGATTAATCTATCATGATTTTCTTTCACCTTCTATAGGAAATACTGTACTTGAACACAATGAGTTTTTCTGCCTGTTTTCTTAGTCACTTACATTGTAGAAATTCATTCCTGGTCTTGGGAACAATGTTGGTACATGTGACTGTGGAAAACAACAAACATGAACAGAGTAATTGTCATCTCAAGCGTTGTTCATTGTTCAAGACGATATGTTATTGTGTATGATATTAAATGATGATGGACTCGTTTCTGAGAGCACATATATCTCCCAAATCTCTTTACCTCTGTTACAAATCTTCTTGATCTCCTCTTTGCAGAAATCCTCCAGTTTGACTCTGAGCTGATCAACAGATTCTTTTATATTATCAAAAGAGAAGCGAGAACTGAAGGGAACGTTGGAAACGTCCGTAGATCCAGGAGCTGCCGAAAGAGACTGGAAACTCTACAGAAAACAGAAATCAAAACTCGTTACCTCCACACTTAATATTAATATTGCAAATCACACTATAATAAATAGTAAATTCAGTGCACAGGGCCCAGAACTCCTAGCAACGCCACTGGCTGACAATCAATCTGAATTTTGGTGATGATTACTGAATATTCTAGTGGAAATAAAAGATAAAAGAAATATATATATATATATATATTTTTCCCACCATGACATGAAAAAAAAGAAACCAGAGGGAAATCCATTTGTAAGTTCTATCTTTTTAAAAAGATGATGATTAGATGACTATCTGGGTAATCATTATAATATTAACACTTTACTAAATCTAACATCCAGTTAACTGCTCATTCTGCTCTTATGAAATGTTTCTCTATGAGTCTCCTGCATGATCTTGCTCAAATTCACTATGCTGTTCTTCTAGATTTCTTTTACCTGCAGGAAATGGATGTGATCATGTGTGTGTGAAAGCTGCTCCAGCTCAGTGTTTCTCCTCCTCAGATCATCAATCTCCTGCTTCAGTTTCTCCATGAGTTCTTCAGCTTGATTCACTACAGTCTTTTCCTGATCTCTAATCATCTGTGTGAACTCAGAGCGGCTTCTCTCAATGGAGCAGATGAGCTCAGTAAAGATCCTCTCACTGTCCTCCACTGCTGTCTGTGCAGAGCGCTGTTACACACACAACACAATCACACAGTGAGCTTCAGTGAGACTAAAAGAGCTCCAGCACTGGAGAAGAGTCCAAACTGAGACGTCTCAAACTTCTCTTCTTCTCCAGACTCACCTTATGAGACGCCACAGAATCTCTCAGCTGCTCAAGGTCTTTCTGTCTCTGCTGGATTCTCTGCTCGAACTTCATCTGTGTCTCCTTCAACTCTTTCTGGAGGACAAACCAATAACAGTAGAAGTCACATAAAACTACACACATAACCATGAAGTTACATGAATCCAGAATTGATGGAATAGATACAGATCTACCATGGTAGGATTGTAAATTCAAACCACAGATCTATAGTTACCTGAATTTAGAAAAGTATTATGTCGAAGTGTCTGTATTATATCAGTATTGTAAGGAAGGCTGCATAGAGAACTGAGCGATCGTGTATGCGCAACTCTGGTGCAGACGGATGTGCTTCAACACAACCTGAGTGCACGCACTAAACAATGAGCAGGGTACTGTTATGCGCAGAGTTACGCTAATGAGAAAGGTGATTGCAGTACGTGGGACTGTGCAACTGAGAGTGGTCGTGCTGTTCGGAGATTTAATCTAGCTTTATATTGTGTGCGTTGATGCCATAAAAACCACACACACATACCCAGTATACTGTAATATAAAGCCAACAGCCAAACTGTTTGCCCATGCCTACTCCAACTGTTCATTAAATACCCTCAGTTCAACTATTGGTCTGGTTCCTGTGTCCTGACCGACACCCGGGAGTGATTACCACACAAATAAGAGCCGGCAATTAGAACTTACATACAGTCCTTTTAAGTCTCACTAACAAGTATACAGTAAAATTATAATGATTTTCAGTCTTACTCACCGTGATGTCATTCCAAATCTTTTTGACTTCCTGTCTGTTGTTGACTAACATTTTTAAGCATACAATGCACAAATATGATGGCACATCAATCAGCCTCATTAGTCTTGCACGTCACAGTCACATGACTAAACATCATGATGTCAATCTTGAAGGTAAATGTTTTTGTAATATCACCATATTTGACTTGGGCATATAAGTTAATAAATGATTTTATTTGCAATTTAAATTTGGCTCTCCAAAAATAGGTGCTGTTTATTATTATATTTTTAAAAAGTGTGCTTATCATGGAAGTAACACAATTTACATTAATAAACTTAAGTGAAGTGAATGTATTGTTTTCTGACACTGCTTTTCACAGGATTGTTATCATTCCAAGCAGTTAAATATCTTCAGACAACTTGAATTAAACTGGACTTGTTTTAATCATTTTAATGCTACTTTTATTGGAGCTTGAAACATATGTACCTACTTTTAGTGTAGCCTAGGGATGTCACAATACTCAATATAATATCGAACCGTTCGGTACGACATACACGGTTTAGTACGCGCTTGTGAATTGCGGTTTTTGGGCGGTTTTGCATTTACAAAATTTCCTTGTTTTATTTCTCTCGAAATTTGCTGTGTGTGTGCCAGTGATTTCACGTGCTGAGATGAGGAAACGCCTCCCCGTTTATATTTGAAAAAGCAACATTTACAGAGCATCTTCCCTTTTAATGAAATGCAATAATAAGCCTATCTAACCCTGTTGTCCAACAAAAGAGAACATTATAACTTATTTTTACTTCACAGCATCAGTCGAGTGTTTGAAATAACTTCCTTTTGTGATCTGATGTGTTTTCTTATCATAGAATGAGGCAGACGATATATTCTGTACTGTCGATTATGGCTTACAAAATACAAAAACTTACAAATAACCGAGATGGCTTGAAGAACACAGATAAACCATACATTACAGTGTTTATTGTCCTTACATTTCATCATTCAAAACGTTTAACGTTATAGCTTGTTTTTATTCAGTTACAGCAATAGCCATGCCTTTATCCATATTAGAGAAACTGGAACGAAACGTAGTCAGTGCTACTTCTTTGTCTATTTTCTGCTCGAAGGCGCCCTCTGGCGTCCAGTATGAATGAAACCCATCCTATTTTTGCGTAAAAATCGGAAAAATAATACCTCTCTCAAAAGAATATTAAGCAGACATATAATAATCCACGCTTTTCCAGTGTACAGAGGTTTACAGAGGTATTTTGTTGTCAATTAGATGCAAAAAACCACTCTGATGTGCAGTGTTGGGGGTAACGCATTACAAGTAACGTGAGTTATGTAATATTATTACTTTTTCCAAGTAACTAGTAAAGTAACGCATTACTTTTTAACTGACAACAAAAAATCTGAGTTACTTTTTTCAAAAAAGTAACGCCAGTTGCTTTCCCCCCCATTTATTAATTAAAAGCTCTTCTGTCCCCATGTTGAGAGAAATTGGGAGAAAGATGTTAGTTCTAGAGTAAATGTGAATATGCATTAATTCATCTCACTCACAAAAAACAGATTCAGTATTATTCCTTAAAATGAATAAAAAAATTGAAATTCAACTCAGAATATGATGCAATCTTGCAATTATTAAACATGTTAAATAATACAAATGTCCTTTATGCATTAATCCTATTTTATTAACCGATATCTTTGCTGCCGACCTTTGATGATCTAATTCAACCATACTAATAAGCAAAAATTACTCAATATAATCTAACATTTGTTTTCCCTTTTTTTTTATTGCTGATGAGTTGACATTTTTGCGGTCTACTGTACAGAGGTGAATTTACTTTTGGTGTGAAAAGGCTTTTACATTTGCCAAAAAATAGAACTTTTCATATTAAAAACAAACAAGCAAGCCCTCCCCAGATTTAAAAAGTAATGCAAAAGTAAAGTAACGCATTACTTTCCATAAAAAGTAATTAGTTACTTTTTTAGGGAGTAACTCAATATTGTAATGCATTATTTTTAAAAGTAACTTTCCCCAACACTGCTGATGTGGCAAGATATCAGAACCGAACTGAACCGAACCGAAAACCGTGGTTAAAAACCGAGGTATGTATTGAACCGTGGACTAACTGTATTGTTGCATCCCTAGTGTAGCCTACAGACAAAGATTAAATTCTTTAAATATTTTCTTTTACGCTCCACAGAAGAAAGAAAGTGCAACTGGTTTGGAATAACATGAATTTTCATTTTTGGCTTAACAATCCCTGTAATTTCATACCTGTTTCTCTGTCCTCTGAGATGCAGTTGATACAATTTTGTGGTTTTTATGTTCATACTCCTTACACAGCACACAAATGCATTGTTGGTCAGTGATACAGTACATTTCCAGCTGTTTATCATGTTTACGGCAGATCATGTCCTGCAGTCGTCTAGTGGCATCAATCACTTTGTGTGGCTTATGAGAGAAGAACTCCTCATGCCGGTCAAAGTGAGATTTACAGTAAGATTCCTGACACACCAGACAGGACTTGACAGCTTTGTATTTTCTTCCAGTACAGACGTCACACTGAACATCTCCAGCTCCAGCGTAACAGTCAGAAGTAAGTGTAGTCTTCAGTTTCTCCACCACTTTAGCCAGCACGGTGTTTTTAGCTAAAGCAGGTCTTGGGCTGAAGGTCTGTCTGCACTGAGGGCAGCTGTAGACTCTCTTCTCATCCTCCTGATCCCAGCAGTCTGAAATACAGCTCTTACAGTAACTGTGTCCACAGTGGATGGTCACTGGATCCTTCAGGAGATCCAAACACACTGGACACATAAACTCATTCTGAGACAATCTAGCTTCTGCCATTTTACTGCATAAATATAAAAAGACACAAACACACAGCAGCGCAACTCAACAATACGTCAGTTTCTCTTGAAACAGTTTCCTGCTTCCGTGTTTGAGTGACGCATGTAATTTTGTCAGTAAATTAGTAAACCGAAAGCGAGTCTGTAGCGAATGGTACTTGTAAATAACTCAACTTTAACGGTTTGTTTCGCATTTAGTTTTAGTGATATACCGCGTGTATATAAATAAGAGATGGTACTGTTATTTTATTTTTTAATTTTTTTAATTTTTATTTTTGACCATATACGAACCACTTTGCACATATTGTAAGAAAGTTACTGAGGGCAGAGCAACGAGTATGTCAATATGAAACCAACTTTACCTTTATATTTATACGACTTCCCAATTGTTTGGGACCTAAATGCGTGACATTCTGTAAACAACGAACGTCCGACAAACTATGATGTACGAGTTTTTTAGGTGCACTTGAAGGCAGACATGTTGAATTTAGCAATTAAAGAGTCTGATCTTGGTAGGCTGGGAGGATATTATTGCCTGGGTGACATGAATGACACGAATGCTTCTTCAAGTGAAAGTTTTGTTTACTGGCTGATATGTAAAAAGCTGGCTGGGCTGATAATCAGTATTATATTACACCTTTTTTTCTTTTTTATGCATATATATGAGTTACAATTTTTTTTGTGTTTTAGTTAATAAAACACATGCTCTTTGAAACTCACAGAAACTAACAGTTGTATGTTCATAAATTGCATTATGAAAAAACAATTTGGTCTAGTTTTGCATTTTTCATTATACAATATATTATCAGCATAACTATACAATTGGCAAGTTTTACTGTGTATGTCAGAATGACTTCGCATTTGATTTACTTATTTGATTTTTTTTTTTTTCAAGCTTCATGAACTCACACATAAACCTCATGATCATGTTCACCAGCATTTGACATTTCTTGCGTTAATTTTTAATTGCCACACAATAATAAATAATGTTGCTCAGCTCCGTGAGAGACACCTAGTGGCTTATTAGAAGTTATTTATATTAAACTGAATGAACAGTGTTGGGCAAGCTACTTGGAAAATGTAGTGAGCTAAGCTAACAGTTACTCTTCATTAAATGAAGCTTAACTACACTAAAGCTACAGCCTTGGGTAATGTAGCAAGCTAAGCTACAGCAACATGGCAAAAGTAGTTTACTACATATAAGCTATTTTTTACATTTTCATTTTTCTATTGAACCAACATCATACCAAGTCAATGCTCTCTCAGTGATCAATTAAATTGTCAGTCATACAGGCATAAAAGTCCAGTTTAATTGTTTATTCAACCACTCTTCCAAACCAATTTGGCAACAAAAATCAGTATAATGTACAGGGCTGGGTTTATCTCATATTTTGGGGGGTTAGGGGGGGTTGAATTCTTTCTTGAATAACATTTTTTTTAAAACAATGGCACCTGTTTCAGAATGTTGAATGAATAAAACAGGGAAAACACGAAATTTTTAAATAAAATAATTTATACATATAATTGAATAACATAGTCTATATATGAATGGGTGTTTGTCAAGTGATTGCATGCCATCAGAGTTTACAGTGTTGACAGCTTCGTAAAAAAACAGCCTAATGGAAGTGCTGTAGTTTTGCTGTATATAGCTACTGAAATATGACAGACCGCACAAAAACAGCACTTTAATTTACTGCCATTTTTAAAGATAGTAACTGATTTCATGAATACAAGACTGTGAATAAAAAACAAGTGCCAAATGTAAGCCAGATTTGGCCCAGACCCTGTTACTATCTGGGAAGCAAAGCTAAATTCTATTGTAAATTTTTTAACTGACAGTAGCAATATTTAACCGAATCAAGCGGCTATTTTCGTTTGGCGAAGTTTTTTTTAAAAAAAAAAAACATGCTAACATAAATTGTACGTCTTTGAGAGGAAAAATTAAACCCGACAGGTCACGGCGGCTAGGCCTATAAGTCACATTTTATTATATTCTGAAATGAACAGGCCTACAACGTAATGTTATAATGTTCCGACATTATTTCCCTAACTCCACAACAAATCCTTTAACTTTAACCGTATTCAGAACCGAACGAGGATGAAAAAATAAATAAATAAATAAATAAATTTGCCTAAACAATCCAAAACAAATTTAAAGCGAAACTGAAAGTAAAGTTGGGCTTATGTAGACTACCTCTCTCGCCACAAATACAAATGTTTCCATATGTATTTGAAGCGAAAATATTATGCATTGGGTAAGCTTTGTACTTCATGCACGTCGACGGAAAATATCATGATGAGCAAAAATGTGCCACGGGACCGGTGTTCACGCTGAACTGCACGTAACACACACTATTTAAATACTGCGGTCACACCATCCGCGCTTCGTAAAAGTGCGGTCACGCCATCTCCGCTTAAATTTCTTTTGCGCGCCTATATAGATATTTACGGTAACAAACACTTCAGACCTAATACGGCGCATTTCATGTCATTCAACTACTTTTAAGAATTGCATATCAAAGTCAGGACCAATGCTATTAACAATCTCTCTATCTCTATCTCCCAAATAAAAATACTATTAATCTGACATGCGCAAAAAAATCATAAAAATATGAAATCTAATTATTTTCTGCAAACTCCAACAGATTATTGTTCTGCATCCTACCACTGTGCTGATTTACATGCTGTTTAACTGTTTCATTACTTTATAACTGAATACCAAAGTCTGGACTAATACTATTATTTTTTTCTCAATATAGACATTTTTTTAAAAAAACATAAAAATATGAAATCAAATTGAATACTCCACCAGATTATTGTTCTGCATGTCCCCAAGTACCACAGAGATGAAGTTGTTTTATTGTATCATTTTTTAATAATTGCATACCAAAATCATGACAAATGCTATTTACATTGCTGTATAGACATTTAAAAAAAAAACCATAAAAATATGAAATCAAATTGTTTTCTGCTAATTCCAACAGAATTAGTACCACTGTGGTGATTTTCAAGTTGTTTTACTGTATCATTTTTTAATAATTTCATACCAAAGTTGACAAATGCTATTTACATTGCTTTATAGATATTTAAAAAACATAAAAATATTAAATCAAATTGTTTTCTGCTAATTCCAACAGATTCTTGTTTTTCATCTCCCCATGTACCACTGTGGTGATTTTCAAGTTGTTTTACTGTATCATTTTTTAATAATTTCATACCAAAGTTGACAAATGCTATTTACATTGCTTTATAGACAAAAAAATAAAAATAAAAATATGAAATCAAATTGTTTTTTGAAAACTCCAACAGATTATTGTTCTTCATCTCCCCATGTACCACTGTGGTGATTTTCAAGTTGTTTTACTATATCATTTTTTAATAATTTCATACCAAAATCGACAAATGGTATTTACATTGCTGTGTAGACATTTAAAAAAAACATAACAAATATAAAATCTAATTGTTTTTTGAAAACTCCAACAGATTATTGTTCTTCATCTCCCCATGTACCACTGTGGTGATTTTCAAGTTGTTTTACTGTATCATTTTTTAATAATTTCATACCAAAGTTGACAAATGCTATTTACATTGCTTTATAGATATTTAAAAAACATAAAAATATTAAATCAAATTGTTTTCTGCTAATTCCAACTGATTCTTGTTTTTCATCTCCCCATGTACCACTGTGGTGATTTTCAAGTTGTTTTACTGTATAATTTTTTAATAATTTCATACCAAAGTTGACAAATGCTATTTACATTGCTTTATAGATATTTAAAAAACATAAAAATATTAAATCAAATTGTTTTCTGCTAATTCCAACAGATTATTTTTCTTCATCTCCCCATGTACCACTGTGGTGATTTTCAAGTTGTTTTACTGTATCATTTTTTAATAATTTCATACCAAAGTTGACAAATGCTATTTACATTGCTTTATAGACAAAAAAATAAAAATAAAAATATGAAATCAAATTGTTTTTTGAAAACTCCAACAGATTATTGTTCTTCATCTCCCCATGTACCACTGTGGTGATTTTCAAGTTGTTTTACTGTATCATTTTTTAATAATTTCATACCAAATTTGACAAATGCTATTTACATTACTTTATAGATATTTTAAAAAACATAAAAACATTAAATCAGATTGTTTTCTGCTAATTCCAACTGATTCTTGTTTTTCATCTCCCCATGTACCACTGTGGTGATTTTCAAGTTGTTTTACTATATCATTTTTTAATAATTTCATACCAAAATCGACAAATGGTATTTACATTGCTGTATAGACATTTAAAAAAAACATAACAAATATAAAATCTAATTGTTTTTTGAAAACTCCAACAGATTATTGTTCTTCATCTCCCCATGTACCACTGTTGTGATTTTCAAGTTGTTTTACTGTATCATTTTTTAAATAATTGCATACCAAAGTCAAGACAAATGCTATTTACATTTGCTTTATAGACATAAAAAAAAAATAAAAATATGAAATCAAATTGTTTTCTGCAAATTCCTCCATAATGTCGTTCTTCATCCCCCCATGTACCACTGTGGTGATTTTCATGCTGTTTTACTGTATCATTTTTTAATAATTTTATACCAAAGTCGACAAATGCTATTTACATTGCTTTATAGACATTTAAAAAAAAACCCATAAAAATATGAAATCAAATTGCTTTTTGAAAACTCCAACAGATAATTGTTCTTCATCTACTCATGTACCACTGTGGTGATTTTCAAGTTGTTTTACTGTATCATTTTTTAATAATTTCATACCAAAGTTGACAAATGCTATTTACATTGCTGTATAGACATTTAAAAAAATAATAAAAATATAAAATCAAATTGTTTTTTGAAAACTCCAACAGATTATTGTTCTTCATCTCCTCATGTACCACTGTGGTGATTTTCATGCTGTTTTACTGTATCATTTTTTAATAATTTCATACCAAAGTCGACAAATGCTATTTACATTGCTTTATAGACAAAAAATAAAAAATAAAAATATAAAATCAAATTGTTTTCTGCCAACTCCAACAGATTATTGTTCTTCATCTCACAAATTCATACCAAAGTCAAGACAAATGCTATTTACATTGCTGTATTGACATTATAAAAATTCATGAAAATATAAAATAAAATTGTTTTCTGAAAACGCCAACAGATCATGATTTTCATGCTGTTTAACTGTTTCATTCTTTTATAATTGCATACCAGATCTGGACCAATACTATTTAATATTGCTCTATAAAGACAGGATTAATAAAATCATAGAAATATGAAATCAATTTGTTTTCTGAAAACTCCAACAGATTCATGTTCTTCAACTCCCCATGTACCACTGTGGTGATTTTCAAGTTGTTTTATTGCATCATTTTTTAATAATTTCATACCAAAGTCGACAAATGCTATTTACATTGCTTTATAGACATTAAAAAAAAACATAAAAAATATTCAATCAAATTGTTTTCTGCTAATTCCAACAGATTATTGTTCTTCATCTCCTCATGTACCACTGTGGTGATTTTCAAGTTTTTTACTTATATCATTTTTTAATAATTTCATACCAAAACAATTTGATTTCATATTTTTATTCTTTTTTTATGTCTATAAAGCAATGTAAATAGCATTTGTCGACTTTGGTATGAAATTATTAAAAAATGATACAGTAAAACAACTTGAAAATCACCACAGTGGTACATGAGGAGATAAAGAACAATAATCTGTTGGAGTTTTCAAAAAACAATTTGATTTCATATTTTTGTTTTTTTTTTAAATCTCTAAAAGCAATGTAAATAGCATTTGTCAAATTTGGTATGAAATTATTAAAAAATGATACAGTAAAACAGCATGAAAATCACCACAGTGGTACATGGGGAGATGAAGAACGACATTATGGAGGAATTTGCAAAAAACAATTTGATTTTATATTTTTATGTTTTTTTTAAAATGTCTATAAAGCAATGTAAATAGCATTTGTCGACTTTGGTATGAAATTATTAAAAAATGATACAGTAAAACAGCATGAAAATCACCACAGTGGTACATGAGGAGATGAAGAACAATAATCTGTTGGAGTTTTCAAAAAACAATTTGATCTTATATTTTTATTATTTTTTTAAATGTCTATACAGCAATATAAATAGCATTTGTCGACTTTGGTATGAAATTATTAAAAAATGATACAGTAAAACAACTTGAAAATCACCACAGTGGTACATGGGGAGATGAAGAACAATAATCTGTTGGAATCAGCAGAAAACAATTTGATTTAATATTTTTATGTTTTTTTTTTAAATGTCTATACAGCAATGTAAATAGCATTTGTCAACTTTGGTATGCAATTATTAAAAAAATGATACAATAAAACAACTTCATCTCTGTGGTACTTGGGGACATGCAGAACAATAATGTGTTGGAGTATTCAATTTGATTTCATATTTTTATGTTTTTTTAAAAAAAATGTCTATATCGAGAAATAAATAATAGTATTGGTCCAGACTTTGGTATTCACTTATAAAGTAATGAAACAGTTAAACAGCATGTAAATCAGCACAGTGGTAGGATGCAGAACAATAATCTGTTGGAGTTTGCAGAAAAGAATTTGATTTCATATTTTTATGATTTTTTGCGCATGTCAGATCAATAGTATTTTTATTTGGGAGATGGAGATAGAGAGATTGTTAATAGCATTGGTCCTGACTTTGATATGCAGTTCTTAAAAGTAGTTGAATAACATGAAATGCGCCGTATTAGGTCGGAAGTGTTTGTTACCGTAAATATCTATATAGGCGCGCAATAGAAATTTAAGCGGAGGTGGCGTGACCGCATTTTTACGAAGCGCGGATGGTGTGACCGAAGTTATTTAAAGGAGAAGTCCACTTCCAGAACAAAGATTTACAGATAATGTACTCACCCCATTGTCATCCAAGATGTTCATGTCTTTTTTTCTTCAGTTGTATAGAAATTATGTTTTTTTGAGGAAAACATTTCAGGATTTTTCTCCATATAATGAACTGATATGGTGCCCCGAGTTTGCACTTCCAAAATGCAGTTTAAATGCAGCTTCAAACAATCCCAAATGTGGTTGTAAACGATCCCAGCTGAGGAAGAAGGGTCTTATCTAGCGAAACGATCAGTTATTTTCATTAAAAAAAATACAATTTAAATACTTTTTTAATCTCAAACGCTGTCTTGTCTTTCTCTCCCTGAACTCTTTGTATCTGGTTCAAGACAGTTAGGGTATGTTGAAAAACTTCAATCGTATTCAAAAATTATTTCAAAATCATCCTCTATCGCAACAGAAGATCTGACTCAGTCTTTGCAAAGTGAACATGCAAAGAAGATCAAACACCCTTAACAAAAAAGGTAAAACAGTGATTGTCTTCTGGACCATTGCCAGGACGATTTTGAAGTTGAGGGAGAACATGAGATGGGAGTCCAGGGAGAGCAAGACAAAACGAGCGTTTGACATTAAAAAGTATATTGTATTATTTTTATGAAAATAATCAATCCTTTCACTAGATAAGACCCTTCTTCCTCGGCTGGGATCGTTTACAACCACATTTGGGATCATTTGAAACCGCATTTAAACTAGGGCTGCACGATAAATCACATGCGATATCCTTGTGCATTTTGTCATTAAAGTCGTTCTGTAATCAGCAGTAAATCTCCACTTTCAGATAGAGCAGCGTTAATATACAGAGTCGTAGTTCACCAACAAACTGCACAAAACCACACAGACAATATCATCGATATTATACATCCATATTATCAAATCACGCTGCGATAATAAAGCTGCTAGCTTCTCGGTGAACTACGGCATAAATGCTGCTAAATCTGAAAGCACGTGTAAATACCAAATTTAATAACATGTTTTTACTTAAAACTCACTTCATAACTTCAGTCAAGTGATTGATATAAATCCTTCTGTGAGATGATGTGGCTTCTTGCACAGAATACGGCACGCAAAATATTTTATAGCATTCTAAACTGTAATAAAAGCAATGTCGAATAGCATTGCATTATTATATACTGTATTATAATGAAAATTATAGTATGAAGTCAGATAAACCATATATTGTCATACTTGTGTGTTTATTAGTCACGTTAAATCAATGAAAGCAGTTAAATCTTCTGTTTATTCACCTGCAGCGATCGTTATTTCCTGGATTCTTCTTCGGGGCATATTTGTATTTTCTGCGCGAGAGCGCCCTCTGGCCTTTGGATGGTGATTTACTACTTATCACAGACCCGTGCTCCACTGACAAGATGCGCACATGAATATCGCCGCTTTTGTAAATATCGACTCCGATATTGTCGCGATTTATCATGCAGCCCTAATTAAAAAAGGCCCTTTGGAATTCAAACTCGGGGCACCATAGAAGTCCACTATATGGAGTTAAATCCTGAAATGTTTTCCTCAAAAAACATAATTTCTTTAAGACTGAAGAAAGAAAGACATGAACATCTTGGGTGACAAGGGGGTGAGTACATTATCTGTAAATCTTTGTTCTGGAAGTGGACTTCTCCTTTAAGGATCTTTCGCAGTAAATGTATGTCAGTCATGAACTGATGAAGCTGCTTTAGTACGTCTTTAAAGGGGAAGTCCACTATATAGCACTACATAGTAAAACATTTTTAAAGATACAATTGTCACTACTATACCACTAATCCATTACACAAGCCAAATTAGTTTTGTATAAAAAAAATTATTGAGCTTTTATTTTTTATATACAGGTGCATCTCAAAAAAATTGAATATCGTGAAAAAGTTCATTTTTTGTTTGTAACTTATTCTAAAACTAAAACTTTCATATTTTTTAGATTCATTTCATGTAAAGTAAAACATTTCTAAAGTTTTTTTGTTTTAATTTTGATGATTAGAGCTTACAGCTCATGAAAGTCAAAAATCCAGTATCTCAGAATATTAGAATATTTCCTAAAATCAATCAAAAAAACAGATTTGCAAAGTTCAGGTTCTTTACAGTATGTTTATTTATGTACTCAATACTTGGTTGGCAGCACAAATTACAGCAAATGGCTTGCTCCTGCCACAAATTACAGCATCAGTGAGATGTGGGATGGAAGCGATCAGCCTGTGGCACTGCTGAGGCATTACTGAACCTTCAGATCTGTATGTTGTTGGATCGACTGTTTCTCATCTTTCTCTTGAAAATATCCGATAGATTCTCTATGGGGTTCAGGTCAGGCATGTTGGCTGGCCAATCAAGTGCAGTAATATCATGGACAGCAAACCACTTGGAAGTGGTTTTTGCACTGTGGGCAGGTGCTTAAGTCCTGCTGGAAAAGGGAATCAGCATTGAAGTTTGTCAGCAGATGGAAGCATAAAGTTCTCCAAAATCTCCTGGTAGACCGCTGCATTGACTTTGGACTTGATAAAGCACAACGGACCAACACCAGCAGACGTCACGGCACCCCAAATCATCACTGCCTTCAGAAACTTCACACTGGACTTCAAGCAGCTTGGATTCTGTGTCTTTCCAGTCTTCCTCCAGACTCTGGGATCATGCTTTCAACATGAAATGCAAAATTACTTTTATTTGAAAAGAGGACTTTGGAGCACTGAGCAACAGTCCAGTTCATTTTCTCCTTAGCCCAGGTAAGATGCTTCTGATGTTGTTTCTGTTTCAGAAGTGGCTTGGTAGCCCTTTTCCTGAAGACGTCTGAGCGTGGTGACTCTTGATACACTAACTCCAGCTTCAGTCCACTCTTTGTGAAGCTCTCCCAAGTGTTTGAATCAGCTTTGCTTGACTGTATTCTCAAGCTTGCGGTCATCCCTATTGCTTGTGCAACTTTTCCTACCCAATTTTTTCCTTCCAGTCAAATTTGCATTTAATATGCTTTGATACAGCACTCCGTAAACAGCCACCCCATTTAGTAATGACCTTCTGTGACTTACCCTCTCCGTGGAGGGTGTTAATGATTGTCTTCTGGACCATTGCCAAGTCAGCAGTCTTCCACATTATTGTGGTTTCAAGGAACAAGAGATACCCAGAATTTATACTGTAGGGAGGGACATTTAGTCAAACTCAATGTAAATATTCTAATATTTTAAGATACTGGATTTTTGACTTTAATGAGCTGTAAGCTCTAAGCGAGAGTGATACGAAAGCAGCCGGCTGCCAATTCTGTGAGCTTCTTTTTTTTTTTTAATTAAACTTCAACAAAAGAACAAACACAAAGTACAGTTAGGACTACAATAATACACATAAATACGTGAAAACAAACAAAATATATAAAATACAAAATTTGTATACAAAATACACTGTACCACCAGGGGAGTGGACTAAACATTATGTAAATATCTGCAAGAACTCACAGATGAAGATAGTCTTAATTGCTTTCGTATTGTGTAAATGAAAATTGTTTTGATATAATGTTTTTTCAAGAGTCAAAAACAAAGGTTGGGCTTTACTATATTTACAATTTTGAAAATATAGCAAAAATTAAAATTAAATTCATAATAGTACTTTTTCCTTTTATTTAAGAAAATATTAATAGAACCACATAAAACGTGCTCTAAGCACAAAGAAAAAGCAGGGTCAATATCATCAATTACAAATCTAGTCAAATCTTTCAAAACATGTTTTACATGAGAGCAATACCAAAATAAATGAAATATAGTATATGACATATATCAAGTTTTTAAGGTTAAGGAAATCAAGTTTTTACAGTTGTTTGCATCTTTGCAAACTGTGTACAAGTGTATTAGGTTACATGCTTTTTTGGAAAAAGTAAACATCGTTTTCACATATCACCTGAACTACGTGCTTACAGACAGTTCATGTGCAAAATTGTCAGTTAATACCATGGCTCAGAATTTTTTTCCCTAAAACTGCAGTAAAAACGCGGTTTACAACCTATACATCACAAACATGTAACCAGTCTCGTCAATGTGCGGTGCAGAGTGGCAGGGGGTGGGATGGGTTTTTTGCCCACTGGTCAAAAGTTTCTATTTACCACGTGTTATTCTAGGCTGTAATTCATTAAGAAATTGATTACATTCACTCTCCGATAACCAGTTACCCAATATTGCCACTTGCCATTGTATAAGGTTTACTACTTCTGCTAACTAACTTAGTTCAAGTGGAGCAGATCCAAGCTTTTTGAGTTTTATTGGGTGGATGCAGTACTAATTAGCATATTCATGGATTCGTGTATGCTAAATGATGTAAGGATGTATTATACTCAAGCCATTTTAAGACATAAAGAAATTATTTTTATGAGAAAATACGTTTATATACGTCATGTTGATTATCAAAGAGAAGTTTAAAGGGTTTACATTAGAGACTGCAGGATGATTTTAAGTTTACAGAAAATATGTTCATATTTTCATAACGTTGGTACACAATAAACACAACCACGTGAAAAATGCGTAAAGCAATGGAACGTTTTGTTTTCTTTTAGGCAAACTGCTGACACTACATTTTGACAACACTGCATAGCAAGAAAATCTTAAACTTACTTGGCTCACTCACTTGATGATAAATGTCAATGCCAAAATACTTAAATTTTGTTGGTGGAGTTAAGAGATGTCGGAGCAAGGTAAACGCTGTGTCCCGGAAGTAAATTGAAAGATTAGATGATTTCACTCCTCCCGAAATTGCATTTAGTAATGTTATATAGGTCTACTATTAACCTATAATGAACACCAGTAGTTGCCTAACATTTTTAGTGTCGGCATTTTAGCAATTGATCTCTTTTGGGTTCAACCAAACCTGAGAAGGGAGTCCAAAGATCCCAGGACACTCCTGTTGCCTACGCGTAATTCACAAAGTTCTAATTAATGGGCGGGGATTATGCTAATTGTGAATGAACGTGCACGCTTAGCTATCATATATTTCACTTGCAAATTACTCCGAATTTAGACATATATTTAGCTACTGAGGTTTGATGCATGAGGAAAGTTTCCTTGAACCCTAGGCCTATTCAAAATATGCGTAAATGAAAATTAAAAAAAAAAAAGTATGTGAAAATTAAATACGTAAAATTCCTTCATATTAACAGTAAATCGGACCCAAGTTTTATGGACTTGAATGAGAGTGTATGTGAAATTGTAAAATAAATAAATAAATAAATACAATGGCAATGTAATTTGTAACTTTACGGCAATGTAAAGTAATGTTTATTACTTTTTAGCATTACCTAAAAATACACCTACAACTGTGTACACCTTAAAAAGGATAGTTAACCCAAAGACAACACTGTAATCATTTACCATAATGTACCATTATTTTTATTTATTTTATAATTATTATTATTTTGTGAGGTCTTGCATTAAAGCAGCATTGCTCCATTTTAACCCTTTAACTCTTACTCCCATTTTTAAACATAGAGGTGAAAACGCACTATTCAAACCTAAATTTTTATAATCCATGAACGAAAACATTTTGTAATATGATTTAGATGTACATTTTCAAGGGTAATGCAATGTGTGATTTTAAAATGGGCTTCAAAGGATGAATTTTGAGATTTTAAGTTTTCAACTGATATATAATTTCTTAAGATATCTAGAGCGTGATTTATTTGTAATATGGTGAAGTAAATGTAGGCTTCCTGTATACGGGACGTTGACAGTTAGGAATTAAACTAGGCAAGAATTGTCAGAAGTAATACAGACAATTCTAGTAATAACAGTGCTCAGAACCACAGGAAAAACAGCCAAAACTTCACAAAGGTGTCTAATACGGTGAAATGACACCCAGAACACAGCTCTGATGAGCAATTCTGGACCTACAGTCTTTAGTAACAGGTCCACACTGCAGGATGGGCAGTTATATTTTTTATTGCAGTAACTTCATCCAGCCACTAGAGGAGGCCATCTCACTGCTTCTGTTAAGAAATTTCATGTACCCAAAAATTCTACTCAACTAAATTCCCAGAAGAAAAATGTGCCACATGACTGAAAAAGCATTACTTCCCCATGTGTACAAGAAGAGACTCAGAAAACATAATATAATTTATGTCAAGTTTATTGTACACTTTTTACAAAATGAACTGTTTCAATGCAGCTTGAAAACAACAAAACAAGATTGACCAACCAGGGACGTATGTGGCCCTGGACCACAAAACCAGTCATAAGGGTCAATTTTTTAAAATTGAGATTTATACATTATTTGAAAGCTGAATACATATGCTTTCCATTGATGGTCATGCCTGACATCAAATTTGACAAACTCCAGTAGGGACGTGCATTAACACAGGTGCTGTTCTTTCAAAACATATTCAAATCTTTTCCATGGAATGCTTGTGAAGCCTTAGCCATAAGCACGCAAGATTAAATGAAACTTACTTTCATTTTCTTTGAAAAGAGAGCATTTACAGGAAACATGTTTCACTCTGTTCTTTGTTATCAAAGATGCAGATTAATATGGAAAACATTTCCTGTAAATGATTCAAAGGAAAGCTACAAATACAGTAATTTAACACACACACACACACACACACACACACACACACACACACACACACAACCTGGTGCTTATGAAACTTAAAGTAAATAAATAAATTCTAAAAGATGTCTAATACATTTTATAAAATGTAGCCTCCAAACATCAAATTTAATTTTCAAAAAAATTCACATTTATAATTTTTGGTCAACTAACAACAGTATATTTATTGCTCATTTACCTTTGTTATCACCTGTTTTAACAAAAATATGTTTATATAACTGATCTTGAAACAAAAAGACATTATTTTTATGTCCATTCTGTCATTTGTAAAATAAAACTAGCCGGTGGTTTCTCTAAAGGTGATCTCATTTCTAAATAATGTGACAATGCTTCAAGACCTTCTTGATCTGTATTTGTATACAGTGCTTCCACACCCATAGTAGCCAATACATAATCAATACATAAGTTGTATCTTGAATATAGGAAGGAAGCTCACTAACCACTGGTTTTATAAAATAATCCACAAATTTTGAAGCTGGTTCAGTAAAAGGCCCATTCCCACTAATTATAGGTCTCCCTGGTGGACCTTCTAAATTTGTGTGTATTAGGCCACATATAAAAAGTAGGAATTCCAGGCTCTTTACAAAACAATGAGTCATATTTGTTCTGAGAAATCCATCCCTCAGTCCTAGCATGTGTCAATAAGTCAGTCAGTTCAGTTTGAATACTTCCAGACTTATATTTAGGCTTTAGTGAATCGTTTCAAAGAGTGTTTTTAATTTGTTTTTTTTTGTTTTTTTTCATTTTTAGCCATCTAATTTCAGAGGCTTGCGTGAGCATCCCAGATCCACAGATTCACAAATAATCTACTCACCCCCTTGTCATCCAAGATGTTCATGTCTTTCTGTCTTCAGTCTTAAAGAAATTATGTTTTTTGAAGAATGCATTCTTCTTCTTTCTATTTTTGGCAAACCGCACCTATCAGTGCATTACTGCCATCTGCTGGAGACTCGGATCAGAACCTTTCCTATCAGAGTTCCCCTCCCTCCCAGCCACATGACGCCAGAAGTCCCAGCAGTGCTGCGTGTTCAGCTCCTCTGCCTGCAACTCCAGCACCATGCAGCCCATAGATAAAGAAGCAACTCCTCTAATATATACTAATAAATCTAACACTCCACTACAGTAGTCTATATATCATACATCCATACCTATCCACATTTATACTTTTCCACATTCATACCTAAAAGCTTTCTTATTTCTTATATTAAATTCTATGTATTAATCCTGTACTATCTAAGAAGCTGAACAATGCATTAATAGTATTATGGCCCGAATCTGAGTTTAATATACTTTCTAATGATAACTCTTTCCTCTCTGTCCTCCATACCACTTCTTGAAACAACTCCCTTTCCTCTTCATACTTCCTACAGTTAATAACCACATGCTCAACCGTTTCATCTTGACCGCACCACTCACACAATCCTGTTGGATGTTTAAACACTAGTTGAAGTGTTTTATTCAGACCAGTGTGCCCAATTCTTAATCTTGAGATTATCATTTCCTCTCTCCTTGTTTTTCCCCTACTCATACCTTTTCCAACTTTCCTTTGTATTGCATATAAATGCCTCCCCTTAGTCTCATAATCCCAGTACTGTTGCCATCTCTGCATCACTTTCTCTTTTATTACAGACTTAATTTCACTTATACTATGAGCTAATTCAATTTCCACTCTCTCATCCTCTACTGCCTGCTTAGCCAACTTATCAACCTCTTCATTACTCTTTATTCCCACATGAGCTGTGAACCCAAATGAATTGTATTTTTATTCTCCTTTGCTGCAGAAAAAAAAAAGATTTTGAAGAATTTCCGTAACTAAATCTGGTCTTGTTTTTGATTGATGATTGCTAATACTCACTAATGCTGAACTTGAGTCAGAACAAATAACCGCCTCTCGTATTTCGATTTCTTTGATCATTTGTACCGCTAACAGAATAGCCATCATTTCACCAGTATATACTGCCAACTGATCAGTAATTCTCACCTTTTTCTTCATCTGAATCTTTGGGATATATACTGCTACTCCTACTCGTCCTCCACTTCTGGAAGCGTCAGTGAATATAAGAGTATTATTTCCATACTTAATATTTATATACTCTCTTGCTCTAATTACTTCCATTGCCTTATCTCCATCTTTTTCCCTCATCTCCAATAAAGTTAAATCTACTTTTGGACATGGTATAATCCAGAAAGGGATATGTGGATGAATGACTCTTGCCAAGCACTTATATTCATACAAACCCATCTCACTTATTAATCCTGTGACAGTCGAACCAAAACTCTTATACCTCATCAGCCCTTGCTCCCAACAGCTCTCTATTACCTTTTTTGTTGGATGCACTGCATCCTGACTCTTAAGGTTCGACCAATACACTACCATCAGCTACTGTCTTCTGATATCAAGTGGCATTTCATTTGCTTCTACCTGCAGAGATGCAATTGGAGTTGTTATATATGCACCACAACAGATTCTCAATGCCTGCGCTTGAATTCTATCCAGTTTTACTAAATAACATTTAGCAGCTAACCCATATGTCATGCTTCCATAATCTAACACAGATCTAATCATTGCTATATAGACTGTTTTAACGCCCTTCTGTCAGCTCCCCATTCCTGACTGAAGAATGATTTTCAGGATTTTTCTTCATATGGGCTTCATTGGTGCCCTGATATTCCGAAATGTAGTTTAAATGCAGCTTCAAAGGGCTCTAAACGATCCCAGCCGAGAAAGAAGGTGTCAGAGTTCTACCTCAGTCACCCACTCAGACCACACCCCCGGAGGATCCGCCCAACCGTTCCAGATCACCTGATTATTGACTGCGCACCTGATTCCACTTACCACACCCCTATAAATACTTGGACTGTTCAGTCACTCTTTGTCTGGTCTACAGATCACATCCCTCGTGATCACTGATCCTCCATACTTCTATGGACTCTGACTCTCTCGTCTGCTCCCTTGGATTTGCTTACCCGTTTGCATGGACTGCTCAGATAAGATCTCTTACCAACCATACTACTGAATACTGTTTACCAACCTGTTATAAATAAACTTACTACTCCTGTTTTATACTTACCTCCATCTCTGCCTTCGTCTGTGTGTGACAGAAGACCAGACCAACAACATTATGAACACCGAAGAAGCAACTGCACCGAATCCACTCACCGAACTCATCAACGCGTTCAAAGCGGCACTTACTCCACCACCCACGCCACCATCTGCCTCAGGAAGTCCCATGGTTTTACCCACCTCGTTCGCCGGAGAAGCGGCTGAGTGTAGCGGTTTTTTGCTTCAAGTACAGCTCTACATTCGCATGCAACCACAACAATTCCCCACCAAAAACTCAAAGGTAGCATTTCTCATTTCTCTTCTTACCGGAAAAGCTCTACAATGGGCTAAGGCTATATGGAATGCTGATAATCCCATTATTAACTCTTTCGAGCAATTTAGTAATCACTTTTCTGAAGTATTTAACACTACCACCAGTACGCTCACCGTCTCTGATCAACTGTTCCGGTTACAACAAGGATCTTCTTCGGTGCACAAATACACTATTCATTTCCGGACGCTGGCGGTGGCTAGCGGCTGGAATGAGATCGCGCTGCTGGGTGCCTATAGGCAGGGTCTCAACCCTGATATTCGTGCAGCAATGGCGCTGTACGACGATTCCATCGGGTTAGAGACCTTCCTACAACGTACAACTCGGGTATCCCAGCGTCTAGCCGCCTGCCAGCCCCCTGAAACCGCTCCTCAGTCCGCTATGGTGGTAGCTTGCTCTCCAGTACCGGAACCCATGCAAATCGACTCCTCAAGACTATCCCGGACAGAACGTCAGCGTCGCATCACTTCTGGACTATGCTTATATTGTGGAACACCTGGTCATTTTCTCCGGAACTGCCCCGTTCGACCCCCACGTCCAGTGGTGAGTACTATTCAATTAGATATTGAAACTGCTCAACTTACATTGATTCCAGTGACAGTCTACTTGACTCAGGCGCGTCTGGAAACTTCATCTCACAAGCCTGTTTAGATCTCCTTCATCTACCACGTCAACGTCATCATCCGGAATTTGCTGTTAAGACCATTCAAGGAAAACCACTTGAACGTGGGCAGATTCGCTACTCTTCACCATTCATCACTCTACAAATAGGATTGTTCCATCATGAACGAATTAAGTTCCTGGTACTGGAGAATTCCACCGTAGATATCATCCTCGGATGTCCATGGCTCCATCTTCACCATCCTGAACTCCGCTGGGATCCATGCGACATCATCAGTTGGAGTAAGCATTGTCTCAAGAATTGTATATCTCATCTACCACCACCTGTCTCTGTTCCCCTGTCACTAGCATCCACGAGGATTGAGAGTCCTGAGTTGGAAACCACGGCAGAAATCCCAGCGGAGTACCTGGACTACCAGGATATATTTAGCAAGCAAACTGCCACCCATCTTCCTCCACATCGGCCATGGGACTGTGCTATCGATCTGCTACCTGGGGCTCTACTACCCAAGGGACGTGTTTATCCTCTGTCCAACCCGGAGCGCCAGGCGATGGAGGAGTACGTTAAGGAGGCTTTAGCACAGGGATTCATTCGACCATCCACCTCGCCGGCCGCTTCCAGCTTCTTCTTCGTGGGTAAGAAGGATGGAGGTCTCCGTCCATGTATTGATTATCGCCAGCTTAACTCTCAGATCATTCAACAGCCTTACCCACTTCCACTTGTCCCTGCCACCCTCGAAGAACTCCGTGGAGCTCGCATTTTTACCAAGCTGGACCTGCGGAGTGCATACAACCTCGTTCGTATTCGTGAGGGAGACGAGTGGAAGACGGCCTTCATAACACCAACTGGCCACTACAAATATCTTGTCATGCCGTACGGTTTGTCCATCAGTCCCTCGGTCTTCCAAACGATTATGAACGAGGTTTTCCGGGAATTTCTGCATCATTTTGTAGTGGTTTATATTGATGATATTTTGATTTATTCCCGGAACCAGGCAGAACATCGCCAGCACGTCCGTCAGGTCCTCCAAGTCCTACGTCAACACCATCTATACCTGAAGCTGGAGAAATGTGAGTTCCACCAGTCAGAAGTTCAATTTTTGGGTTATAACATCAGCCCCGAGGGTGTGCAGATGAATCAAGACAAGGTGCTCGCCATCCAGAATTGGCCACAACCCAACACCATCAAAGAACTTCAAAGATTTCTCGGATTTACCAACTTCTATCGCCGGTTTATCAAGAACTACAGTTCCATCACTGCACCTCTGACCTCCCTCCTGCGTGGCCAACCTAAACACCTCTGTTGGGACACCTCTGCCCACGAAAGCTTTCACCAACTCAAGAAGATCTTCAGCACTGCTCCTCTCCTACATCATCCAGATCCTGAACGCCCCTTCGTAGTTGAGGTTGATGCATCCACCATCGGCGTCGGAGCAGTGCTGTCGCAAGCGGCCGGTGACTCCACTCTCCTCCATCCCTGTGCCTATTTCTCCAAGAAACTGTCTCCGGCGGAGTAGAATTATGACGTAGGCAATCGAGAGCTACTTTCCATCAAGCTCGCCTTGGAAGAGTGGCGTTATTGGCTGGAAGGGGCTAAACATCCGTTCTTGATCATCACTGACCACAAGAATCTACAGTATCTCAGAGAAGCTAAACGCCTCAATCCCCGCCAAGCCAGATGGGCTCTATTCTTCACCCGGTTCCAATTCAAGATTACCTACCGACCTGGATCCAAGAATATACCTGCAGATGCAGATGCACAGTTCTCTGACGAATCTTCCACCGAACCTGAACCCATCATTCCTGCCGACCTGATTGTTAGCCCCATCCAGTGGGACATCGACACCTGGATCCAGGAAGCCACTCTCCAAGAGCCTGCTCCGCCGGAATGTACAGAGCAGTGGTTCTCAACCTTTTTTTTGCAGTGGGCCGCACTATGTCCAAGTTCAAGTCTCACGGGCCGCATATTATTTACATATGACGTCATCAACACTCACTAACCAGATATTATGCATCTAAAATTATTACAATTAGATGTATTATTATCATTAGAGAGTATAATTCTACTTACCATTAATGGGACACCTGATGTTGTCGGGAGCCGACCAATTTGGTGAAATTCGGCTCAAAAGGAGTAACAGCACAATGAAGTTGTGACTGTAAGTTGTAGTCTGTAAGACGCGCACGGAAACGTGACTTGATGCGCGTCATTGCAGAAAATGTGCGTTCGCAAATGTATGTGGATCCAAATATGGAAAGCACTTCTGAACTTAATAATCTGAGGTTTTGTCCAGAGATGTTTCGCCACATTTCTGCAACTGAGGATGACTGCTGCGCGGTTTGGCTGTGTCCTCTTGCCTGAACATCCATCAGTTCATCTTCGAGCGTGTGGCGAGGCAAACCGAAAGTTGCAGCCAAGTCCTTGATTTTTTTCCACAGGGAAATTGAATGGCTCTCTGATGAAATGTCCTGCATATTTTTTAACGAATCGTTCTCTCTGTTGCATGTCCAGTACACCATCACACGCGTCATTCAGAAGTGGAAAGTGAGTTAGATCACTATCTTTAAGTTGTGCAGTATACAGTCCTAGCTTCATTTTGAAACTCTCAACACAGCCCAACAGGTCATCAACATGTTTTCCGTCACCTTGAAGTTGCAGGTTCAGCTTGTTTAGGTGAGCTGTGACGTCTGCAAGAAAAGCAACATTTGTTTTCCACTCATTGTCTCTCAAGACTGGAAATCTTTCTCCTTCGCCGATGTCATTAAGAAAGTGAACTATCTTGGGGAGTACAGCCAAAAAGTGATTCAAGACTTTCCCACGACTTAGCCATTTCACTTCACTGTGCAGAATGAGGTCTCTGTAGGCACTGTCCAGTTCGTCCAACAACGCAATAAAACGGTGGTGCATTAAAGGCCGCGCTCGAATGAAGTTGACCACCTTGACCACGGTGTCCATAACCTCCACAAAGTATCCATCTACTAACTTGCTGCATAGTGCTTGCTGATGCACAATACAGTGAAATGCCAACAAGTCAGGGGAGATTTTTCGCATTTCAGCAACGAGACCCTTGTGTTTTCCCGTCATTGAGGACGCACCGTCAGTAGTGATGGAGACAACTGAGAATGCCGGTATGTTCATGTCTTTGCATGCTTCACTGAGTGCTCTATGAATATCCTCGCCCTGTGTTCGTTCGTGTAGCGATTTCAACATGAATAAATCTTCTGTAACCTCAAAGGTCTCTGAATTCACACATCTCACCCAAATGCAAAGCTGAGCAACGTCTCCGATGTCTGTCGATTCATCCGCTGCCAAACTGAGAGCTGAAGCAGTGGTTAGCTTAGTTTTTAGTTGTTCTGTCAAATTTTCAGATATTTCAGAAATTCGACGAGTAACTGTGTCGTTGCTGAGCTGCAAACTTTTTATCCTACGAATTATCTCGTTCTTGTTGCTCAGATCATCAAACAGACATTGTGTTTCCAGAAAACAGTTCTTAACTAGCTCCCCATCACTGAATGGTTTGCCGTGTTTGGCAAGGAGCCAGGAAATTTTGAACGTTGCTAATGTCATGGCCTGAGACACTTTTAAGCTAGCTCGGATTGTATTCTGTTCAGCGATGGCATTTTTTTTTTCAAGACTAGTTATCTGGAAAGCTCTTTCCTGAGATCCAAGTGGATATTTCTTGTCAAAAGTTGCGTGGGTGGTATCGAAATGTCTTTTCACATTGTAAGTTTTGCATACACCCAGTATTTTTCTACAGAGCACGCAGAAAGGCTGTCCATCTCGCTCGTTGACTGCAAATTGATTCTTCCATTCTTCAAGCACTCTCCTACCTTCATTGCTGATGCAACGACTCTTTTTGTTTGCATGTGTTCCTTCATTAGTATTTTCCTCACATCTTTTTTCTCCTCTAATAACAAATTTGTCCATTTTGATCGTTAATTGATGACTGTTTTAAATCTGTCAGAGCGCGCGCTTGTAATTGTGTGCGTTAACTGTGTAATTGCATCAGTTCATAGTTGCGTCAGTTCTGCGCATATATGAAAACATGATCACCAAAATGATTTTATGTGACAAAAATATTGTTTAAAGTTTGTTTAATACATTTATTTGTTTAATACATTTTAAAAAATGAATTGTAAAACCATTTATTATTATTTTATTTATTTTTAATTTATTTTTATTTTTTTTACGTGGCCAGCATCGTGGGCCACATTTGCATTTGTGGCGGGCCACAGGTTGAGAACCACTGGTCCAGAGGGTAAGATCTACATACCCAGCTCCCAACGTCAACACCTTCTGGACACAGTTCACCAATCTCCGGGCTCTGGACACCCAGGTAGCAGACGGACCCTCTCGCTCCTTCAACCTCGTTACTGGTGGTCCACAGTATGAACCGTGATGTCATCAGGTACGTCCAAAGCTGCTCAGTCTGTGCCACAACTAACACTCCTCGTCATCTGCCCGCAGGGAAACTGGTGCCACTCCCCATTCCGCAACGACCCTGGTCCCATCTCGGGGTAGACTTCATGACGGATCTCCCAAACTCCGAGGGCAACACCTGCGTGCTGGTAATAGTAGACAGATTCTCCAAGGCCTGCAAGTTTATACCCTTGCGAGGTCTACCCACGGCTATGGACACCGCCGAACTACTACTCCAGCACATATTCCGTCACTTTGGTCTCCCCGAGGAGATAGTGTTGGACCGGGGTCCCCAGTTCATTTCACATGTTTGGAAAGCATTCTTCAAGTCACTTGGTGTATCTGTCAGTCTCTCTTCAGGTTACCACCCGCAGACGAACGGCCAGACTGAGAGGAAGATCCAGGAGCTTGGACGTTACCTCCGGTCATACTGTTCCGAGGACCAACACAGCTGGAGCAGGTTCCTCCCGTGGGCCGAGTACGCACAGAACTCACTACGCCAAGATACCACCGGCTTAACACCTTTCCAGTGCGTACTCGGTTTTCAGCCTCCGCTGTTCCTCTGGACGGAGGAACCCACACATGTTCCAGCTGTTGACCACTGGTTTCGAGAGAGCGAGAGAGTGTGGGACTCAGCTCATCGTCACCTCCAACGCGCCATCAGTTGACATAAGGACTTCGTCGATGCTCGTAGGAGAGCTACTCCTACTTACCAGCCTGGAGATAAAGTCTGGCTCTCTACGAGGGACATCCGGTTGAGGCTACCTTGTCGCAAGCTGAGGCCCCGCTACATCGGTCCGTTCGAGATCCTGAGGCAGATCAACGAAGTGACATATCAGCTTCAGCTCCCACCCAGGTACAGAATTCACCCCACCTTTCACGTATCCCTTCTGAAACCTTATTTTCCCTCTGCCACAGAAATCACCGGAGCTGAAGCTGAACCTCCTCCTCCTGAGATCCTGGATCAACCATCTGTTTACACCGTGCATGAGATCCTGGATTCCCGACGTCGAGGTGGTCACCTGGAATATCTGATCGACTGGGAGGGGTACGGACCAGAGAAACGATCCTGGGTGGCTAGAAACGACATCCTTGACCCCCAACTATTGACGGAGTTCCATCAGAGCCACCCGGAATGTCCTGCCCCTCGTGGTCGAGGTCGTCCTCGACGTCGGAGAAGGGCATCGGGAGCCGCCCCTGGAGGAGGGGGTAATGTCAGAGTTGGACTGCTCAGATAAGATCTCTTACCAACCATACTACTGAATACTGTTTAGCAACCTGTTTAATAAACTTACTACTCCTGTTTTATACTTACCTCCGTCTTTGCCTTCGTCTGTGTGTGACAGAAGGGTCTATTGAAACGATCGGTCATTTTTTTTTTCCGAAAAATAAAAATTTGTAGACTTTTTAAGCACAAAAGCTTGCGTAGCAAAGGCTCTCGAATGCGCGTCCACGTGTCGTTCTTGAACGATTCGTTTATTTTGAACAAATCTTTAATGTGACTCGCAAAGAACGAGTCGTCTCGGGGAGTGATTCGTTCAGTCGCACATGCGCAACATCCTATTATGTTCTGTACTAGAATTTTGCTGCATTCACGCCATCTCGTAATTCCGAGATGAAAACACGTGACATTCTACTCTATCTGAATTATGAGTTTCTATGGCAACACTAACAATGCCAAAGCCTTCACGTACTCCTGAACTCCTAATTACAACTTGTAAACTCGGAATGTTCTGAGAGTTACGACTTGGACCATTGACAGATGTACCACGCGACCGACGCCAGGCTCATTTTTGCGCTACTTAGGCCCCGGCCTGGCTATGTGCCCAAGGTTCCCACCACGCCTTTCTGCGATCAGGTGGTGAACCTGCAAGCTCTGCCCCTGGAGGAGGCAGACCCGGCCTCTGTGCTGCTGTGTCCAGTCCGCGCCCTCCGTATATATGTGGACCGCACTCGGCACTTCAGACGCACCGAGCAGCTCTTTGTCTGCTTTGGAGGTCAGCAGAAAGGGAATGCTGTCTCCAAACAGAGGTTGGCCCATTGGGTGGTAGATGCCATCTCCCTGTCATATCAAAACCAGGGAGAGCCATGCCCCTTAGGTGTTTACGCCCACTCCACAAGGAGTGTTGCCTCATCCTATGCGTTGGCTCATGGCGCCTCACTAGCAGACATCTGTAGAGCTGCGGGCTGGGCGACACCTAATACCTTCGCTTAACATAGACATCAGGTAAGCGGGAGACCGGCTGGTGTCGGCTTGCTGCGCCACTCCTACGGGATCCGTGCGCTATATCCCTCAGTTGTTCCCTCCGGTGAACCTTGGGTCCTCCATGCCCCGCAGTCAGGCCTAGCTGCGGAGTAGTGCCTGACTGTGCTCCGGCTGGGTTTCCTTCGCCCAGCAGGTTGTGGCAACATGTCTCAGTATTTTTCCAAGGTCAGCTAGAAGGCCGCTGTTTCCCTTATATATCTCTAGAAGCTATAGATATATTGAATTATTTTCATTCCACATGTAGAGATCTCATGTGCTCCGCCCCCCCAACTTCTGCTTCAGTAACAACTGGCATCCCTGTGGGGTCCCCTATTGGCCCTCAGGGCATTGGGAAGGTTACGTTCATATCCATCTGCTGACACGTCCGCCTGTCAGCACGTGGGTCTGTGCGTAACGCGGCGTCAGGGTTGTGGCCTGTTCCATGGGTCTGTTCCCATATGTAATGTCGTAGTGAAACGACTGAAGGGGAACGTCTAGGTTACGTAGGTAACCCTCGTTCCCTGAAGGAGGGAACGGAGACGTTACATCCCCTGCCACGACCCTACGTCGCGCTGACGCCGGGTTGCGACTCGGCTCCTCAGCAAAAACCTGAATGAGTGGTTGCACGCAGCCATCTTATATACCCGTATGTACGGGGGAGTGGCTCGGCATGCAAATACCACTCGCCAATGTTCATTGGCCTTTTGAATAAGGCTCAGAGATGATTGGACTCTCAAGCGAGTTCCCATATGTAACGTCTCCGTTCCCTCCTTCAGGGAACGAGGGTTACCTACGTAACCTAGACGTTTTAAAGCTTGTTGTTTTGCATAATGTCACAGTTATATATGACATGAGAATAAGGCCTGAAGTTAACAAGAATATTTTGAGGAAAATATAATTGTATTTTTATAATGATTTTTTCCTTTCAAACATTGTCTGTGTAAAAACACCCTTGCCAAATGCCCCCAGAGAGCATCACTTCCCACTTCAATAACTGCTGTAGTTACCATGATCTGAACAACACATCCTTTCTTTTTCCCTCGGATGTAATCTATCTAGGTTGTTGAATAAAAATATTTGGACTTAAAAATAAAAAAAAAAATTACTAAAAATAAATCTAAAAATAGTCTAAAAATTACCTAAACCTAGCACCAGCTAGCTTGTTAGCTAGACAGTTAGCATCAGCTAACAATATTTACTTATTTTCAGTATGGTTATGAATAAACATCATATCTGTCTATTCTAGTTGATCCAAACAATATGAAAATTTATACGGTTGCTAAACAATATAAAAACAGACGTCACGTAGGGTTACATACGTAGCATTTTAATAAAACTGCTAAGGTTACAGCAGCGGGGAATATGAACGTGCATGAGTTATTTTATTTAATCTGTTATTTAAATGTTTCGTTTTTGACCTAAAACAGACCTAGAACAGCTGCAATCGGATCATTCCAATTCGTGAATGAATCGTTTGGCGACTGGCGAATCAATTTAACAGGTTCATTGAAAAGAATCAATTTGTTTATGAATCAGATACCGCTTCTGCATCTCAGAACACGTAATAATGGAGTAACGATATGTTTTATGAAATGTAGTGAAGTAAAAAGTAGGATCTTACGCTTTGGAATGTAGTGAAGTAAAAGTGAAAGTTACTCAAAATAAAACTACTCCAGTAAAGTACAGATACTTGAAAAATGTACTTAAGTACAGTAACGAAGTACAGCTACTTCGTTACTACCCACCACTGGGAACGGAGATGTTACATCCCTCATGCTACAACCTTGAACTGCGCTGAATGCTCGGATGCATCTCGGCTCCTCAGCATGAACCTGAGTGGATGCACGCCGCCATCTTATATAGCTGTATGTATGGGGGAGTGGCTTGGCATGCAAATTCCACTCGCCAATTCTCATTGGCCTTTTTTTCTAAGCTCTCCCAAGTAAGACCCCATGACATCAGTCAATGTAATGTGTTCGTTCCTTCCTTCAGGGAAGGGTTACATACATAACAGAGACATTTCTCATTCCCAAGTCCCTTCAAAGTGTCAGCTCAGAAATATGAAAAACAGATAACCTTACTGTCAATTGGATTGCGCTACATTGTAAAAAACCAGAAGGTGAGAAAACTTATTTTCTCAAACTCATTAAAACATTAATTTTAAGGCAACCAGCTTCAGGCCATTTTTGAGTTTACTCAACTTAAAGGTCAGTTGTACAAACGTGTGTGCATGTTTAATCAACATAATATATTAAGTTAAACAAACTATTAAACTTCCAATTTTATGTTCAGTTAAAATTCCAAATATGGAGTTTTAATAATTTAGAAAACTTAAGTTTACAAAACCTGATCATTTAAGTAACTGTAAACAATCAAAAGTTGAGAAAACACAAAAGTTTAAGGCAACCAACTTCAGAAGATTTTTGAGTTTTCTCAATTTTTGATTTTTTAAAGTGCAGCTTCAGGACTTCTTAGATTTTACTCAACCTGAGTTTTAAGTTCAGCACAAAATTGTCAATCCAGTAGTGGAGGTCCCCCAACACTGCACATTTTGCATCTCTCCTTTGTTTGACTCCATTTCAGGTCTTGGAGTATCTACTAATGAGCTGATCTGAATCAGGTGTGTTGACATGGAAAACATGCAGTGTTGGGGGGCCTCCAGGAACGTGGTTCGGAACCACTGCAGTAGTGAATGAATGAACTACATGCTATTCAGTAGAATATTGGTCCTCAAAAAACTTCTTTAAATCTTTAATTGTACAGAATCAGAATCAGAATTAGCTTTATTCGCCAGGTGTGCGTAAACACACAAGGAATTTGTTGTGTTTTTTTGTAAGGTGCTCCTGGTACATACATGCATACATACATACATACTGACATGAGAACAGAAAAAACATTTAAATAAAAACAAAATAATAAATAATGTGTATGAATCTGGAACAAATGATTTATGTACAGATTTGTGCTTTATTTACTCTATGTACAGCTGTATAAATAAAGAGATGTGCATATGTATTTACATAATACTAGAGTAAGAGGCAATAATTAAAGATGAAGAAAAAGTACAGAAATGAATTGCAGAACACAGGTAACGATTCATGTTTTAGCTGGTTTTAAGCTGGAGATGGCATTTGGGAAATAACTGTTTTTATGCCTAGATGTTCTAGTGCTCAGGGATCTGTAGCGTCTGACTGAGGGGAGGAGTGCAAACAGGTTGAGTCCGGGGTGAGAGGGGTCTTTGATGATGCTTCCTGCCCTTTTCTTCACTCTGTTGTACAAGTCCTGGCATAGTTGTACAAGTCCTGAAGGTTGGGCAGGTGCACACCAATGATCCTTTCTGCTGTCCTAACAGTCCGTTGCAGTCATCTTATATCTGATTTGCTGGCTGCCCCAAACCAGATAGTTATAGAAGTCAAGTCAAGTCAAGTCACCTTTATTTATATACCGCCTTTAACAATACAGAATTGTGACAAGGCGGCTGTACAGTATTAAATAGGAAACAGTACATCAACAATGCCAAAAGGCAACAGTAAACACTCACATTTTAGGTAAAGGTAGTTAATCAAAAATAATAAAATAAAATGCAATATTGTGTTAAGAGAAAGTGTCCCCAACTAAGCAAGCCAGAGGCGACAGCGGCAAGGAACCAAAACTCCATCGGTGACAAATGGAGAAAAAAACCTTGGGAGAAACCAGGCTCAGTCGGGGGGCCAGTTCTCCTCTGGCCAAAAGTTCCCGTGGTCTTGTGCCGACAGCGGTCTAGGTGATGTGGTCTTCACTGTGGATCCGTCTCTGGGGCTCATCTAGTTGATGTGGACTCCGCTGACATTCAGGGCTGTAGAGGTCGTCTCTAGGTGCTGATCCACCATCTGGGCTTCATGAAGAGCACAGAACTGACTCAATAACAGCTGAGTAAAACTGTGTCATCAGTGCCTGTGGTAGATTGAACTTTTTCAGTTGACGAAGGAAGTACAACCACTACTGGGCTTTTTTCACAATGGAGTCAATGTGAACCACAGCCTTTTAATTGCATCAATATTATTTCTTTTTAGAACGGCAAAAAAACACAAACCAACTAATTTCATTTATAACTCAAGCAAATAAAGCTGGAAAAAGTTGCAATCTGTGCAGATGCAATCATTGTAGAGGCAAGGTAGTTGGGTGTTTCTTCCCTGGTAGTGGCACAATCTGTAATGTTTTAAAATGACCTCCTGAGCAGGGTGTTCAAATTTGCATATCTTGCACTGCATCACCTATTTTTTTTTTTTTTAACCACAAGCTATAAATGAATTTATTGTTACAGAACATCAAAAGAAGAATTTGAAATACAATCATTAAGAAAGCAAGGACAAAAATATCAAATATTAGTTAGTTAAATGAATATCAAATGAATATCAAATTTTAAAAATGAATTTAAGCTGTAAAATAGCTCTTAAATTATTTATATTTTTAATACATACAGATAAATGCAGATACAGACTTACAGTACACTTAATTTCAAAATAAGCATGGCCCTTTTCTATTACAACTATACAAATAAAAAATAATAAGTAATAGTAAGCTACACAAGCACTGAACAAGAACATAAATGTGAATTACACTCTAAAAAATGCTGGGTTAAAAACAACCCAATTTGGGTTATTTTGGCTACCCAGCGCTGGGTGAAAAAGGGACGAACCCAACGCTGGGTTGTTTTGACCCAGCGAGTTGGGTTGAATTATTGACCCAGCATGCTGGGTTGCTTTTTTTATGGTTTAAAATTACTACACTGCTAGGCTAAAATGAAACCAAAATTGAGCTAGGCATTAAATCTACAAATCTTGATCATTATAAAATCACTTTAACACACACAGAATGACTATCCAAAGATAAATGTTTATTAAAAACTATAACAAGAGAAAACATGCAAAAGTAACATGCATGTGAAAAGAAATACAGAAAAAGTATGGCATTAGCAGGTACGGAGTTTATAAATGAAGCACTGAACATTTGCTGACTATTTTGTCTGGTAAATTTTGTATATTGTATACTGTACAAAAACACTACTTTACAATAATTGTACAATTAGTTAATAGTTTCTTTCTTTCTTTTTTTTATACACAAACTAAAAATAAAACCACAACATTAACACTGACATTATAATATTTAACATTTAAATTGTAAGTACTTGTGTGTATGAATGAGTGTGAACTCCATTTCTACTGAACAACACAGAACAAGCATTTGACATTTTGTTTTTACAGACTATACACTTACGGTTTGTTTCATAGTCCATGATTGCAAACAGAAAATGCATCACTGCCAATTTTCATTATCTCTTTAAGATAATTAATGTAGTCATGAAGCCCCATCAACTCAGCAAAGGCGTGCAACATCTTTGACATTGTCCAGGGCAGCCTCCTCCTTTAAAACCACTGTTGCATCAGTTTGGGGGAAAGATCATTTCTCCTCTTTGTCCAGCGTTCATCCCAGTCACCACCTGCTCTTCATCAGTGGCCTAAAAGAGAAAAACATTTAAAAAAGAAAACATTTAGTTCAAATGTAACCATTTTCAAACAGAGGTGCATCCAATTCTGTAAGGACAGGTTACTAGACTGTTTTATAATTTCAGTCATATTGTGTGGTAGTTTATTGTCTTTGTCTACCACAGTGCTTTAGAATACTACAATACTACAAAAAAAAAAGAAATTATGACCTTTACTTGCCTTAAACCACCTTTCCCTCTCTTATGGAGAAGCTGAGAATATCACCTCCTCACACAAGCAGGATTCTGTGTTTTTAACTCCAAAGTTGGTTTGAGTTCTGCATGCAATGAAAAACACGGACACCAATGGTTTAAATAAAACGTGAACAAGTCATCATACTGTTCAAAATGTGAAGTAAACAGGCAGGAGACAACAGAAACATGTATTTTCAAAAATAACTCACATCAATCCTGAAAGAATGAAGCTCTCCTATGTCTCTGGCTTTCAACATCTACAAAAAAGCAAACATTCTTTTACTACTAGTCCAAAAAATATATAATATGGAATTATGACTTTTACTTGCCTTATACCGTCTTTCCCTCTCTTCTGCCTCTCTTCTGAAGAAGCCGAGAAGATCGCCTTCTCCCACACAGTCTTCCGTGCCATTAACTCCAGAGCTGGTTTGAGTTGTGCAATGAAAAACACGCACATCAATAATTTAATTAAAATGTGAACAAGTAATCATACTATTTTTGCATCAAAATATTAAGTAAACAGGCAGAAGACAATGAAAACATTTATTTTCTACAAATAGCTCATATCAATCAAAAAAGAATCAACCTATCCTGTCTCTGGCTTTGAACATCTACATAAAACATATTTTTACTCTTAAACAAATAAATAAATAAATCAAATAAAAGACAACATTAAATTATTAGCTTTACTTGCCTTAAATCGCCTTTCCTTCTTTTCTAATGCTCAGAAAATCGCCTCCTCACACAAGTAGGTGCCTGTGGTGTTAGCCCCAAAGTTGGTTTGAGTTCTGCAAAAAACGGACATCAGTGGTTTAAATAAAATGTGAACAAGTCATCATACTGTTGTTGTATCAAAATGTGAAGTAAACAGGCAGAAGACAACAGAAACATGTATTTTCTAAAAATAACTCACATCAATCCTGAAAGAATGAAGCTCTCATATGTCTCTGGTTTTCAACATCTACAAAAAAGCAAACATTCTTTTAACAATAGTAAAAAAAATGATAATATAGAAATTACAACCTCTACTTGCCTTATACCGTCTTTCCCTCTCTTCTGAAGAAGCCGAGCCGATCGCCTCCTCTCACACGCGGTCTTCTGTGCCGTTAACTCCTGGCGCGAGCACAATGAAGACTCGCACGTCCTGATTTTGCTGAGTTAGATGTGTTCCTGGGTCAACATATTTTGTTGACCCTGGAACAACATTTTAATCCAAAAATTTAATCTTGACCATATCCCTACACCTAAACCTAACCTTACCCATGAGTAATCCCTAAAATCAGAGGAAATGATAGATGAATGACACTGATGTACAAGCACCAAACACTGATTGTAAGCCTAAACTTCACAAAAACTATAAACTGTTTTTTCAAATCTGTTTGGTTAATCACAATGTTGTTCCAGGGCCAACAAAGATGTTGACCCAGGAACATGTTGTACTTGGTAAAATCAGGTTCTGCATGAAGACTCAAAGCTCAACAAGTCTGAAATATGACATGCAAAACATTACTTTTAACAATTAAAACTTAATCAGCCTTAAAATAATTAAGCTAGTCTTCATTACACGACGCCGTTTTCTTTAGGAAACTACTTTCAGTTTAATCACGTGAAAAAAGTTTACTAATTAACATGTAAATCTGTTAATAATCCTCTATTAACAGCTAAATCTTGTGTAAATATGACATGAAACTCACAGACGTTGTATTAAAGCTATCTCTTCTGTTCAGTAGAAGAGGCCGTTAAGACTATTTCTGAGGCGAAAACCGCGTCAGTGTATTTTCCAATAAAAGCTCTTTTCCGACTTTTCCCGCGTTCCATGAAATCTCAAAATACTCCCAGACACACATTATGAATGATGACTTTACATTTTTAATCCTTACTTACCGAAAATCGATCTACACTCGCTTCCATCTGCAGACGCTGAGAAAATGGCCGCTTCTCGCACTTTTTGACGTACGGTGGACACGACGTGCCTGCTCTCTCTCGGGTCCGCGTTCCTAACCCAGCACCGCTGGCTTATAAATTAAGACCAGTTTTAACCCAAAATTGGGTTACTGATCAACTAAAAGCCACCTAAGTAGTTGTACAGAAGCGCATATTTCAAACAAATTTCATTCAAATCACATTGTAAAATGATGTTTATGTAACATTATCGTGATACCGAAGCTTGTGGTAATTACAGGTACTAATGTTTACCTGAAACCTCCACCTAGTCACAAGCCTTCAGAAGAGGTATCGCAGGAGGCAGGAAACACACACTTGACAGGTTAAGGTGATTTAAACCTTTTATGCGTATATATCTAAACCCAGAAAATAATTGTGCAAAAATACAGAACTGAACAGATGAGTTGATAATCAAATTCAATTGATTTGTCCTCTTAAGAACAATGACTGGAGGCTTCTTTGATGGACGAATTAATTCACAATTTATGCAAACAGATCCCAGTAACGTTTAGAAATTTTTCCACTTGAAGAAGGTTTACTCTTTATTTTACCTGTGTTTGTTTATACTATCTGAAAGCGTATTTAATTAAAAATCCTTTTTGAACCCTCTTAATTTGAAGTTTGCTTCTCTCCTCTTATTTTAGTAACAATTTACTTTTCTACTCCCACAGGTTACATAAAAATTTAACCTTTCACAGTGGCCACGAAATGCTCAGATATGTACCACACCCAAAAGAATAAATTAAATCAAACCTCAATTTGTCAATATCAGGATCACATAAACAGTAAATACAATGTAACATTTATATCGGTACACAATGATGAATGAGCACCTAGTCTCTATGAATGGATGAATATTGAACTCAGCAATTCTCTTGGAAAACAACGCAGTTAACATTGTGTATCCTCTGTATGACGCAGTTGATATAAAGTTAATCTATCTGATCTCAAAGTCCCTGATTCCACGTGGGTAGTTTATTTTTCTCACTCAAAACAACAAATCTCGTTAGATTCCGACTCTCTAATTGATTTAGATCTTAATTCAACTGTTATTTTCTCTAATATTCAGTTTCTTTTTAGGATTTCTCAGCAAGCGTTCTATCCAGTTCAATCAAGTTCACTTTTTTCCCGAACTCTTCCTGGGTGGGACTACCATCAAGGAACTAATCTAATTGGTTGGTCTACCTCTGCAGTGAAATTCCATCAATTTTACATGCAGTTTAACTTAATAATTTCCAAATGAATATAATTTTGAAATTATTGCGTTTCACAAAAATACAACAATTTATTTAATTAACTAAGAGAGTTTTATGCATTAATTTTTTCCTTAATTTAACCCTGGGCTACATTTACACATGAAACAACATTTACTGTATGATCATGCTGACAGACTAAACAGGCACCGCCTGAGCCAACTTGAGAAAATCATATCGTAAATTGATACACCAGAGTTGTCACTTTTATGGACTAAACGGTCGCTGCCTGAGGCAACTTTAAAATGAAAGGAAATAATGTACAGTGTACAAAAGCACAAACAGAAGAAAAAAAAAACATAATTCAAATCATTTTTAAAAATTGGCGCCGTCTGACCTGAGGCAAGTCAAAGACGCGGCAAAACAGAACAGACTAACTTGCTGCCACCTGTCGCACACAATTATGAACAACAAAATACACACTACAAAGAATGTTACCATTTTTAGTTTTTATTTGATAATGCAATCAAATTTACAATAAAAGCGAGGCTACAAGATGTGCCTTCACTTCAGATGTGTATTCATGGAGGTTAGTCTTCGTAGATAATTTTGCCTCAATGTAGGATAAACACTGGATAAACAATTATCCAACGTTGTGTAATAACTTTGTCGTTTTCCATTTCCCAGTGGTAACTGTTTCCATTGTTGTTGTTAGACATGACGGATCAGTCACGTAAACATGATGGATACGTTTTCGTAGATGCAATTCTTTCCTGGATAGGAAAACTCACATCAAATTGTGACGTGTGGCCAAGTATGGGGACCCATACTCTTTTAAGTGTTTTCCAAGTGCACACAAACAGTAGTGAGTAGTGAACAAACACACGCACACACACCGTGAACACACAACCGGAGCAGTGGGCAGCCACATTGCTATCGCTGCGGCGCCCGTTTTCCATTGACGTTGCTAGACGTTTATGGGTCGAATTTAATTTTTTGACGACGTTATTCGTTGTGAAGAGCTCTTCCTCGATATATTGTTGTCATTTTTATCGCTTTCCGCAGTGTTTACTCTTTTCATCATTGTTGTTCTAGTATCGCGCTATACTGTTATTAACTGCTTATTGTCTTGTGCTCTTGAGCCACAGAATAGTTGAGAATAACATTTTCGGAAAATCTGAATCACGCTACGTACAGCTGAATTTTTTTTTTCAAACACAGCTGAATCCCGTTTTAAGTCAAATATGGCGTTGTATGGTTGAGAACGATATATTTTAAATATCTTAATCATGCTTTTTACGTTTGAAACTATTTTAAAAACAGATAAACCCAGTTGTATCAAGCTAAAATCATCAGAGCATGCCTGACTCATGTGGGATATAGCTGAAACAATGTTGTACATGTATAACATGACCATCAAAGCTGGTATATTGTGGTCTTCTTGTGTTTCTGAGCCACTGCATAGCTGAGAACGATATTGTTTACTTATCTGATATAACTTATTGAAAGCTGAAACTATTTTTAAAAAAACTGAGCCCAGCTGTTTCCAGCTAAAAACAGGATGCAAGCCAGATATCGCCAAAACAATGTTGTAAAAAGATATACCAACCATAAAGACATCGAAACAATGTCCTAAAAAAGACAATGGCAGCACATTTACCATGATGGATGATACAGGCGTAGAGTCAGAAATTTCAATATTTACCTCAGTGGATTCAAGTGAAGCACAAGACATAAGAAAATTCAAACTCCTAAAAAGACAGTTAGAAGGCATGAACCAACTCCTGACTTCTTTCCCTATCGCGACACTAACCTAAAATGAGAAAGAGCAGAACTTTTATTACCTGTAGAATGGGCGTGTCTTATCTTATCTAACTCTTATCCAATGAAAAGTCATCAGTGACCTAAGGAGATCTTACGTCATATTTGGCAAATTCAAGAAGACAAGTCACTAAAACGCTAAAATTATTTTAATTTTCATCAAACAAGGAACATTTACAGATGACTCTATTTAATCTATCTAATCTAAATTATTGAGTGCTTGTGCTGAAACGGTCAGGAGCGTGTGCGCGGTTTGTACTGGGATCATAGGGACATTCATAAACAGACCTGTAGAACAGGTTTATTATAATAGGACACCTGTATTAGGTGATACTGTGTTTAGAACTGAGCTGTGTTTTGTGTGTGTTTTGTAACACTCTTTGTTGGAGGATTGTTTCTAAAATGTCATTTTCAGTTGGATAATGTTTTGAATCCTACTACAGACAGTGAAAAAGGAGAGTAAAATTGGTTTAGTTACTGTTTGATGATCCCCTTCCTGCTTAATGCTTTTCAAGATGTTCTGGTCGATGACCATTACAGAAGCTTCTAGAAAGTTCCAGTGTCCCTAGTGTACATCACTGAAACAGAAACAAGACACAATTACTTTGTTCAAACATTCTGAGAAACACATTATGTGTCCAAGTCTTCATTAAAGCTAATCAAATGCTGCTGAAGAAATTAATAACAAGGCAGATCTTGGTTTGGTCTGTACTTTGTTCTTCTGTCCCATAAGGAGCAGAAACCATCAGAACAGTGAATTATCCCTCTTTACAAACCAGACAAAACATCTTAAGGCTAAAAGTAGCTCATAACTTGCCAGTTTAGGAGAAAATCTTACAAATAATGGACGTGTCAGTCCTAAATTTAGGACTTCTAAATGTTCGCTCTAAGAGTATTTTTACAAAGTGTTTTAGCACTAAAACTAGCTCCTAAATCTGCGAAACATTAGGAGTAGTGAAGAGGACTCCTAAGTCATTAAGACCAAATCCCAACTATCACAAAATGGCTGTTGTTAGCAATCTACCTTTGAACTTAAATGTTTTAGAAACACTCTGCATTTATCTGCACACGTTATCCCACGCAACTCTTTTGGTTTTGGAGGCTATACCAACTCCAGTTGTTCCTTTGATTATATCCTTGTTGTCATTAACATGTTGGGCAAGAAGTAACAGCTGTTCTTGCGTCCCATTTGGTTTTCTTTTACGTTTGCATATCTTACTATCAGCCATGATTATTCTATTCTGTTAATAAAAAGGCTGTTTATATGCATATCAGCTAATTGTTTATGAGAAGCACACATGTAAAAGGCTGACAATCAGCTGAACATGTACTTGTTTAATTAGTGACCCTTAGCCTGCATTTTAAAATCTTTATTTGAATGTGGCAACATAACACCGCGCTCTAAAATATTTCTGTGAACAAATCTCTTACAGAGACTCCTCCCCTATCAGCCAATCACTGTGTGCATAGTTAGTAGGCATGCTGACATCATCCATAGCAACAAGGTCAACCCCATTCACGACCCCCTTCCTCCCTCTCTTCTCCCCTCCCTGCATCTCACTCTTCTTCCACCAAAGCAAGAATATCCATATAGCACGTGTGTTATATCTTGTGAATATGTTGATTTTTCATGTTTGGTATCATTTTAAAGGTCTCTGTGCAGTTGGAAAAATGGTCTCAATTTCAGAGCAGTCACTTATATTATGAGGAAGATCGAACATTTTTGTATAATTGTGTTTTGCTGCTGAGGGGTGTGTTTTCCCCTTAGGGTTGAGTGAGAGTCTCCAGCCAGGTGTGACCCTGGGTTGCGAGATCTCCTGACAAACCAAAAAGTCTTTCTGTTTTTACAACTAATTGGAAGATTTGTTTGTTTTGGTCTGGGTATATAAGCGAAGTGACAAAATACTACTGGGGGATTCTGTATTCAGAAGAACCCCCACACTGTGTGAGAGTCTCTGGAGTTTTGCACCCAAGTCTCTCACATGCTGCTGTGTATCTCTCTGTGGTCAGGTGTGCATCTCCCACTCTTAGATTTATCTTAGAGTAATTGATGTTATGTATTTATCTGAATTGGAACTGAAATTAATTCTGAAATGGATTCTCATTGCTTAATTATGTAATTGGCATGATACATTTTTACCTGACAAATAAAACATTATATATGATTTATTCTGATCTGTTCTGAAATCTTTATTACTAGTAAATTGCGAGGATGCTTTTGTTACTGCAAATATACGGCCAGGATAGAGCAAACTGCAGGCTCAGGACTGAATGGAGCAGTAGACTCGTCACTTGAGACCTCCTGATTTCTGTCTATTGCTGATGTTAGCAAGTTGTATGGGAGAAGACTAAATTAAACTACACTTTTTGTGAAAGCAAGCAGTAGGCGACTGGCAAAAAGGTATTAGCCACCTACAGACCTCTGGACTCAATAGAGAACCAATGATCTCAGCTACTCCAGAAGCTCCTGTTGTCAGCTAGAAAATGAGACACACACACACACACAGCACAGAATAACAGGCTAAATCAAATATCATTGATTAGCTTTAGTCATGGGGTTTAGTTACAATTTCTGGTGATCTCCTTCCTGTGTAATATTCTTCAAGACATTCTGTGTTGCTGGTCGTTGTCCTTCTGGAGGTTCCTGTCAATAACGTGCCACGTCACTGAAGCAGAAACAAGACACGTTAAAGTTAAAGAAACTGTGTTGTTGAAATCAAACCGTGTTACTTCCCTGTAATAACGAGAGGTGGGTCTGCATTTGGTGTGAACTATATTCTGTCCCATCAGAAACCACCAGAGCAATAAAACATCAATTTTCACAAACCTGTGAGAAAAAAAAAAGTTTGGGGATTTGAGATATTGTGACAGTGTTAAAGATCTTGGCACAGTTTTGTTGGCTTGTTCTTCCCACTATAATATATAGGAACTATACATTATTTTGATCAAGTCAAAGAAGTAGTTACAAATGCCACTGCAAAAAAAAATTTTCTTACTTAGATTTGTTGTCTTGTTTTAAGCCAAAATATCTAACAATTGTTACATCGAGAAGGATTTTCAAGACAAGCAAAAATTATTGTCTTGTTTTCAAAGAAGTCAAAATTAAGTTTTTGCCTGAAACAAGCAAAATAATCCGCCAATGAGGTAAGCAAAATAATCTTGTTTTCTGCTTGAAATAAGACCATTTTACTTATTATAAGCAAAAAAATCGGACTTAATTTTGACTTCTTTGTTCTGAAAACAAGACAATAATTTTTGCTTAGCAAAAATGATTTAAAGGGGTCATCGGATGCCCATTTTCCACAAGTTGATATGATTCTTTAGGGTCTTAATGAAAAGTCTATAATATACTTTGGTTAAAAATTCTCAGTGGTTGTGTAAAACAACACCCTTTTTACCTTGCCAAAATCAGCTCTGCAAAAATCATCTCATTCTGGTCGAGGCTGCTTTGAATGTTAATGAGCTCTGCTCGCCCCGTCCCTCACTTCTCTCTGTGGAGTGACGAGCCTGTTTGCTTTAGCCACATTTAGCCACGTTTAGCCACTAAACATGCTAACTAGCACATTATTAGGAAAGACAATCGCAAAGATTCATAAAAAAAAAACCCTTATACTCCTGCTGTAAGTGAAGCTGGATCATGAACGTGTTTATGTAGATCGGGAGGTGCATTCCCTTCACAAACAAATGTAATCCACTGCATCTTCAGCGGCTCAGATGTCGGGAGTAAATGACGACCACTACGTTCATTATTACATCCAGCAACACAACACCTCAATCGCTCAATCAGATATTCTTGTCTAACCTACATCGCTACTCCGGCATCGAAACAAAGAGGGTGGAGTGTTACAGCTGATCTAAGGTAAGATGCTCATGTCAGTCAACTATCGTGGGAGCGGCCTCTGTCGGTGTGACGTCACAATGACAGGCATCTGAGAATGGCTCGATTTGAAAAAGGGGATATTATTTTTACAGATTATTTAAAAACCACTGCATGGATTTTTATCATTATAGGGTAGATTTGTACATACACTGCCAACACACATTAATGTTCAAACAACATGTAAAAGTGAACTTAGCATCCGATGACCCCTTTAAGACCTTAGTCAGGGTATTTAATTTTTGACTGGAATGAAAACAAGGCTGTAAGGACCTGAATTACAGTGTGTTCAGAGGATTGTTTATATGATTAAACACTTTTCCAAAAAACTTTCAGTAGACAAATACTTCCTAAAATAGTTTTGAAAGTTGCTGAAATGACACATAATCTATAACCTTTATTCAGTGCTTGCATTATCAAGACTGTAAGCCTATCCCTCAGCCTCGCTTCTATCTGCATAAAATAACAACATAGCATCAACCCTATTAAGGTCAACGGTGCTTTCATTGATGGCAGAAAGGGAAAATAGTACCCGACCTTAGAGCCACAGCACCATGTCTCACAGCTGTTTCAGGACAACCAGCAGCCTCTGACTGGTAGTTAAAGTGGAGATTATAGCCTCATTAAGTTTAGGATTAGTGGTGGGGTTATGAATTTGCTAGGATCGAGCTTATAAAAATAGCGAAGGTAGGGGTAGGTTAGGCAATGGTCAGCTTTGCCCTAACTTCCAGTCTGAGATAGCTGTGCTAAAACTGTACACAAACACAAACTGTATGTTGCTGCGGCTCTGCAGTTTAACATACCTCAAATTGGAAAATGTCAGTGAATAAATAGCAGAGGGCCAGGCCAGTGATGATGTAACTGAGGTACTGTATACACAAAATGCTCATAGAACATTAGCATGTTACTTGAAGTGCTTGTGTTAAAATAGGCAGGACTGTATTGTTTTATACAGCCTGGGATCTTAGGGGAATTTATAGCATAACTTTATGGCAGGTTTATGATAAGGGGACACACCTGTATTAAATGAGTCTTAAGTCATATTGTGCTTGTATGCTCTGAACTGTGTTTTTCACAATTACTGTTGGAGGAATGTGTCAGTATTGTCAGATTTTGTTGGATATTGGTCTGAGAGTGAAACAGGAGGGTGGGTAAAAGGAGGGTGATGGTCTGACTTTGTTTGTGTTTCTAGCACTTTCTAATGAGAAGATGAGAGATGTGGAAGTCAGATGTTCGCAGGTAGAAATCTTTCGCTGGATCCAAGACAGAACCAATGATCTCTTCAACCAAATGCTCCAGCTGCTCTCAAATGTCAACTAGAAAACACAGACAACACACCAATCCCACACAACAGAAGAGTAAAGCAAATATCACACATTATCGTTATCATTGGGTATACTTACGGTCTCTGGCGTACTCCTACCAGTTTAATGCTCTACAAGAGGTTTTGTGATGAGTCTGGCTGATGGCTTATGGAAGCTTCTGAAAAGTTCCCATCAGTAATGTGCCACATCACTGAAGCAGAAACACACACACTCACCTCATTCATACATACTGAGAAACACATTATGTGCCATTTGTTCAATCAAATTAAAACGCTGAGTACTGTCCAAACACGTTTCAGCAGAAGGACTGAATTAACCACCATTAGAAGGGGCTTTAAAAAAGGAAAAGGAGAAAAGGACATGACGTGTGAACAAATATGGTGTCCCATACTCGGAATTTGTGCTCTGCATTTATCCCATCCAAGTGCACACCTACAGCAGTGAGCAGTGAACAAACACACACACATCATGAACTAGAGATCTTGGTGGGATGGATTTTTCAGATTCTGTCTCACGCAATGTCTACACTTCGTGTGTTGTAATGAAAGGATTCAACACTGTGCAAAAACTTTTGAGTGATGAGTAGATTCTTACCTAAACACTTCTGAATGGCCAATACATTCCAGAAATCAACAGATGGTTGCTGCCATCTGCCTATTGTTGTGCTTGCTAATCATTTTTATGTTACAGGAAAGGAAAGGAAAGGAAAGGAAAGGAGGTGACCTGTGACCAAGTATGGTGACCCATACTTGGAATTTATGCTCTGCATTTCACCCATCCAAGTGCAGACAAACAGCAGTGAGCAGTGAGCAAACACACACATACACCCCGTGAACACACACCCAGAGCAGTGGGCAGCCAATGCTGCGGTGCCTGAGGAGCAGTTGGGGGTTTGGTGCCTTGCTCAAGGGTCTCACCTCAGTCGTGGTACTGAGGGTGGAGAGAGTGCTGGTAATTCACTCCCCCCACCTACAATCCCTGCTGGGCTGGAGACTGCCACACGTTTTGTCCCGAGTGCAAGTGGTATTAAGGGTGGAGAGAGAGCTGTACAGTCACTTCCCCATCTACAATCCCCACTGGTACCGAGACTCAAACCTGCGACCTTTCTTACAAGTCCAACTAACAATTAGGCCACGACTGCCACAAAGGCAGCCCAAAGTGGATCCAACAGCTCAATCTCAACGTCCCAAGAATAAGCACCGGAACTTCCTGGAAATCATACTGTTAAACAATCCTATCACTTTCCTCATAGGCCTCGCTCTTAAAGATGATAGATGAAATCTTTGAAAAATGACGATGCAAGCTGAAGGATCTTCTCTCTACTGTTGAACTTCAGCAGTACTGAAGTTTGTCCAAATGGCTGTAGTTTCATGTAGACGACTGCTATCAGCTGGACCACACTAACACATACAGTCATTTGAGAAAATAACAACACACACCAAAAAAATTGTGTCACTTTTTCGTTTATTTCAAAGTGATTTCATTCAAACAATCTCAATTCCTTTCTGGCTTGGAGAAGTGCATCCTGGCAGTTTTCGGAGGTTGGGGCAGTGGAGCAATCTGCGGGACTCTTTAACCAAGTCGGACAGACTTGAACCAAATTGCAGCACAACTAAGCTCACTTGATTCCAGCTAAGCTCATCTGAGGATGTAAGGATCCATCCACTGGCCCAAACACGGAGTCCAGTTGTCTGGTTGAAGGCTAATGCATGTTCGGTCTTTTCACAGCGCTTCTGCAAAGTTCGCTTAATTTATCAGGATTTAGTTTCATTTTTAATCTAGCTCCTTGTTTAATCTGACTCCAATTTCATATGATCGTTAGAATTTAGGTGTTTAATTCAGGCTGATTGCAAATATCAATTAAGTATTAATCTAGATATCTGATTATTTCGGACTCACTATACTTTCAGTTATTCGTTCATTGGGGACCCGATGCCGCTTTCGAGTCTTGCGCCCGCGGAGTATATACGCAGATCTCGCGATCACGAAAACGCCAGTCTGATTGTTGAGTCAGAGGTATGTAGGTGACTAAATACCCTTTTTGACAGCCGCCTACTGCTTGCCTTCACAAAAAGTGTAGTTTACTTTTAGTCTTCGCCGGTACAACTTGCTAACATCAGTGATAGACAGAAATCAGGAGGTCTCAGATGAAGTGCCAACTGCTCCATTCAATCCTGAGCCTGCAGTTTGCTCTATCCTGGTCGTAATTCGCGGTAGCACCAGCCTCCTCACAATCTACTGGAAATAATGATTTCAGACGAGTCTAAAATTAATCAAATAATAACATTTTATTTGTCAGGTAAAAATGTATCATGCCAATTACATAGTTTAACAATGAGAATCCAATTCAGAATTAAATTCATTTCCAATTAAAAGGAATACATAACATCAATTACTCCAAGATAAATCTAAGAGTGAGAGATGCATACCTGACCGCATAGAGATACACAGCAGCATGTGAGAGATTTGGAGGCAAAGCTCCAGAGTCTCTCACACACAGGGTGGGGTTCTTCTGAATACAGAATCCCCCCGTAATGTTTTGTCACTTCGCTTATATACCCAGACCAAAACAAACAAATCTTCCAATCAGTTGTAAAAACATAAAAGACCTTTTGGTTTGTCAGGAGATCTCATGCCCCAGGGTCACACCTGGCTGGAGATTCTCACCCGACCCTAAGGGGAAAACACACCCCTCAGCAGCAAAACACAATTCTACAAAAGTGTTCAGTCTTCCTCATAATATAAGTGACTTCTGTGAAATTGAGACCATTTTACCAATCGCACTAAGACCTTTAGAATGATACCAAACATGAAAGGCAAACTTCAACATATTCACAAAATGTAACACATGTAGTATATGGACATTCTTAGTGACTTTCAGTGGAACCTTTTGGGGGAAAAGTGTGAGATGCAGGGAGGGGAGAGGAGAGGGAGGAAAGGGGTCGTAAATGAGCAATAGGGGTGGTGTTGTTTGCCCTCTTTGAAGATCTCTTCTCCAGATTAGTTTTATTGTTTTGTTGCATGGCATCTGTTTTTGTCAAAGTTCCTGGACTTTAAATTCATGAGGAAATAATTTCACATCTTACAAGGACAATATCTGGAATACACTACTTTGCGGGTCACTGTGGATGTGTCTTCGTCATCATGTTGTTGATCTGCTGCTTCGGTCCTGCTTTGAAATTTGTTGAACACTTCATGTAAAGATTTTACGCCTGGTCCCTTTTGATATGGAGCTGAACAAAGCTGTAGCCAGCTGAACCATGTTGAGAATAGCCGAATCAAGCTCAGTAAACCTGAAAGAATCTGTTTAATAGATGACAAACCAATGACACAAATAAACTTCTGCCATATCTTCACAAAAGACAAAGCTGGCTGGTTTACTGTGGTGGCTGAGTCAGGTATAACACCGAGTACTGGCATGTTGACCTCAGTGAATTCTCATGAAGCACAAGACATGCTGGCGAAGAGAGAATCCGACTGGCTTCTTTAAGGAAGAGTGTCTTGACCCGCCTGTGGGGTTGGTTCCCTGTTGTTTCTTGCACCTTGGACAATAGCGTCTTGATCTGCCTTTGCCACTGGAGCAACGAAGCTCTGCCAATCAGTGTGACTGGGGTTGCAATGTAGAAAAAGTTTATACCTGTATACCAGACCTGTTACCTGTATCCTTCTCCATCAAAACACCCGTCTGAAATGAGAGTGCCTAAGCTGCTTCGGTATCAGAATGCATCCAAAAAAAAGTCACCAATGATCTCATGACATTTGACTTCAGAAGGTGGAAAATTCCAGTCCAACACCAAAATGACTTTCATTTTCATGGAATAGAAAGCATTTGCAGGAAAGATGTTTGACATCATTCTTTATGATCTTTGCATGTTTATCCTTCCCTCCAAAATTATTATCAGCTTATGGACAATTCCATTGCAGTCATAATTTCTACAGCACTGTCTGGATGCAAAGTTCATCAAATATATAACAAAATGTGAAAATACTTTCGCATAGCACTGTACATGTTGTTGCCCATTTGTCTTTGTTAATTATTGATTGACAATAAAGAATAAGCATTTGGAGTTAACAAAAGAACTGCGGGAAAGTACAGGGCGTTAACATATAATGTCTAAACACAAAGTTCATGACATTTTCCATGACGCAGAACAATAATCTGGAATGTTTGCTTCCATACATTTAATCTTCTGGTGTTTTGAAAACAACTCATATTTATTATGATGCTTTAAAAATGGCTAAATTGAGTTGTTATACTGTAAATTTTATTTAAATGGAATCAAAGACAGATACAATGTAATTTATCTACCGCCCAAATATAAGGCTGTAGTGAAGAGAGAGAAGCCTGTTATTAAGCAAATACAGGTGTGGACTGTGTAACGGGGTCAGTGACTGATCCGGAGACGTGGGATCCATGTGCGACAACTTTATTGAACAAAGACGGAGTACAACAGGCAGAGTTCGAGCAACAGCAGACAGGGGTGACGCAGATAATCCAAAGAGTAAACGAGAGTCCAGGCGAAAGATCGGGGCAGGCAGCAATAAATCAAACACGAGTAAACAAACAGTCCGGTCGGCAACAGGTAGGCAATACACAAGAAAACGCTCAGGATTGAATAGTAAAACTAACCAAAACTTCGCAAAGAGGCCCGCCAACCTGGCGGTCTATAAATGGCCGACAAGGGGAAGTGACCCAGGGGGACCCGGAACCGAAAGTGGAGATCCCAGGTACGGGGTTGTGGGAGATGTAGTGAATTAAAAGTCCAGTGATGGTTCCCGCTGACGGCGGTCGGAGGGAGCTACAGAGACCGCGTTTGTGACAGACTGCTTTGATGAGACTAACTGGGACATTTTCTCACACTATTACATTGTATATTACATTTTGTGCAGACGCTGTATCAGAAAAAAAAACTTCCCAAATAACAAGCCCTATCTAAACAATCCTAATGAAAGAAAGTTGGGGGGGGGGAATCCTAAAGCATTTTTTTAACTGGTAATATGCGACAGGCATAGCTAGGTCTTAAAAAAAAAAAGGTAGTTCTGTAAGTAATAGCTAAACTTTGATTGATGATTTGAATACATTTGGATTAGACCTGTAATTGATTTGACATGTGGACATTAAGACAAAGCGTGATGAGATTTGCAAAAATTTCACTGTAGAAACATCAATAATCATTAATGAAGCTGATGTTATTGCAAGCCTCAGTAATGAAACTATGTACTCTATAATGGCCTGTGGCAAAAAAAAAAAAAAAGCCAAGTGCAAGTATGTTAAATGATTTCCAGCTTATTGTGATAACTTCTATACTGTATAAAAGTAGGAGTGAGATTCAGCTAACAATTTAACTTCTACTGTGGCCTCTATGCTAGATCCACTTCAGAGTATCAAAAGGCACAGATGATGCTGTGCTGACTCTGCTTAACACAGTTACAAAACATCTTGTGTATCCTAAAGCAGATGCTAGGGTTTTATTCATTGATTTCAGCTCAGCTTTTAACTCTGTGAAGACACATATCCTCCTGAAAATGCTTATTGATCCCAATATTGATACAGGGTAAATCCTCTGGATTAGAAACTTTCTGTCTTTCTTGCCGTCTGCAAAGTGTCTGTGTTAGAGGGGTTATGTCCGATGTGCCAGCCTGGTCTCATTGTTTATTTGTAGATATTAATATGTAACAAAAGCACAAACATACATTTTTGTACATTTTTATTAATGCTAAAACATTCATTCTAGACATATTTCAGCGTTTAAAACGTATAAATCATTACGTATTTTAAGCTAAAAAGGTAAAATATTCATATATTTTTTCTATCATTAAGATATTTCTATCAATGTATTTTTTTTAATAATTTTATCGATACGCGACTTTTAAACCCCTTAACCTACCCCCAAACCTAAACCTACACATTTTTTGACAAATATAAAAAGATGTAAAATGCGATTGACCAAAATATTCTGGAAATATAGTAATAATATAGTATTAAAAATATATTTTTATAGTTGCTAATCCCATTGCTAATATAATTTACATTAAATATAAAATAGTGTATTTGATAGTTAAAATGACTACAAATTCAGGTTTTCATCACCACCATCAAATGTGTCAACTTTGATAATATTTAATTATGATATTTTAAATTTGTTGAGGAATTTTTGGTCACCTTATCTGTCTGCTAACACGAGAATATGTTTTGAAATGTTAAAAACATCTTGATTGCTTGATTGCAAAATAAGTGATGGGAAGGTAAAAAGCACATTTTGATAAAAAGTTGGGAGGCTGAATCAAAGTATAGCTCAGTATCTTAGTACATGTAAGATACAAAAATTTAGTTTCATTTGTCTGAGTACAGGATTTTATTTTTTCATCGTTTTCTTCCACTTCTCAAGAATCACTGACATATGTTTATACTGACATATGTTTAATTGTTTTCAAAATTATTACTGGGGACAATGTAATACACTGCAAAAATTTATTACTTGTTATATTAGTATTTTTGTCTTGTTTTCTAATATAAATATCTAAGAATTCTTTTACTTCACAAGTAAAATGACTTAAGATATTATGTCTTGTTTTCTGAAAGAAATATTTACATTTTGTTAGTTTTTGCTTAAAACAAGCAAAAATATCTGCGAACGGGATAAGAAAAATAATCTTAAATCAATGGCTAAACAAGATTATTTTTCTTGCCCCACTGGCAGATATTTTTGTTTGTTTTAAGACACAATTTGAGTCATTTTACTTGTCCAGTAAATGCATCCTGATTCAAGAATTTTTAGATATTTATACTAGAAAACAAGACAAAAATACTAAGGAAGAAAAACATTTTTTGCAGTGTAGACACTAGTCTTTGTGTCCCTACTAAATTTTACACCCTTTTTTTTTTTACGTATTTTTCTGCTATTGTTGGGAGCTACTGGGACAGTGATAAAGATCTACTAGTCCATTGTAATCAACAGGCTGGTGAGCACGTAATTACACAGTCTCAAATAAACGTACAAAAGCTGTCACTGGGGTGGTACCTTTTTTGTTTTGAAAGTGTACAGTAAAACACCTGCAACTCGATGGAACAGAATTTATGATGGTCTGCACGTTAAGTCACAGATTTTTGCGAAGGTCCAATGAAGCACTGGGCTTCTTAACTGGATTGACTGGCATGTTGCATTGGGAGTATTTAGACAATATTTAGACAAAAGACGCACCAGTATATTCCAAACAATATTCCCTCACAAAAGAAAAGGAGAACGGTATTCAGCCAATAATTGATCAAGGTATTCTGGTTGACTCACCCCAGTAGTGGGGTAGGTTGTACCCTGCAGACGACATCTTTGCTGGTCATTCAAGGATTTGATTAAACTTGCCCTAATAATGTTATCCTGATATATCAGAATATGTAGAGTGGGGACGATGTCAAAACCTGGAAGACTAATTCGAATTCTCTCAAGATTTTCCTATGGGGTTTTTCAGTTTCAGTTAGTAAAATAAGGTTTGTGGTAAACATAACTTGACGATACTTCAACATTTTGCACTATAATGTAAATTACACACCCATATGGAAAAAAAACTTTTTTAAACTGTTATGTTAAAAAAAACGTAATAAGTAACATCTGGGGTGTGAGTGTGTGCCGTTTACATTGTGGAACAAAACATTCACGTATCATCAAGACTTTATTTTACTCATGAATTGAAAACCCAAAAAATATCAAGGGAACCAGGGGCGAATTAGACTTCTATGGTTTCGACATCATTGTTGCACCACTCTGTTGTTGAGAAAGTAAATTAACTATACACAACAAGAAAAATAACAATGTTATAAAAAGACAAAGTCTAATGTAACTGATAACACAAAGAGGGAGGTAAACCACATTAAACGTTGACTGATCTTACTGTTATGGCAGCAGGACAACGTCTACTGCCATTAGGAAGAGATTTTCAATCTCAGTGGCCCACAAACATTCAGGCAATGGAACTTTCTAGAAATTCAGCTGTAAAACAAGCCTATCCCATTGAACACACATTCAATACATGACTGTGGCACATTTTTATTACGTTGGTATAGGCACGTATTGCTGCGTTTTTATTACGCTGCTTGTGGCACGTACTGTGGCTGTTTAGAATTCATATATTCATATACAAGCACAACCCCTAAACCTACCCAACAGTGTTAACAAAGGCAAAAGTGATGTAAAAATGCATTTGTTGATGCAGCTGTGCTGTTTTAACTCCCTGTGCTGATTTGAGCTTTTTGTCGAACTGTAGTTTCACTGCTACCGAGCAAACCTACTGAATTAGAAAACTCATGCATATGAAGCTGTATATGTGACAACAACATTTAAAAGCATCAGTTTTCAAATTGCGCAGAACATTAAAAATGTTTTTAAGTCATAACATAATATTCTGCAAGTAGATGTGTAAAAATTAGTCTTTAACCTTATAATCTGTTTGATTTGATCATAGTAAGTTAGTATGAGAGACTGCAGAGAATCCACTGCAGTCACCCTCATTCTCTGTTAGAGTATAATTACTGGTGTTTGTAACATGTATGCAGAGCAGCCTATGAACTCCACAGAGAGTGTTGAAGCTGACTTCTGCTGATGAAATTGCAAACTATCTTCTTCAGTAAATTTTTCTTTGATTGACGGCATCTCTGACTCCTGGTCTTCATTTCCACACACCTGCCCTTTGGGTTTTAACTGTATTTCCCCTTACAAGACATTGGATCAGCTCTGTAATATGATACAGAAGAATTCAAATCAAATCAAATAAAAAATACAAATGGTAACATTCTTTGTAGTGTGCATTTTGTTGTTTGTAAATGTGAGTGACACTTCTGTAGTGCAATCCAGTTAACAGTGGTGGTCTGTGTTTTGAATCCTTTGGTTGAAACTTTGAAGGTACTTCAAATCACAAACAACCAGAAACTACCAACATAGGCTGATTGGAAATGTGTGTGTATATATATATATATATATATACATTTCTGCAAAACTGAAAAAAAAAAAAACATGTACCTATATCTATGAATCACTGTTTCCATTTGAAATAGAGGTAGTTAAACTATATAAATACTGATCAATAACTTGATTCATAAACATTAATAATCACACAAGGAACAATATCATTAATATTATTATGAAGGTGATGATGGATTCTTGATTTGCAGTCTTCAATCTTCATCTTCAAGATGATTCCTCTAATTCTTCTTCAACATAATGTGGTCTTGAATCTTCAATATCATTTTTCTAATTATTCATTGACATAAATTATTGAGTTGTTGTATTAAATGTAATCAAGTTAGCATATCATTGCATGATGTGTTTAATCTTTTCCATGTTATTATTCTAGCGTCATGCTATATTATTGTCAGCTGGTTGTTGTCTTGTGTCCTTGAGCCACAGAATAGCTGAGAATAATATTTACTGAAAATCTGAGTCAAGCTACGTACAGCTGAAAGTATTTCAAACACAGCTGAACCCAGTTTTCTCAATTCCAATTTAGCAGCGATCCGGTACAGAGATGAAATTAACATCTGTGCTTTCAAATTGTCTTCTTGTATTACTGAGCCATTGCATATTTGAGAACGAAACACTTTGAATATCTTAATTACGCTTTTTACATTTGAAACTATTTTAAATACAGCTGAACCCAGTCGTATCCAGTTTAGAACAAAAGAACATGCCTTAATCATGTCAGATATATTTAAAAAAATGTTGCATATATTAAAAATGACAATCAATGTTGTCTGCATGTTGCTGTCTTCTTGTGTTACTGGGTCATTGTTTAGTTGAGAATGATATCTTTTAAATATCGGACTCAAGCTATATACAGCTGAAACTATTTTAAAAGTAACGTAACACAGTTGTATCCAGCTAAAATCAGGAGAGCATAATTTAACCAAATATATGTCCAAACCAATATTTTAAATATATATAACGACCATGAAGGCATCGAAAAGGTACTGGTGTCTTAATAAAGACAAATGCCGCACGTTTACCACGGTGGATGATACAGGTGTAGAAGAAGAAATTGGCATATTCACCTCAGTTGATTTAAGTAAAGAACAAGTTTTTGGAACCAATGTGCTTTAGCTCTACCTATATTCCATTAAGTAGAGATCAGTGTGCACAATTTTCCTGTAAAGGTTTTAATGATAAGGACTCATCGCTAAGCTACAATACAATAACTGTTCAATATTATTTGCCTCTGATTTCTGTACTTTGTAACTGTGTTTCTTTACAGCACTTCTCTTTGGCCGAGATAACAGTGTAGCTGCTCTCCCTTCCTTTTAAACTCTACTGTAGCTCTAGTTTGATGAGTTAACATTACCAGTCACTATGCACTCACTGTAAAAAAATATTTTCCTACTTAGTATTTTTTCTTAAATTAGGATACATTTACCTGACAAGTAAAATGACTTTAAAAAATGGGGTAATCTGCCAATGGGTTAAGAAAAATAATCTTAAATCAAAGGCTGAACAAGATTATTTTTCTTGCCCCACTGGCAGATATTTTTGCTTGTTTTAAGCAAAAACTAACACAATTTGGGTCATTTTTTTTAAAACAAGACATAATATCTTTATTCATTTTTCTTGTACAGTAAATGCATCCTGATTCAAGAATTGTTAGATATTTATATTAGAAAAAAAAAGACAAAAATACTAAGGAAGAAAAACATTTTTTGCAGTGCTTCTGTGGACTGCACCAACTGTAATACAATATCCACTATTTCTCTATGTAGAACAAGCACATTCTATTTTTTCTGTTCTATATTTTGGGATTTCTGTTCTAATATCATATGGGATGATATTTCTTTGTTTGCTAAGGTATAGAAATCAACGCTTAAAGCAATAAACCTATGTGTCAATAAACGTATGTCAACACAGACAAACAATGTGCTTATACTGGGCCATGTGGCTTGGGGGCAAATATAAAATATTACAGCTGCCCCCAATGTTGCAGCCATGATATGGCAGAATATAAATTCTTACAATAAAATCTTGTATGCTAGCTAAACCTATATTAGCATAGGTTGTCCATGTTCATTTTTAATAAATAACCTAGATATAAAATCTATGTAAGTTTAAATCCGCAGTCATCTAAACTTTAGACAGCAGATGAAAAATACTGTAGGGGACTGCGGGGTTAATTACTGTAGGGGAATGCATCAGCCAGAAATTTACTTTTAATATTGTAAAATAAATATTCAGAGATGTCTTCAAAAGGCTTTTGAATTTTGGGGCACTTTTTTCTCTGTATAGTGTTGAAATGGCAAGTAGTAAATACCATAAATTTGGTTATGCTAAACCACGTGTGTTACAATTAAGCCTGTGTTAGTTCATGAACTTTGTGTTTTGATTAAACATTATATGTTAACGCCCTGTACTTTACCCCTCTCGATTCTTTTGTTACACAACAGTTGTTTATTCTTTATTGTCAATCAATAATTAACAAAGGAAAATGGGCAACATCATGTACAGTGCCTTGCGAAAATATTTTCACATTTTGTTTGTATATATTCAGTGAACTTTGCATCAACACAGTTATATTCCTATTTATTACTTTGAAGCTATATCTGTATATAATAATCTGTATTGTATAAAGTGCTGTAGAAATTATGACTGCAATGGAATAGGTTTTTAATCTAAATTTATAGGAGGCTCATACCATCACATGACACACTGAACTTTTTCTAGTTTAAATTCAATAAGTTAATAATTCTTTTGGAATGAAGGATAAACACGCAAAGATCATAAAGAATGACGTTCAGCATTTTTCCTGCAAATGCTTTCTATTCCATGAAAATGAAAGTAATTTTGTTGGACTAGAATTTTCCATCTTCTGACGTCAAATGTCATGAGATCACTGGTGACTTTTCATTGGGTGCATTCTGATGCCAAGCAAGCAGCTTGGGCTCTCTCATTTCAGGCGGGTGTTGTGACAGAGAAGGATACAGTCAAGACACTCTTCCCCAAAGAAGCCAGTCGGATTCTCTCTTCATCAGCATTTCTTGTGCTTCACAAGAATTCACTGAGGTCAACATGCCAGTACTCAGTGTTATGCCTGAGTCAGCCACCACAGTAAACCAGCCAGCTTTGTCTTTTGTAAAGATACAGCAGAGGTTTATTTGTTTCAGTTGTTTGGTTCTACCCATTAACCATATTCTTTCAGGTTTACTGAGCTTGATTCGGCTATTCTCAACATGGTTCATCTGGCTAAAATGGCTATAGAGTTCAGCGGTGTATAATATTGGATCAGGTGTGAAATGTTTAGTTCGAGAGTTCCAGAAATTTCAAAGCAGGACCAAAGCATTAGATCAACAACATGATGACGAAGACACATCCACATTAACCCGCACAGTGGTGTCTTCTTTAAAGCTCTTGCAGTGTGCACAACTTCTTTTGTCAGCAGGATCACTCCTTTTATCAATATTCCAGATATTGTCCTCAGATGAGCTTAGCTGGATTCACCCGAGTTCAGCTGTGTAGCAATTTGGTTCAAGTCTGTCCGACTTGGTTAAAGAGTCCCGCAGATTTATTTGAAATAAACGGAAAAGTAACTTTTGTGTGTGTGTGTGTTATTTTCTCAAATGACTGTATGTGTTAGTGTGGTCCAGCTGATAGCAGTTGTCTATATGAAACTATAGCAATTTGGATGAACTTCAGTACTGCTGAAGTTCAACAGAAGAGAGAAGATCCTTCAGCTTGCAACATCATCTTTCAAAGATTTCATCTATTATCTTTAAGAGCGAGGTCTATGAGGAAAGTGATAGGATTGTTTAACAGTATGATTTCCAGGAAGTTCCTTTGCCTGTTCTTGGGACATTGAGATTGAGCTGTTGGATCCACTTTGGGCTGCCTTTGTGGCAGTCGTGGCCTAATGGTTAGAGAGTTGGACTTGTAAGAAAGGTTGCAGGTTCGAGTCTCAGTACCGGTGGAGACTGTAGATGGGGGAGTGAAAACACAGCACTCTCTCCACACTTAATACCACTTGCACTCGGGACAAAACGTGCGGCAGTCTCCAGTCCGGCAGGGATTGTAGGTGGGGGGAGTGAATTACCAGCACTCTCTCCACCCTCAATACCAGTCAGGTGAGACCCTTGAGCAAGGCACCGAACCCCCAACTGCTCCCCAGGCGCCACAGCATTGGCTGCCCACTGCTCTGGGTGTGTGTTCACGGTGTGTGTGTGTGTGTGTGTGTGTGTTTGTTTGTTCACTGCTCACTGCTGTGTGTGTGCACTTGGATGTGTTAAATGCAGAGCACAAATTCAGAGTATGGGACAAATTAACCCTATGATAACCAGTGTTGGGCAGTAACGCATTACTTTGTAAGGCATTACCGTAATTTGATTATTTTTTTAGTAACGGAGTAATTTAATGCGTTATAATTTCCAAATGAGTAATTAGAGTATAGTTACAAGCATGCGTTACCGCTGCGTTACATCATTGCCGACAGAATGCGTTTTATCATCTAGATTGTAAAAAGGGTGTTGGCTAGCACACGCAACGTCCTCAACCTGAGACCTACTTTGACTGGTAAGCTCCTGTGAGGTGGATACTACCAATGAAAACAAAGTCAGCATGGAGAGAGGAAAGTACGCATTCTGTAGCTGGAAATGCAATCATTATTTTAAGTTTATTTCTGTCAAAGGCAAAAACATTATTGTGCGTTGTCAATTAGAGGGGAAGAAAACCTTTTCAACCATGAAACGGCACATTAAAACTTCTTGAGAACGTACCGGGTGCAGAGAGCAACGCATCAACTTCTATTGTCTTCACATAAATCTCTGCCTGCCCGCACCTGCACTCGCCCATCAAGTCTTGTCCCGCGCCGCTCTCTGTTGTGTCGAGTCCAGTGCCAGTAGATTAGAGACCCACACTGTAATAGATGTTATGAGTGACATTTACGTTTAAACCACGCCCCCTTGTATGTACGTGTATGACCTGATTGAGCGTGAGTTCTAAGTAAACAAGTAAGCTCGCAGAGTACGTGTCTGTTGTCTCTCTTCCGAAAGCCGCCTCCTATCAAAATATATTACACACACTCCTACTGGACCCAACGCAACAGAGAGCGGCGCAGGACAAGACTTGATGGGCGAGTGCGGGAGCAGGTGCGGACGAGCAGAGACTCATGTGTGTGCAGGAAGCAATAGAATAAAATGATTTGCGGGACTCCCGCAAAATAGAAATATCTAAGCATAAAATATCTGAATCAAATGAATTGCTATTCATGTATTGCACAAAAGCAACAAGAACAACTAATATAAAACAAAAACTGTTAACACACGTAAGCATAGGCAGAGTTTCTATTTATAACACGTGTTGATTTCTGGAATGCAATGGACAGTCCGAGAATCCACTCACCACTCGAAATGCTAATGCTTTAATAACAAATATTTTATCGGGAGCGTTTATGCTGGGATGTTAGGCAACACACAAACTTATTTTTTTTATTTTACAAACTTAATATTTTACGTAAATTTTGTGGATGTACAGAAAAAAAGTAATGTAACTAGTAATGTAACTAATTACTTTTGAAATAAAGTAATCAGAACAGTACTTTGATTACTTTTAAAAGGAGTAATCAGTAATCAGTAATTTAATTACATTTTCAGAGTAACTTGCCCAACACTGATGATAAAGATAATCTGTGATATTTGCTTTACTCTTCTGTTCTGTGGGATTCCTGTGTTTTCTGTTTTCTAGCTGACATTTGAGAGTAGCTGGAGCATTTGATAAAAGAGATCATTGGTTCTGTCTTTTCTACCTAAGATTTCTACCTGCGAACATCTGACTTCCACGTCTCTCAGCCATTAAAAAGTGCTAGAAACACAAACAAACTCAGACCATCATGTATCCCACTATCCTTTTAAGTTCCCTTGTTTCACTGTCAGACCAATATCCCACAAAATTTGACAATACTGATACATTCTCCAACAGCAATTGTGAAAAACAGTTCAGAACATACAAGCACAATATGACTTAAGACTCATTTAATACAGGCATGTCCCCTTATCATAAACATCTTACAGATGTCTGACAGACGTTTGTACACATCAGATGCTTTCCAGATCAAGAGATCTTTAACAAACATTTTGCAGATGTAAGTGTGCTATCTGGGTTAACCATGGTAACCACAAATGAACCATGGTTTTGCGATACTAAACATAGTCTAGCCATAAGATGTGTAGTAAAACTATGGTTGTAAATTAAAACAGTTGCAATCTATCAGCCAAAAAAGAAAAAACATGGTTACAATACTTTCACTGTAATAAACTATGGTTAATTTTGGTAAGAGAAAATATGACTCATGATAATGCAATGATATGTTCAGTATTAGGATTTTTCCGTAAAGATATTGTCATGATGTAATCATTATTGTACTAGTTTTGACATTTAGGCAATTTAGAAAAAAATTGCTTTGTTAAATCTACAGTATTCAAGCCATTTTAAGATAAAAACAACAACACCTGGTGATACTTTAAATTGAACTTAAATAAACTTGTTACTGCAAATAGAATATAATGAGGTGGAGACAGTTCTGCTTATAACAGTAAATGGCTGATGGGAAAGTGACAGGTACAAGAAAATTAGTGAGAAAAGCAAACACACACAAAGTGAGATGCAGAGAGATATCATGGAAAATGAAGAGACTGAAAAAGAAAATGGAAGTCCAAGAGAGAGCCTTTTTCTTATTTTGCACGGCCTAAGCCTAAGGTTTTAAACATTTATTTAAATGTGATGGCCCTACAAAAAATAGGGTTGTCCATGGTTTAGGAATTTGGGTGTGTATGGGATGGCCTGGACAAGTGTGAAATTTCCCGGCCTAAAATTTTAGGTCCAGTCCAGCCCTGTTCTACATGGTGGATGTTTATCCTTGATATATTCATTAGCTAACAAATTTTAAATGTAAGTTATTTCGTATTAATGTGTCAATATGATGTAAGGTCTAGTTACCAGCGTGACACTAACACAAATAGTAGTAATGTAATGGGTACTAGTAGTAGTAATGGGTACTTTTTACTTAAGTACGTGTCTGAGCCCATACTACTTTACTTTAACTTAAGTAAAAAACAGTGTAGTCAGTACTTCTACTTTTACCAGAGTATTTTTAAACATGAGTATCTGTACTTCTACTTGAGTGAAGGATGTGTGTACTTTTGCCATATCTGGAGGAGTGTTATAGGTACACAATAGTTCATCTTCAAACTGAATGGCAGATCTCAGTTTATGAGAAAATATTTTTAGCGAGAACAATGATCAATGATGCACACTTACTTCGATATTATAGTGGACACTGCTGGATTCGGTGGTCAGGTGGTCCATTGTCTGGTTTGAATAGAATCAATACCAATACCGCAGCATGGTGGTGTTGATGTCCTGTGAAAAATACCACTGTATTTGAAGGATATATCTGGATACTAAAACCAGGCTTTGTAAGCTCCATATAAGGTGATTTCAGGGGCAGACGGGTGGAGATGCACGTACACACAATCTTTCCCTGACTGGGATTTATAAAGGGATATTTGCGTAGCTTCCGGAAACTGGAAATCTAAAAACTTTTGTGCATACACAAAATCTAGCTTTTGTGCGTATGTACAGTTTTAGGATGAAAACTGTGGAGAGTGTTATAAATGAGACCCCTGATGAATCAAACTTGTGCTCTCTTCATCACAAAAGCCTCTGGTAAGCAGTGGTGGACAGTACTACGTTACTGTACTTAAGTACATTTTTCAAGTATCTGTAACTTACTGGAGTAACGTTCACTTTTACTTCACTACATTCCAAAGCGCAAGATCGTAGATTGAGAGCCTTAGAAAACAAGACTGTTTCAGCTTTCAAGGCATTGTGTAGCACAAACCTGCAAGATTGTGCTGTTTGATCTTTGAAGGATCACCCCAAAATTTCTGGCCGAACCTGATGGGATTATCGTTGATGAACCTAATTGGATGGTAAACTGGTGCTGTACTGATGGGGTGGCTGGGAAGCCAGTTGAGCTGCAAGTGATGTTCTTTCATCCTTGCCAAGATGTCCTTCAGGCAGTCTTGAGATCTGTGCAAGTACCATTGGATCATCTGGCTGAAATGAGAGGTAAAGCTGCATGTCATCAGCATACCAAGGGTAGGAAAAACCATAAAATCATGAAATGATCTGAGATGTGTTTGTTAACCACAAAAATCACCAAATATACCTAAAGATCAGTTAAATAGCTCCTTGTCACAAAGCATAATAGTCGCAGCAACAATGAGAAAGTCAATAATTTGGTGACAAACTCCCAACACTGGCAACACTGAAGATTTAAGCATCTTCTTTTCCTTTAAATGGCGGTTGGCAAACCCACTTAAAAGGTCCATCTACTGCATGACACCAACATGACATCTGACATAAACTGATGATCCAATTGATGAGCCAATACCACTTGATCCTTGATCTGGATCCTTGAGATCTACTCGGGACATCCCTACTGAAGACCAAACTAGCAGGGTTGATTCAGGTGTAGTGAGCAGAGATCGCAGAAGAAAAGTAAAACATCCATTTAGAAGTCATCAATGATATGTCAGGTTATCTGTGCTTGTGAGCTTAATGGAAGTAAACAGTGTTGGGAAAAGTTACTTTAAAAAGTAATGCATTACAATATTGTGTTACTTCCTAAAAAAAATAACTAATTATGTTACTTAGTTACTTTTTATGGAAAGTAATGTGTTACATTACTTTTGTGTTACTCTTTTAAATCTGGGCAGGGCTGGCTAGTTTGTTTTTAATATAAAAAGTTGTATTTTTGGCAAATGTAAAAGCCTCTTCACGCAAAAAGCCTCAGGCTGAAGAAAAAGTAAATTCATGTATGTATAGTAGAACGCAGAAAAAGAAAGTTTAACACTCCTCAGCAATAAAAAAAAAAACAAATGTTAGTTTTTCTTGAGCAATTTTTGCTTATTAGTACGGTTAAATTGGACTATGGAAGGTCAGCAGCACAGACACTGGTTAATAAAATGGGATTAAATACATATTTGTATTATTTAACATATTTAATTATTGAAGGTTTGTGTCATATTCCAAGCTGCATTTCACTGTTTTAATTCATTTTGAGGAATACTGATTTATTTTTTTTTTTTTTGGTGGTGAGTGAGATGAATTAATGCATGTTTACATTTAGTCTAGAACTAAAGTAATGTCTTACTCCTGATTTCTCTCAACATTGGGACAGGAGAGCTTTTAACCAATAAATGGGTATAAAAAAAAAATTAAAAAAAAAAAAAAAGTAACTGGCGTTACTTGTAAATTTGTAAATTAAAAAGTAATTTACTTTACTAGTTAGTAAAACGTAATCTGATTACGTAACTCGTGTTACTTGTAATGCATTACCCCCAACACTGGAAGTAAATGCTTTCAGGTTGAACCAGACCTCTTACATCCCCTGAACTTTCACTGGCGTGAGGACTTATCACAGTTTTAGACTCAACATTTTAAGGTACCTGATTAGTCTTTATAAAACCCAATATAAAAACCTTCAAAGATGCAGAATATGCTTTATACCGCATTGCACATTGACTGTCTCCAACAGACTTGGATTCAACAGCCAACAATTCCACCTCACTCCTGATAGACATCACTTGTGAAAAAATGTAAGAAGACATTGCATGTTCTCAATGCAAACAAGCAGATCTTCTCCTCATCTGTTGAAGGTCTGTGAAACTAAAGTTTGTTCGAACGGCTATAGTTTCTGATGTTTGTTTCTACGAGTTCTGTCAGAGTATGCGACATGCAAACGATCACTGCTACCTCAGCCGATCCAGAGAAGAGTCTCTCTCTCCTATACATACACTTAAGTAAATAAAAACTCAAGAATTTCGTCATTTCTTTACGTTTTATTGAAAAAAAAAAGTTTCTATGTCAATATAGTTTCTCCACCTGTTGGCGTCATTGTCAGGTTTCTTTACGAGCAGTGGAGTCAAGGGTTTTTATTGGCAAAAAAGTTGTCATTCCAATAGTTTCGTTAAGTTACAAAGATGCATTTATTGGTCATTTCGACCATCTGGAAGGTCGTTTAAGGCACTTGTTGGTCCATTCAGACCAGTTGTTGTTGAGGGCGTGGAACGGATATTGTGGGTCATTCAGGTTTTAAAGGCATTTGTTGGTCATTTCAGACGGTCGACCGAAGTATTTCTTTAAGTTTTGTGATAAAAAAAAGTGAATATAAAGTCAGGGTTCCATAGGCATTTGTTGAGGTTGTCGAGGGGTCACATATTAAGTTTTATTCCTCAACCAGTCGTTGCAAGAGTGCGAGGTATTTTGGAATTACTCAGAAGACCAATTAGCTTGGGAGTCGGAGGAACACTTGTTGATCACCAGTCCAACACCCGGTGATTGTTGGTCACTTACTTAGACCAGTCGTGTCAAATTGGGATACAGAGATATTGTTGTTCAAAACCAGACCAGTGGAAATTAGGGATACAGAGGTATTGTTGATCACTCAGACCAATCGTCCGGGGATACAGAGGTAAAGTTGATCAATCAGAGCAGTCGTCAGGATAGAGATGGTCAATCGGCAGTGATTCGAGGATACAAGAGATATTGTTGATCAAGAGCAGTGGATTAGGGATACAGAGATATTGTTGATTGTTGGGGGATACAGAGATATTGGTATTAAGAGGCACATTATTTGGTCCACTCAGATAGTGGTGGTGGGATAGATATTGGGGATACAAATTATTGTTGTTCAGTCGTCGGGATACAGAGATATTGGGATACAGAGATAGATTTGGTCACTGGGACCAGAAGATTAAGTTTAGGATAGGATACAGAGGTATTGTTGTTCCTCAGTCCATAGACCAGTGCGTCAGGATACACAGATATTGTTGATCATCAGACCAGTCGTCTGGGATACAGAGATATTGTTGATCACTCAGAGCAGTGCATTAGGGGATACAGGATATGTTGTTGATCACTCAAGGCATTCGTCTGGGATACAGAGATATTGTTGATCACCTCAAGTGATCACTCAAGAGGTTGATCCTCAGACCAGTCATTCGAGGGATACAGAATATTGTTGATCCTCAGACCATACAGTGTTGGTCACTCAGACCAGTAAATTAGGGGATACAGAGATATTGTTGGTCCTCAGACCAGTCGTCAGGGGATACAGAGAGAGATATTGGGGATACATTATTGTTGATCACTCAGAGCAGTCGTCTGGGATACAGAGATATTGTTGATCACTCAGGCAGCAGTCGTCAGGGATACAGAGATATTGTTGATCCTCAGACCAGTGGAGTCAGGGATACAGAGATATTGGGGATACAGAGATATTGTTGATCACTCAGAGCGTGGTCTGGGATACAGAGATATTGTTGATCCTCAGAGCCAGTCGTCAGGGATCTGAGATATTGGGGATACAGAGATATTGTTGATCACTCCAGAGCATTAGGTCTGGGATACAGAGATATTGTTGTTGATCCACTCAGAGCAGTGGGGATACAGGGATATTGTTGGTCCTCAGAGGAATTAGGGGATAAGAGATATTGTTGGTCCACTCAGACCAGTCGTCGGGGATACAGAGATATTGTTGGTCCTCCAGATATTGTTGGTCAAATCAGACCAGTCGTCCGGGATACAGAGAGATATTGTTGGTCACTCAGGGGATACAGAGATATTTGTTGATCCTCAGAGCAGTCGTCTGGGATACAAAGATATTGTTGATCACTCAGGCAGATGGGTCGAGGGATACAGAGATATTGTTGATCACTCAGGCAATTAGGTCTGGGATACAGAGATGTTTGATCCTCCAAGGTGAGTGGGGATACAGAGATATTGTTGATCACTCAAACAGTCGTCGGGGATACAGAGATATTGTTGATCACTCAGAATTGAGTCGGGATACAGGATGTTGGTCCTCAGACCAGTGTCGGGGATACAGAGGCTATTGTTGGTCACTCAGACCAGTCAGGGGATACAGAGATATTGGTAGGTCCTCAGACCAGTTAGTCAGGGATACGGAGGTATTGTTCACTCAACTAGAGCTCGATATTTTACAAATTTCTGAATCAAGCTCCTTATATCCGAATAAATTTGGTCTAAAGCCAAACTTAACTCCAGCCAACTGAACTCAGTTGAGAAAATCTGATTAAAGTTGTATAGATCGAAACCAACCTGGCACACCGCAGCAATAATCTGGCATATAGATGGAAACAAAATTCCTGCCTCTCTCACACAAGCAAACCATTGCTGGATTCTTGAAAAAGACCAAACTGGCTCGTTTCCTGCGGCAGTTGATTCAGGTGTAGATCTGTTTATTAATGGCATACCTTTCACCTCAGTGGATTTAAGACAACTTTCTGTAAAATATTTTAGGTTTCTAGACAATTCTCAGAGAGGCGCTAATCGCACTCCTGGCTTCTTTCTTCCTGCAGATGTCTGTCCAAAATACGCAACGGAACTGGAGCAGCTACACTATATAGGCTTCGTCCCCGCCCATTTCTGTGCTCTTGTCTCCACCCACAACAAGACGAATTTTGCACGCTCCATAGTTTTACAGTTTTTAAAATTACAAGGAGATAAAAAACATTTGCACTTTCACTTCCCTTCTACATTCATACCAGCAAATAAATTGGATCAGTATATTTTCCTGTAAATGGTGCTGAAAATCACAGAGCGTTAGGAAATGCTCACATTAAACACTGACTGCTGTTCAAACATGTCTGTGGCACAGAATGACATCAGAAATTAGTTGCATGCTACCTAAGAATGTTCGAGAAGGTTAAACAACATCCAATGAAAAGTTAGATCTGACTTTAGTGACATGACATCAGAAGTGACATTTAAAAACAGTAGGGGATTTCCAGTAAATGACAAAATGGAGAATTTTTTTTATTAAAGATACAGAATATGTTTTTTCTTCACCAAACTCTTTGTTTTCAGAAACAATAACGCACATTGTATTACAGCATATTCGACAGATTAATATGCAAAGGGGCAAACAAGCTACAAATACAGTAACTTAAAAACAACACACAAAACGTGTGTTTGTGAAACTTGAAACGAATAAATACATCCTAAAGAATGTTTATTAGATTGTATGTAATGTAGCCCCCAAACATTTTAAAAAAAAAAATCCTTAAAAAATATTATCATATCAATTTATCATTTTTGGTCAACTAACAATAGTATTTTAGGAAATATGAGTTCCCTATCTGTCGTACACTCCGAGTTGTGTCGAGTAGTGTACGACACTAGGGGTCGCTCTTGAGAGCCCAAACACCTCTGACAGTATTGAGAAAGGCCAATGAAAATTGGGTGTGCAGATTGCATAGCTGACCACGCCCCGGACATCCGGGTATAAATAGGGCAGCGTGTGCATCTGCTCACTCGTTCTGTTCTTCGGAGCCGAATGCAGCGTCTCTGCGTGAGATGTAGCAACATTCACCTCTCTCGTCGTTGGATCTGCAGCACAGACAGCGGTCTCTCCCTCTCTAGCACAGCCTGTGTTGTGAGAGTCCCCTGGGTGCGTCGACGGCGATCTTGAAGAGCAATCTTCCTTCTATGGGTGATTTCTCTGATAGAGCTGGCACTGTAGGATTGTGTGTTGGTTAACATATCTTTCCCTCCGTGTCATCCTGGTTGCGGCTTACCTTCCCAAACGATCGACATGACCGTTGTGTTCAGTGTTGAGTTATGCTCACGCTGATACAGCGCTTGTTGTTGACTCATGTTTTGCTTGCGAGAGCTCGATCATGGACGCGCTTGCTCGTCAGCCGCATGCTTTACGTGAAGCCGCTGCTCACTCCGACTGCTTCCCGCTCCGGTCCTTCTACTTTCGGGTACGAGGCCGTTGCGATGTGCGTCGGTAACGAGCATTAGGAAGCAGGGAAGGCTCTGCCGGGTGAAAACCCCGCAAACCTCTCGCTCCTCGCGTACCTCGATCCAAACGATCAACACGACCGTTGTATTCAGTGTTGAGATTCTCACGCCGATGCAGCGCTTGTTGTTGATTCATGTTTTGCCGGCGAAAACATGCCCTGGGCGCACGAGCCGTATGCTTACGTTCCCGACTGCTACCCGCTCCGGTCCTTCTACTTCCGGGTACGAGGCCGTAGCGATGTGCGTTGGTGACGAGCATTACAAAGCAAGGAAGGTTTTGCCAGGTGAAAACCCCGCAAACCCCTCGCTTCGTGCGTCCCTCGATTGAGTTTCCGGACAAGTTTGTTAGTCTGTCTCAGTACAGCTGACTTTCTTATTCAGAACTCCTAATTGGGCGGAAATGGTTAGCTGCAGCATCGCTAAGGAAGGGCGTGAACTATTTGAAGCAGAAACTTCAGCTGAGCAAGCCTCTACGGGGGACTGATTCTCAGTTTGAGGTGGATGCAAAAAAATGGCGGCCGTGCCTGAAACAGGCAGCCAAGAAGGGGCTGGTTAATAGACATCTGGGTAACGACCTGTACGCTCGTTTCCAGTGTCTGTTTCCCGGTAGTGCACGAGAAGTTGGTGAAATCGCTGAAAGCCCATTTAAAAAAATGGTCAGAACGTGATAAACCAACTTCTCCTCCTTCACCACTCTCGATGGGGGTCCAGCGAGGGGGTTTCAGAGGTTCCCCTAGGCGGAGGGGGCGATTGCAGTGTACTCCCTGCTAATCGCCGCCGCTTGTGAGATTCCTTCCAGAACTCCCGTTCAGGGCCTGTAAGTTCTTCCGGGCAAGGCTCACATGGCTTCTGGACAGGCTGTGTCCGCCTTACATACCACGGCCATCCTCTGGGTGTTCAGGCCGTGGCATTGCGAGCTCAGTACGAGGGTGGTTCCAACCTAGAGCTGTGAGTCGGGGCACACGCTCTAGGAAGGGCGATGTCTACTTGTTGGTCCAGGAACGCCACCTGTGGCTGCACCTGTCAGAAATGCGGGAAATTTGAAGTCCGCTTCTTACCCCCCATTTCCCAGGTTGGGCCTTCTGGCAACACCGTGATAGAATTTGCAGCGAAAGTCCTTCACGGTAGGAGCAGACAGAGCCGCGGGTCAGGGCTCCGGCCCTCTACCCCCGACTACCCCTGTCTGTTCGTCGCCACGGACGGTCCCCTATAGAACTCCTGAGGCCCCGCGACAGCCAGGCCTCCGGCCTGACCGCCCAGCGGTCAGAGATCTTGTGGGAAGGTGGCAACACAAGCTTGTCGGTAGGCTTGCTAGAACCCTCGTTAGGCTTCTAGTTTTTCTTCTGACAAGCAATCCAGAGCAGGCGGGCTAGCTGACCCGTCCAGATCCACTCTCGACCCGGGGATGAGAGATGGATTCGGCACAACCTCTGCATAATGGCAAAGACACACCGCGCTCTTGGGGCTTCATCTCCAAACACGGCGTTCTCTGCCTTATTCAGCCACGACATTCCCATTCCAGGTATGTCGGGTATAGTTCCCTGAGACCTGAAGCTTCTCAGAACTACCTGTCTTGGCTATGCAACTCAGGTTGCAAGGCATCCGCTAAGGTCTACGGCATTCTCTTATAAATCGACTCAGGGCAAGAATGCTATGGTCCCTTAAGCGGAGATCGCAGCCCCCCTGGGAAGTGTGCGATTAGATCCTATCCCCTCAGCCAAAATGAAGGAAAGGGTTTGCCGACCCCTACTTCATTGTACCAAGATGGGTGGTTGACTCATACCAATCTTAAAACAGAGGGTTTTGAATCGGGCCCTT